>QNQO01001250.1:0-322403 GCA_003290165.1 Berberis thunbergii
CAGATGATCAAAATTAATACTAATATCAGAATCTTGGTCTGTGTTGTCAAGATATGATAACGTATTAATTTTGAGTCTTGAATCTAATTTTAATGCTTCTAGTTTGCATCAATGTCTTTTAATAATTGACTGGATGAAGTAAAGGTATGAGGAGCAATTGGTTCAGGAGGTTGGAAGAAAACATTATTCGCCTTGTTTTCCTGGGCTTTAATTGCTTCATCTGTATCTTTACTTTGTTGTTCAGCCAATTTTTTTCTTTTTATTTCATCAGTCACAAGCTGGTCTTGGACCAATTTGTCTCCTAATTCTGACAACAGAATATTTGTATAATTATTCTGTTGAATAATTTTACTGATTCCAGGGCTTTCATTTACATGGGATTGGAATGGAGAAGTCTGGTAGTTATGCTCAGAAACTGAGAATTTTAAATCTGTAAGTGGAGGAAAATTGCATAAATTTTTTTTTATCTTCTGGGGTTTTCCATGTTTTAGGTGTTACATTTAAAACATGAATATGAGGAAGATGAACATTAAAATACCAATCTAAGAATGGTAAATTTTCTTTCAAAGCTTCACAACATTCATAGAATTTTTTACTAAGTTCAAGTCGTTCAGATGCAGTTGTTTGAGCTTGAAATTTAGTTCTTTTTTCTATGTTTTGTGAAGACATGAAGTCCTTTCTTATGTGTTCTTTATCTAATTTAAATGGTTTAGTTAGACAATGAACTGCTGGTAGAAAATTCATTTCTGATTGAGTTTCTTCTGCTTGTTCAGAAGTTTGATCTGGAGGATTATAAATTGGTTGGGGAATTTGTGGAAAATTAGGATTAGTCCTAATATTCATTAAATTAAGGTGAGGAAGAGTTTATGGGGTGGGAACTCTTGGAAGTTGAGTAGGAGCAGTTCTGAAGTTCTGAATGAGTATTCAGATCTACGTCCTGAATTGAATTTGGATGGATCAAGATTAGTGATGCGTAAATCACTAAATCTTAATTCAACTGTCCCATCTGGGCGCGTATAGATATTATCTATTTGACTTGGAGCTAGGCTTTTAGGAACAGAAGCGCCTTCGATAATCCATGATTCACGAAGAGTGACCTGATTCCAATGAATTGTTCTTGGAACAATAACGTTGGTTTTTTGGGTCATTGATTTCAAACAAAATTGTTTGACCTTTCTCATCTGTATGAAGTGCTTTGGGGGCAAAGCTGGGGTCTTCATAGCTCGATAGGCGATCTTATAGATGAGAGCAAGAGGTTCAGACCCTTCAGCCATATCAAAGCCGCTGGTCTGAATATTCAGAGTCAGTGTGTCTAGGATATGTGGATCCCAAAGAGACACTGAATAATTTGGATAACAGTTAAAATAAACTGGACCCGTTGAGAGTGATGATTCTGCAATTCCAAGCAGAGAGTCACCAAATTTGTTATGTCTGCCAGTCGCGAAGAGCAACTAGAGCACAGGTATCTATCCTAACCTGGTTAAAGGTTTTGAGGGCTACTTGGATTAATCCTAAATGGATATATTTATTATTTTCTTTCATTAAAGAATTAATTGTTTGAAAAGACCAATAATTGTTTTGAATCTAAAGATTTATCGATCGGTATTGTTTGTTCAACAATACTGATTAAATCTTCAGTTTTTGGAGAAAAGATGGATTGAAAAATTTTATAAATTTCTTTTTGAGGAATTACTGGTATGGACCAGTTTTGTAAATCATTTTCAACTTCTGGAATTCTTCCTTCCATTTTGTTTTGTACATTTTAAATTACTTGACCTAGAGCTAGAAGCTCTGGAAAGCCTTGGAAAACAAAGACATGTGTTTCAAATTCCTTTGGCAGGACGGGAGGAACACTGTGTCGGGAATACCTACAGCTGGAACACCTAAGTGGGACCACCTAACCTTGAACTTACAACGCTCACCATGGCGACTTACAGTGATCAAAGGCTCTACGGCTGACCAACACTCGTAACGGCCTTACCAACGCTATCAACGGTTTACCAACGACACCTAGGACCCACTACCACCATTCTTCGGAGAAAAAGAAAAGATGGCTCTGATACCAAGTAAACAAAGAAGATGCAACACGGAGGAGAGAAAAATAAAGGATGCTGAATTGGAATTCTTTGTATTCAATTTATTCTCTATTTTAATTCACTATATATTAAGACTGGCTAATTTTATAGGCAACCTAACATCCATGTAATCACTTGGCACCTCATAGCATTATGGCTTATACCATGCCACCTCATAAGTTGAGGTGGAACAATCCAACTTATATGGCTAGAAGTTTCCCCACAATACCTCTCTCTTGGATGTTTCACCACACGTTGTCTCTCCCTGAAAGTCCAATGTTTTGATGCACGAAAATGCTGCCTCAGAGACCCTTTGCTCGGGGAAAAATCCCAGATGGGACAAACCCTCACCGAAGAGGGAAGAGTACAACATGCAAATTGTTCAAAGTCTTTAGCAAAATCCAGGGTCCTTATTTAGAACACACTCCTTGATAATCGACACCAAAGGGAATGAGGATGTACACCCCCTCAGTTTGATTAAACCATGCAACAATTTTTAAAAATGGTATTCAAAACTCTCGTATCTTATGAGTACATGAATTATATCCTTTGTGCAATAAAGATTGTATTGCCCTCCATTATTGCCCCATCAAAACCTTGACAGAAAAAACACAATGGGATAAAGCCATATCAAATGAAAAAGAGTACACCACTATTTTGTATACTTCATGATGATTTATGCGTATATAATGTCGTTTCGTTAAAACCTTGACCGGAAAAACTCGGTGGGAAAAAACCTCGTCGGAGGAAAAAGAGTCACACATGCATAAGATCAACTAATAGTATATAAAGTTGTTACTATACTGAAATTGTTCGACTTCATTCAATGGTTATTCTATTTCATGTGGATAGAAGAACTTTATTGGAATGTGTTTCATTCGATCTCTTTTGATGAAGCCTGTGAGCAATTCTTATGGGGTCCAAACAGATAACCTGAATCTGCATAACCACTAGGTGAAAATGGTTAGATAAATCATAGGAATAAACTCATATCAATTATCCAACGAAGATGTATTTTATAATGCCATGCCGATATTTAACAATGCACCAATAATACTCAGCTATGGTACTTCAGGACCGAGTATTCTTTTAATTGGCTGATACAAGACTTTTTTTGAGATATAAAGATCGGACGACCATGGACATATTAAATGGATGAGAGTTGTCCATATTAAAAGTTTTACAAATCTTATCCAATACACCTTGATTGATGGACCAATTTCTACTAGTAATTTACTCGATCTGCAGGCCGAGACAAAAGTTCTTCTTCCAAGGTCTTTAACTGCAAATTTTATCGTTATATAATTAACAATATTTTTAAGGTCCAATAAGAGTTATATTATTGTCATTAAACTGTTAGAAATAAAAGTAGTTAACGATTTTTTTAATAAAGATACATAGTCAAATTTGCATAACCTTTTTTACACATCTATTTATTAAGACAATTATACCACATTCTATAGAATGATTCAAATTGTATGAAACATGTCTTACTTGTATCGAGTAATTATTAATGGCTTTGCTTCAGGCAAAGTTAATCCTTTCAGGGATTTTCAAGTAAATATTGTGCCTAGCCAAAGTAAATACTTCAAGGATTTATAAATATTTGTGTCTAAATTCCCATATAAATAAGTAGTTGCGATATTCGTAGTCGCATATCAAGTTTATAGAAATACAAGACTTAATTGGAATGTATTCATATCCATAAGCTGGAATATATTTCATCAAATACCGGATTTTTGCAGGAAACCCATGTACCACAAGTCCTGTCTATATATCTGATAATCACATTTTTCTCATTTTATTTCTTTACACTTCATGTGAAACCAACACGGTTTACACAAGTCAATGTTGCACTATAGGTCCAAATACACCACAATTTATCAAAGAAACACAATTTCGCTTGGACAACATCTTTCCATTTGGCCAATCATTTCATTTGTCGATATTCATATGTTTCGTGGTTGAATATTATTATTATTTATATCATCGCTTTTTGATATTTGGTAGCTACCATATATGTGAATATGTCATTTGATGACCATTTCATTTGATTCAATTTCACCTTATATATTGAAATCTTATTATTATCAGGTACCTGGGCCTATTCGGTAGCTTTTAAATCACTTCAAAAATATAAATAATCACTTCTAGGTTAATGGAAAAATTGGAATTTTCAAACATGACCTCTTCTGGAGCGTCAGTTGATAATGTTTTCGAAGTTTCATGACCTTTTCTGGAGCGTTATGTAATGCTACCATTGGAGTCATAGCCTCTTCAAAAACGTTATATAATGTTACTACTAAAGCTTCATGTACAACTTCTGTTAGAGCCTGTAAAACTTCTGCAGGAGTTCCAATATTGCTTCTTCGGGAGCATTAGGGCATGAATTTTTACTAATTTTTCCTTTTTCGGAAGTTGAATCTTTGGAACCTATAATTTTTCCATGCTTCTGGCGTGCAACTGATTCATTGGTTGTCTTGTTTGATGTTTGTTCTTCAAGGATTAAAATTCGAGCATGTATATTTATAGATGGTTAAAATGCGACATCATTAATTTCATCAAGTAATTAATTCATAATCTTCATATATACAAAGTTGAATGTAATAGTCTATAATAATTCACACCATTCCATATCACTATGTTGTTGCAATAAGAACTTGTCTATCTTTCCATAATAGTGTGAATAAAGTCACATTAAATTCTTATGCAAATCTAGTGGTGAAACATCATTATCATTATAAGTATTCAACATCGTTATATTCCAAGTATTTCCACACCATTTCTATTTTTCATATATCCCCCTAACGATGGGAATACTGTCTTATAAAACTGACATCTGCAAACTAGCAGTAAAAATGTCACTAGTTAGAATTGTCAATCTGTGTAATAGGCTAAGGCTAAGCAGTTTCGAAGTATTCAATACTGCATTTTCCCAAACACTATGAAATTGTCTAGATTGCACAAGTAAAAGTTTTCCAACAAGGTGAAGACTTGTAACTTAAATGTGCGCTAAGCAAAATAACGTGTGACACGTAAACACATATGATATCATCTAATAAGAAGTTTATTAGGTGAACAAGGAGATATGTATGTGTAAGTGGAATGTGTGTTAAGGGTGATTTATTTAAGTTGCTGGAGTAAAATGACGTGATACAACAACGCGAAGAGTTGTATAATCCCAATAAAATCAACGAGAGATTATTTCAAATGTAAGATACAAGCTTAATGCATACATCTCTAATGTAATGCATATATCTCAAATGTAAGTTGTTGGCTCCAAACATTGGATATGATGTATATATTTTGAAATTAAGCAATTTTTTTAGGAACTACAAAAATATAATAGAATACTCGATAAATAAATGTAAACCATTTAATGACAGAATATGAAACTCTGTCTGTGCCTTCAATGATTGGGATAGCATCTGCTGGAGCCTCCAATAAATTACATAGGTCCAGTTATGATATATTAAATATATTTGTGTCTTAAATGTCAGTGTTGAGAAAAATGTTCTGATTTGTCAATAAATTATGGATAGTGGCACTAAAAATTAAACATATATGATTCTCCATCATGTACATTTTATAAATCACATTGTCAAAGAAAATGTATGTAGTATATAAATCAAACAAATCAAAACATAATATATTGCATAGGTTTCACAAATAGTAGCAAATATTCTACTATAATATCATCTATGATATTTATGTTTCACAAGGAGCGGATGCTCTAAACCACTTCTGGTGATTTACAAATAAATATTAGACATGTAGGAACATTGTGGTAACCACCCCTGCAGGGATGATTATTTTGGTTAATGGCTACCTCTGCTGGAGTTGCCTCATACTCGGAGTATTTATGTTTTGCATGTTCTCTACCTCTATTTTTTTTACAGCTTAAAATTGCCACTTACTTCAGGAAATATCTGAGACAGTAATGTTTCATTAGAGCCTTTGCCTTGTCTGATGCTATAAGTATTATAAGTAACTAACTCAAAACCATGTGTAAAGTAAGGCTCTCAAATTTTTATGCAACAAGAGTAAATTCAAGGAATGAAAGGAACAATGACTACTATTTTCCATTATATCAAATTTGTCCCTTTGATTTTAATGGAATCTCGTTATTTCTCTACTGTCTCTATTTGTGCACGACAACATGTGACCAATGTCAACATTTACTACATCTATGACAAGTGTCATTAGTGGAAGGATTCTCAATATTCTTCGTAGAAGTTTTATCAATGTACCAGGCAGGATAATTGAACCATGTGGTAAGTGTTGTGACTACCTCTACTAGGGTAATTACCTCTGCTGGAATGATTTTTTATTTAACTACCTCTTCTATAGTGATTACCTTGGCTACCACTTCTAGGGCTATCACTTTGGAATGTGCCATATTTTATATAATTTATTCATCCATAAAGGTATGTCGCTTGGTAAATAGATAACTCTATGAGGTGTGTAATGCATGTGACATAACACTTAAGAAAGAAAATTCACATATAAAAATATTTTACAAAATTTATATAGTTAGGTGTATAAAATACATGTATAGTTAACTTTGTATTTGCTTTGTTTCACAAAAAATATTTTAAGCAAGCTGATTTTAGTGGGATGACATGGCCATAAAACAATTATCATTATGACAAATGCGATAAATATTAAAGTAAACAACATTTGTGCTTAATTGCTTACTTACTTTTAAATAACAATACTTGTCAAAAAAATTCATGTCCAAGTCTTTGACAACAAAGTGGTTATAATAGATATCAATATGGGTGAAAGCAATTATACGGTTATATCCATATCTCACTGTAATTTGATGAATTAAATGTATCACATGTAGGAATAATTCCACCTATGAAACCTAAAACCACATGGAGAGCATACAAGACAATATTCAACACCTCGGTCAATAATAACACATGGGCATACCTACTCACATCAGCCAAATGAACTTAACTCAACACCACCTAGCTTACCGCATATATCTTCATTTTTCAAAACCATTATAAAAACTCATTGTTTAAAGGACGGGTTCTGGCACATACTTTAATGTTTGGTATGCTTATCTCCACAACTCTCTATATTGGTATATGTACCGAATTTGCATAAGGTTTAGGGTTCTAAGAGAAATCAATGAAGAAAATAAACAACACAAAGATATGGGGAGCTCCAATATAGAAATATGCTGAAGATATTTGAGGTTGGGGCCTAATGAAGAAGCCTATGAGTTGGATGTTACTTAATGAAATATTCTAATAATTTGATAACAAACAATTAATTTGAAATCATAAGCAAGCTAAAGAACTTTAGCTGCAAGGTACTCGAGCATGACGTAGAGGTATACGAGGGCATCAACACTGACGTGTTTATCGTGGTTACCAACTTTGAGAAACCTAGTGATTTTTCCCATGGGAGCTGAAGTTCGGCCTTAGAAGACCTCGAGATGAGCTTCGACGTCGTTGGCTAGCCACACTCACTTTTCGTTGTTTTTTTGGGAAGACAATTTTGGGGATGATCAATGTCAATAAAAGAAAGAGAAGAAACTGATGAGGTAGTAATTGCTATACGTATTCTAGAGAGCCAGGCCCACAGCGCTAGGCTGGCCCATCACCATCCATCATCCTAGATATGGAGCCATTTTCAACATCTCTAGGATGATGGATGGTGATGGGCCGATCTGGCGTTGTGGGCCTGATTATCTAGTAAAGCTCTAATTGCTATCTCAGTTTTGGGGCATTATCTTCTTGGTTATTCTAGTGGGTTATATTTTCTTTTTATATTAGTGGTGTATTCATGATGAAAACAGCTAATAATTTGCCCAATTATCATTACCACCATCAATGGTATCTACCAAAACACTATGAGTCGAAATGAAGATTTTATTGTTATTCTAACATTCTATTTCAATACATGTGTGATACTGTAATGTGTGTGATGGAGGGGTCCGAGATTTAAAACAAGTTTGAATTCAAAACATGTAACACCACCATGGAAATGATGTTTTTGTGAGGTAACATCCACTAGATGTAATATATATCATGAAACAATCATATTAAAATTCAGAAAAATATAAGCTCTCGTTTGATTTATTTACCTCGAAACTCTTTTGAATAAAGAGTTTGGAAGATGAGGGTGAAGAAATTACCCGAGCCGAGCTTTGTGCTCAAATGCCCTTAGATCGAAGTGAAATTAATAATCACATATTGCTCAATTGTTCTGAGTTTCGTGCTGATAACGTATTGAAATTAACTTTGTTTGTAACAGATAAAATCCAAGTAAACAGAAAAATGCAATAGAGAAAAAAGAAAGAAAGAGTGACTAAATGAGAATTTTCCGTATCAGTTTATTCTCTATTTTATTTACTATATACCAAGATTTTCTCTTTATACAATTTTTACATCTACTTAACTTATTAACAAAAAACTATTTATAGGAACTAACATCATAATCACTTGACACCTCATAACATTAAGAGCTTATATCATGCCACCTTATAAGCATGAAGTGGATGGAGGTGGACATCCACTATATGCTAGAAGCTTCAACAATATAATAGAAATATATATTTTATAATAAAAGTTTAAGAGGACATATAAAATATATAAGTAAATTATTTCTAGCTTACAAATAAAATAAAATAAAATAAGTTTAAAAGGTAAGAGTCGTATATTCAACAAAATATAATAAAGTTCAATAGGTAAGATTATATTTAACGATTATTTTCTTGAAAAATTTATTTTTTATCAGAATAGAGAATTGTAAGAATAAAAATGTTCAAAACCTACAAATTTTTTACCCCAAGATTTGTTATCAAAACAATAAACATGAACATAGTAATGATATCAAAAAAATTATTTTATTTTGTTACAAAGAAAATATTTAAAAAATGAAAATATAAAATGGGCAATCCGACCAATTTGAGTTGCCCAAGTTACCCAAATAACCTAAGACAGTTTTGGGTTTTAAAATTTTACATTGCTTTGAACAAGATTTTCATTCCTAAGGGGGCATGGGTAAGGGCATATGCATATCTACTTACCTTGGGTAGAACTTGGGCTAGTAGAGTCTTGCCACGCTATCTGTGGTGTGCTTGGTACCATGCCTGAATAGTATCAGACACATGCCACTTCATGAGGTGGCATCAAAAGCCAAAAAAAAAAAAAAAAAAACAAATAAACAAACAAGCGAAACACATAAGGAGGAGAGACCAAAGGCAGAGCTAAACCAAGCAAAACAGAGTCCGCATTCTCCACGTCACTCCACCCTCCCACTGACTTCTCTTCCAACACATGAAACTAAAAAAGCTTAAGATTACCTGATCATTCCAGATTTTCTCATTGTTGTAGATGACGGCAGCACCAATAGCAGGATTGATACAGTTCCAATTTGAGGCAGAGAAATTCTAAATGTCGAGGGAAAGAGCGAGGGAAATGAGCTGGCGAGGTGAAAGTCGTCATTTTTTTCGAGATGTGTGCGTTAACTTTTCTCACGCGTATTTCGAGAAAAATGAACGGCTTTCACCTCGCCAGCTCATTTCCATCGCTCGTTTCCTCGCTCTTTCCCTCGACATTTAGAATATATGCCTCATTGGAGGCCAAAAATATGTGCAGGACCCCTATGTGCATTAACTTGACCCATTGGATTAAAATAAAAATAATCTAACGGCTCTTAAATTACACATCATCTCTCTCTCATGAAATCACATATCTTCATTCAATTTTATCTATATCTCTCTCTCAATCCAATTTTACTTTAATCTTCTCAACCCATATCTCCATCTTCATTCAAGATCAGATTTTCACCAGGAAGAGTGTCTCCAATCATGGATTCTCCAACCCCAGGTGTAGTAGTTGGTTCCTAAACCTCATCTTACCCATGAAGCTACACTAAATTCAACACTGCACTCAACGCAGGTCTCTTGAACCCAATGTTACCGCCCCATCTCTTGATACAACCCGATCGAGCCCGACCTTTTTGAAATGATGACGAATGAGGTCGACTGCCAGCCTAGAGGCCAGATCCCCAAAACCCAGACAACCCCTATTGTCACTGGTAAACCTCCACTCTCAATCTCAGAAAAGCAGCTTCTTTTGCACCAAAGAGTGGATGAGATTTTGGGGAGTTGTAGTCCAGGAAACCAATTCAATGATCCGAGTTCGAGTGATGTGAAACTCACTTTGAGCTCCAAGGATGGGTTTGAGTGTCACTATGAATGTTCATAGGCAGATCCTTGTTGGGCAAATTAGGTTCTTTGCTGAAAAGTTGTCTGATAAGTGGTCTAAACAGCAGAGGTCACTGCCCCATGTTGTTGAAATTTCAGATTGCGAAGATGTTGAGGTTTATATCAAGACTTTGAGATTGATGTATTGCAAGGATCTTAGGAGGAAGCTCATGAAAGAGGATGTTTCCAAAGTATTGGGAACATGTTTAGTTCCTCCTCTATTCTGGATAATCATGTTTAGTTTTTATTTTGGGGTGCTTTTTTTTTTTTTTTTTTTATGTATTCTCATATTGAACTGTTGAGGTTTTTGAGTTCCTCCTCTGTTCTTGATTGATTGTTTGACGTTTAAGGTCTTTGATATTAAACTGTTTGAGGAAAAATATATGAATTGCTTTCTATAAAGGAAAAAGACATTGAACTGTTGAGATTTTCGAGCCATGGGTTGGAGAATCCATGATTGGAGAGATATGGGGTGAGAAGATTAAAGTAAAATCGGATTGAGAGAGAGAGAGAGGTGATGTGTGATTTCGTGAGAGAGAAATGATGTGCGATTTGAGAGCCATTAGATTACTTTTATTTTAATCCAATGGCTCGGATTAATGCATACGAAAGAGTCCTGCGCAAGCGCCCCCCTCAATCCCAAAACCTGAGCCTCATCCATGTGAGCTTATAGCCTCATCAAACCTTAGTAAAACTTAAGCCTTAGTTCAACATCGTAGAACGATTTTTTGAAACCATGTGAGAGATTTATTTTTTTTATTTGTGGGAGTCTAGATGCCAACCACCTATAGCCACTAACCTCTTCAGTGGGTTGAAACTTGGGGGAGAAGTAAGTAATTTCTCTGTCAATGGAGTTTGGCCATGGGATGGGTCATTTTTGCTACTGGATTATTTGGAAAGAGAGAAACACCTTCAAAGAGGTCTCTAAAGACATTCTTCTCTTGTCCTGAGCTATTATGTCTCTAGTGTGGAACTGGGGTGTTACTTGGGGAGGGTTTAATAGATCAGCCCCTCCATGTTTGTATTTTCAATTTGAATAACATTTTCTTTTTGTATTGGAGGTTTTGGCCCCCTTTTCTTTCAACTGGTTGACCCCTTCGATCACTAGCTGGTGTATTTCTCCCTCATTTTATTATATTGCTTGTTTTATTGAAGAAAAAATTATTTGATGTAAATATCTTCAAATTTGATATAGCATTTTTTTTTCCAAGATTTCAAGGTGTAGAAAAAATGGGATTGAAAGAAGTTGAAAAGAAGAATCGCAAAATTTACCCGTTGATTAGTCCATTGGATTAAAGAAACTTGTGAACAATGTTGTTAAAATCGCAAGAGTCGTAAAATTTGACTCGTGGGTCAAATCGTATTGCACCCGATCTGAATCGCTACATTAGATTCTGAATGGACTAAATCGTCTGACTCAATTTGAGTCGAATCACATGATCACGATTTCATAATCGTGCAACTCGAGTTTTCACATAACTGATTTGTGAGACAATAGGAATTGATGAATTAAAAATGTAAGACACTCTGAACTATCTATTTTCTTTTTAAAGTCATTTTGATTAAAATACATGTGTTTCACATAGTTAGATGCATAATATATTTTGTGTATTAAGTTTTAAATACAAAATTTAATCTTATGATTAACGACTTGAATCCCAATTCAATTTTTATTTATCATTTACAATTAACTCTTTATCAACATTGATTGGGCTACATCCATGCCACGTACCCCCAACCAGGATCAAAAAGTATAAAAACACCCCAAAAAAAAAAAAAAAAACTAGCTAGCAAACATGGCTAAATCTGAAATACCCAAAACACCCCCATATCTCTTCCTTAAAATCGTCAAGGGTGTCTGTCCCTGGTTTTTCTCCCAAGCCAGGAAGGACGAACGAACAGATTGAGTTTGGGTTTTCTCCCGTTCTGGCCAATTCCATCTCTCTCATCATCATCATCATCATCATCATCATCATCTCCACCTCTCTGCGATTCGCTTCTAATCGAACATCATCATCAGGTACTCACTCTTTGTGATCAAAGTCTCGATTTCTCAAAAAAAAAAAAAAAAAAAAAAAATTGGGCTTTTTAAGTCTCTCTCTCTCTCTTTTTAATTATTATTATTTAGACGAGTTTTGCGTTCTAGGTGTTTAAAGAAATTAACTGGTCACAAAAAAAACGATTTTGAATCGGTTTCGTTATCGTTGATTTCTTGAGTCTGGGGCGAGGGGTTGCAATGTAGGGAGAGAGAGAGAGAGACAGAGAGAGAGAGAGAGAGAGAGAGGAGGGAGGGGTTTTGTGGAGGAGTCGCGTGAGATCTTTAAGAACTCTCTCTAATATATCGTATTGCATGAATCTAGGGTAAAAGAGCCACCATTTTGAGTTTCCATGAATAATACCTGAGGTCCATTTTTGTTTAGGGTTTCGCTGAGGTCGCCTTCATCCCCAATTTCCTCCCTCATAATTATTAGAAAAATTGTTTAAAAATATCACTGGAACAAAAAAAAAAAAATTAATTTCCAAATTGATGTTTATGTTATCTAAAGTTTGTTCCTTGTGTTTTCTTTTTTGATTTATTTAACTTTTTTTTTATCAGGTAGAAATTTAGAAAGGTATTGTTATTTGTTGGTACCAATAGAATTTAGAACGGATTTTTAACTTTGTCTAGCTCATGTTGTCTAGGCAGTTTTCTTACTAATGGCGCGTGTATACATTGGGAACTTGGACCCAAAAGTTTCTGAGCGAGATCTTGAAGAAGAATTTCGTGTGTACGGAGTCTTACGAAGGTAATGTGATTTTCATGGAAGTAAGTTTTACTCTTTTAAATATGAAGTGGAACATGCCGTTGTATTGCAATTATTGGAGTATCAGAAATTAAGAAGAAAGAACTTGAAATGATTAAACAACTATGTAACCATAGATGATAATATGGCAATGACCACTTTTACAATTCCACTGCTCTTGATTATTGTTTCAATTTGGCCTGTTTGCTTATGTTGGCAGCATATGGGTTGCACGAAGGCCACCAGGTTATGCTTTATTGACTTCGAGGATCGTAGGGATGCACTTGATGCAATTCGTGAACTGGATGGTACAATGAAACTTCCTTCACTTTTCATCTTTCTATATTGAAATTACGTAAAAATGTCCTACCAATAATCTTGTATGTGTGTTCTTGATGACTAATTACTTTAATAAATTAAGGACAATATTTTCTCCTACATGGGGCGAATGATGTCATGTATTTACGACGGATTTATATATGTTTTCGATGGATTATTTGGTTAAAACATTGAGTTGTATGTATATTAGTAATTTACTTTTGGACTTTAAGTTTATACTTGTTAGAATTGACTTTGTCTAAAAGAAATGTGATTCAACAAAACAATTGGTTTTTGAGAGTTTAATTTAGGCTTGCATTTTTGCACTTTTCGGAGAAAGAGTTAATGCTCTTTCGATTGCCATTGTGAGCCTTCATCATGGCTTTCGGGGTTGTATTTGTCTGCAGTAGGATTCACCTCACACTATATGAAGTATTAAGCTCTATGTATTATTTTGATAGTTTTGTTTTACCTTTTAGTTTGCTTTATTTGATTAAAACAGAGCAGCATTGATTTCAATAAAGACAATGGGTGATCTTTGTTTTGGCTAATGCTTCTCCCATACAATAGGAAAAAATGGATGGAGAGTTGAGCTTTCTCACAATTCTGCTCCTGGGGGTGGACGTGGTGGTGGTCGTGGACGTGGTGGGGGATCTGATTTGAAGTGTTATGAGTGTGGTGAACCAGGACATTTTGCTCGAGAATGTCGCTTGCGTGTTGGTCCTGGAAGACGTCGGAGCTACAGTCCTAGATATCGTAGAAGTCCAAGCTATGGTCGAAGGTATTATACAGACTATAAGTTCAACATTTCATCAGCCTCCTTTTATTCTCCTTTTCTTATATCTGGACTCTAGGAACCACTAACGAGATGGAGGCTGTCGTGGGTTTTCTCAGTAAGCAGTAAATTGCCTGGAGTCAATCTAGTGTTGGTCTGATCTTTCCTTAAGTTATGATCCTTTTTTTTTTATTTTTTTGAAAGGCGAGCGAGCCGCCAGTGGGTATAGAACCCAAGACGTGTGGGTTTAACCACCACAGCCTTAACCATCCAACCAGGCTACCATTGGATTAAGTCATGATCCTGTCTTATACTACTATGGAAATTTCTTTTTATCGGGTTGCTCTAGAACTGAGATGATTCTTTATTAGGATATCATATGCATTTCATCTCTTAACTTGAATGCTGTTTTGTCTGTTATTTCTTTTATGACAGGAGCTACAGCCCTCGTAGACGTTCTCCAAGGCATCGCAGTATCTCACCTCTCCCTCGTAGATATAGCAGAAGCAGATCACCGGTCTATCGTAGATCACCAGTCCATCGTAGCCGTGCGGACTCTCCATATGCAAATGGGTAAAGCTCTTTTCTTCCAAAGAAATACTTTCATTTGATAGAATATGTTGGAAAATGCAGCTTTCTCTTCATCGAGTTTTGTATATCTACAATTGCATAGCTTGCCTAGGTGAAACTGATTGTTCATTAGTCTCCCAGAAACTGATTTTTCATATGGCTTCAAAAGAGTTTGTTTTCTGAAAAATATTTGGTTCTTTCTTAAAGTTGATAGGTTGGATAGTTTTCTATTTTTGAGATATTTCTGGATCTATGTTATATATCTAATCTCCTACATCCAATTTACAAGGATCTGTCTAAATGTCAAGTGCATTTCCTTGCAGAGCTTATATGAGAGGCCGACGCTGAATCAAAAACTGATCATTGGCGAGAGAGGAAAATGAAAGTGTAGAAGCATACTAGTGTTAGGAGTTTGAGATGATAGTACTAGAATATCATCTCGACTATGTTTCATTTGGGCGACATCCTTCGACTTCTCAGAACTGGATAAGTTTCTTTTATACTTTTGGTTATTTTGTTTTCCTACCAAACTGCTTAGTTATTGCTCTTTTGCGTGTTTAAAACAATATCAAGTAAATGTGACAGTAAAAATAGTAGAATGTTACTGAGACCCAAACTGTTTTTTTTCATTTTTTTTTCTTTTTGTTATCGAGGAGGCGTGGTCCCCCACTCATGTCACGAGCCAGTGACTTCCACAAAGGTTTGTGCATCCACCCAACGAGCTTGTCTTCAGCTCGCCCCCATGTTAGTGATATTGGATGTGATTGGTTTCGGGTACTGATCGCCAACCCCCTAGACGCGTCTCTGCATGATTGAGTTCTGAGTTTCTATCGTTGAGGTTCAAATATGTTTTTCCCCGAAGCTTCTGGTCCGGTATTCGTCTGATATAACTTAATGGCAAGCTGCATCTTTTGATATAAACATATCACTAAGATGCTTCCTCTGGTATAACTTGTCGCCAAGCTGCTTCCTCTGATAAAAAATACCGTCAACCTGCTGTCTCTGCTGCTTCCCCTAATATAATATATATCATCAAGCTGCTTCAAACAGTTGAGATTGGTCTCCAATGTGACTCTCGCCTGAATGTGTGCTCAGGAACTTCTTGTAGGATTAGGTACAACATTACTAGAAATTAAAAGAAGTACTACGTCTCCTTTCTTCAGTTGACAACTACTAGTTTCGTCAAAGGGTGTTTGAAAGAGAAATGAAACATACAAAAAGAAGCAACACTGGGGAAGAACCCTGTAAAGATTTGTAAGAATCTTTTCCTTGGTGATTTTCTAATATTGGACCCCTGTAATGGTTTTGGAGAAATGTCAATTTGTAGATAATATAAATTTCTTTTTGAAGAAATGTGAATTCTTAGATAATATAAGTTTCTCATTTTATCTGCTATATTTTTAAATCAATAGTGGGGGAAAATAATCTTTGGAATGATATTCATTCAGAAAAATGTGTTTTTCTTCTCGTCAACCTACCTAGTGACAATGAACACACAGAGGTCCACCTCACAAGGACCTTGGTTCTGTCCTTGGCTCTAGCCGAATCTTCTCCCAAATGCCTATGTCAGTCAACTCCTCATCAGTTGTTGCTAAATCTAGGGCAGTACTGCCGTTTGAAGCGAAAGAACTGAGTTGCGCTAAAGGATGATTGGCCTCTGCAGTTGCATCTTGTCTGATCCTTTGTTTTGTTTTTCAATTGTTGTGTCTTCGGCTGCCATGTACTTTTCATGAATAACCTTCATTCTGTTTTACAGTCTGTGTGGTGCTATAAGTTCCCTACCCATCGTGGATAGCCCATCTCAGTCGACTTAGATTGTACGTTTGTCATTCCTACTGCAATCTACATCAGAAATTCTAGCTGGCCTGGGTTTGCCGCCTGGGAGGGGCCTTTTTACATCTTTTGCCCCTTTAAACACAACCACAAAGATGTAAAAAGGAGCGGCAAAAATGTAAAAAAGCCAGGCTGGCTAGAACGTTTCGATCTACATACATAACTGCATGGTTCTTTATGGACTTGAGTTGCTAGTATCTATGTGTTAAATGTCAAGGTCTCATCTTTCAACTCTATATCTGAAAATAAGATTTTACTTGGTAATGTAGTACCCCTTCTAGGGGTCGGGGGATGGGTGGTGCACTCATCCCTCGCTCCCTCCCTAGAATTTTTGAAAGAGCAAATCAACTTTATTGTATTGAAAGCACCAGAGAGCGTATGCCAGCCCTGAATAGCAGGTGTAAGCCATTAGTCTTGATGTAGGCATTTGGGGCGTTGTGAGTAGGCTTTGTCAGCCAAGTCCAAATGAACAAAGTTTGCCTGTTTCTGCACGCCAAAACCTAAACATGTGAAAATTTCCTCAAAGGATGTAAAGAATGTTTTAGTACTTATATAAGAATGGATTCAAGTTTATAATGAGAAACTCATCGTCTTGGGCATTTATAGGGATTATTAGAATATTAACGGAGGAAGGAGGTAAGAGCCAGGTGTGGATAAATGTCGAGTAGTCTGCCACAATTATCTTCTTGCCTAGTCAAGTGAAGTTAGTAGGGTTGAAAACCGAACCGACGGTTCGGTTTTTTACCTAAACCGTGAACCGAACCGACTTAGGTCGGTTTTAAAATTTTCAAACCGAAACCGAACGACCATTAATAAAACCGATCCGATTTTAATTTATGCAAACCGTAACTGAACCGAACCGACTAAAATCAAACCAAAACCGAAATAAAATCGAACCGACTATTTTAAACATATTGTATTATTTATATATAAAATATATTTATTTATTATATATATTCGGTCGGTTCGGTTTGGTTGGTTAAAATCACATAAAAATAAAAAATCGAACCGACCACTTCGGTTTTGAATTTTTTAAAACCGAAATCGATCCGAACCGAATTTAAACCGAACCGATTGGTTTAAATCGGTTCGGTCGGTTTAATCGGTTTGATCGGTTTTTTGTTCAGCCTTAGAAGTTAGCAAGTACAAATAATGTAAAGTATTCCACATTGTTCTTGAGAGTTCTCTAGAACCTTCCATAAAATTTCATAGAGTTTCATAGGATTTCAGTCCTTAGATATTTTTAAGGAAGTGTGTAGAAGTTCATTGTAGACCGTTATATCAAATTGATCACCACCGTCTATTGAGGAGGTGGAGTTGTATGAATAGGCTAAGGTCTCATTTGTTGTAGTTACCTCAGAGAATTCAAACAATACAAGTTCTAGTTCTCTTAAGTTCTCTTGTGTGTTCTTAGCTTGCTTAGCTTTTCAAAGTCTAAGTAAGTATTTCGTGGGCAAGAATGACTAGCTTTCTTTGATAAGCCGGGGCAAAGTTTGCTAGTGCCGCACGGGAAATACTTGTGAAAAGAAAGCCCGTGACAGTTGGTATCAGAGCCAAGTTTGGCAAGGTTGGTGAAATCCTTCTACACAAGAGAATGTCGTCAAAGGTCAACAACCCATCAATTGGCAACAATGACAAAGGTGGGAAAGTCCGCAAGGACAAGTCGAATGACATGATCGCTGCGATGGATGAAAGGCTGGCTAAGTTGTGTGCCACCATGTCCGACTTGAAAGAGAAAGTCAAAGACATGGACCAACGCATCGAGGGCAAGCGTCCAATGGAGAGTACCAAGAGCTCCGGAAAGATATGCAAGGAGCCTTAAACGCAGTAGTGGACATGGTGTCCAGAAAGATTGAGTCCCTTGAAGCCAAAATTGTTGCCAAAGATGCGGAGATGCATGCTTACAGGGAAAGAGTTGAGAAGCTAGAAACTCAACTCAATGTGTGTATGGCTGTGGTAGCCAATGGTGGGACTACACCAGGGACAATCACCCACAGAGTCGAAGCTCCCAAACCTAAGGGTCTATGGTGGAGCAAGGAGTGCAAGGGAGATCAACAACTTCTTGTGAAACATGGAGCGCTACTTTGATGTGGTTGGCATAATAGATGAAGCATCAAAGGTACGTAGTGTTTCCTTATATTTAAATGATGTTGCTACAGTTTGGGTGGCGCAGAAGGTCTAATGATGTCAAGAAGGGATTGTGTACCATCGACACTTGGAAAGAATTCACGAAGGAACTCAAAAGACAATTCTACCTGGAGGATGCCGAAAATGAAGCTAGGGCCAAGCTTCGCCGCCTTCAACACAAGGAAGACCCACATAAGGGAGTATGTGAAGGAGTTCTGGGAGTTGCTCTTGGAGATTCCTGACATGAGAGAAAAATGATGTTTTTGTTTAGCTTCCTTGATGGCCTAACAGGTTGGGCCAAGTTGGAATTGAAGAGGCAAGGTGTGCAAGACTTGCAACGGCTATGGCTGCGGTCGAATCCTTGATTGAGTTAAAGAGAAATGACTCATCCAAGGGGCAAGCGTAAGACCGAGTAATGATGACAAAGGTGGGGAGACAAAGAGAAATCTTTCAAGGAACACAAGTATTCCAAAGACAAGGGGAATGAGAAAAGAGATGGATCACCCAAGAGATATATTGCTTCTTATGTAGTGGACCCCATCGGGCATTCGAGTGTCCCAACCGGGGGAAATTTGTCGTGTTTGTCATGTAGGAAGAAGCAAAAAGAAGAAAGGAGGATCACCTCAATGAATATCCTAAGTGTCATTCAAGCTAAGGTTGAGGAACAACCACGTGGAAGAATGTACATGGAGACCGAGATCGGGAACAAGACTTTGAAAGCCATGGTGGATACCGGAGCCGACACAGTCTACATGGCCAAAGACCTTGCTGATGAAATTGGCCTATCATATACTAAGGAAAAAGGATATATCTAGGGAGTCAATGTTAAAAGTCTCCCAATTGAAGGAATAACTCACCACACCGATATTCGGCTTGGACAATGGCGAGGTAAAGTCGACATAACTATTGCTCCAATTGATGATCATAAGTTCTATTTGGGTATAGATTTCTTGGACATGGTGAAGGTTTTCCTGGGTCCCATATGCCAACACCATGTACATCATGGAGAAGGGACAACCTTGTGTTGTGCCCGTGGTACGGGAGATAAGTAAGGAGAGAATGGTGTCCGCTCTCCAACTTTCTAAATAAGTAAAAAGGAATGAGCCTACTTACTTGGTTACTCTCAAAGGAAAACGAAGGTCCCCATGGATAGAGGGGTGAATGCACCTAAGGTCGTCCAAGATGTTCTCAAGGAGTACAAGGATGTCATGCCTGTCGAGTTGCCTAAGAAGCTTCCACCAAGGAGAGAGGTGGATCATGCTATTGAGTTAGAAGTTGGAGCAAAGCCACCCGCATTTGCTCCTTATCGTATGACACCTCCTGAACTCGAGGAGTTAAGAAGACAATTGAAGGATTACTTGATGTTGGTTATATCCGACCCTCCAAAGCTCCATATGGTGCGCCGGTCTTATTTCAAAAGAAACATGATGGATCCCTACGACTTTGTATTGACTATTGGGCACTCAACAAGGTCACTATCAAAGAACAAGTACCTGATTCCACTTATTGCGGATCTCTTTGATCAACTTGGTGATGCAAGATACTTTACCAAGCTTGACTTGCGTTCGGGATATTACCAAGTCCGCATAGCTGAAAGAGATGAACCAAAGACGACATGCGTTACAAGGTACAGGTCTTACAAATTCTTAGTCATGCCATTTGGTTTAACTAATGCGCTTGCCACATTTTGCACTCTAATGAATAAGGTACTAGCTCCTTACCTTGATCGATTCGTAGTTGTGTACCTTGATGACATTGTGATCTATAGTAAAACATTTGAGGGAACATGTGGATCACTTGAGGTGAGTGTTCCAAACTTTGAAGGAGAACGAGCTCTATGTCAAAAAGGAGAAGTGTTCATTTTCCCAAGAGGATGTGACATTCTTGGTCATATCATTGGCAAGGGCAAGCTTCGTATGGACAAGTTCAAGGTACAAGTCATCCAAGAATGGAACCACCGACCAAAGTCACCGAGTTAAGATCTTTCCTTGGCTTGGTGAACTATATAAAAGGTTCATTGATGGACTTGCTCAAGAAGGGACGAAGTTGGGATTGGAGTTCAAAATGCCAACAAGCTTTCGAATGATTGAATAAGGCAATTGTGGAGGAACCGGTGTTGACACTTTTCAACCATTCTATGTCTTTTGAGGTACATACGGATGCTTCCAATTTTTCTATTGGAGTATTGATGCAAAGACATCCTATTGCATTCGAAAGTTGGAAGCTCATTGATACTGAGAGACGGTACACAGTCCAAGAGAAAGAAATGACTGTGATTGTGCATTGCTTGCAAACATGGCGACATCACTTGTTTGAGAGCAAATTTGTGGTTAAGACCGACAATGTGCCACTAGCTGCTTCCAAACACAGAATAAGCTCACACTAAAACAAGCTAGATGACAAGATTTCTTAGTAGAGTTCGATTGCACTTTGGAGTACAAGCCTGACAAGGCTAATCTTGTTGCGGATGCTTTGAGTAGAAAAGGAGAACTTCCTGACATAAGTCAACCTCAAAGCGACTTGAAGGGACGCATAAAGGAAGGATTGACACATAATTCCATGGCTCAAACCATCATAGCTCTTGTCAAATATGGGATGACAAAACGGTTTTGGGTGGAGGACGACTTGATATACTCTAAGAGAAGGAGAATCTATGTTCCACCTCATGACAACCTAAGGAATGAAGTTTTGAAAGAATGCCATGATAACAATGGGCGGGACATCCAGGTATGCATCAGACTCCTGTTCTTGTGAAAGATTCCTATTATTGGCCACATATGAGTGATGATATCAAAGCATATGTAAAGACTTGTCTTGTATGCCAACAAGACAAGGTGGAACAACAGTCACCTGTCGGCTTACTTGAACCCCTCCCCATCCCAGAGAGACCTTGGGAGAGTGTTTCCTTAGATTTTATAGTTGGGTTGCCCGCATCAGAAGGTTGCAATTGGATACTTGTGGTCGTGGACAAATTTTCGAAGTATGACACCTTCATTCCCACACCTAAAGAGTGCACAGCCGAGCAAGCCGCACATTTATTTCTCAAACATGTGGTGAAGTATTGGGGTGTGCCCAAATCTATCATTAGCGATCGGGATACTCGGTTCATTGGGAAATTTTTGACTGAGTTATTCAAGTTGTTGGGTACCGACCTTAACTTTTCTACTAGCTTTCATCCTCAAACGGATGGTCAGACGGAAAGGATGAATGCTTTGCTGGAGTTATATCTTAGGCACTATGTGAGTGCCAACCAGCGAGATTGGGCTAAGTTGCTGGATGTTGCCCAATTCTCTTTCAACTTGCAGAGGAGTGAAGTGACGAGTCATAGCCCATTTGAGATTGTCATGGAACAACCTATGACCCCGAGTTCTATTGCCACTGGCTACACTGGAGTGAGTCCATCAGCCTATAAGTTTGCCAAAGGATGGAATGATCAAGCTGATGAGGCTCGAGCTTACCTGGAGAAGGCATCCAAGAAGATGAAGAAGTGGGCTGACAAGAAGAGACGGCCTCGAGAATTCCAGGTTGGAGACCTTGTGCTTGTCAAGATGCATGTTCATGCCAGACTTTCAGGACTGCATCGTGGCCTTATCTAGATATATGAGGGTCATTTCCCCGTAGTCAAGAAAGTGAGAAAGCAAGCATACAAGGTCGAGTTGCCGCCAAGGATCAAGTTTCATCCAATCTTCCATGTGAGTCTATTGAAGCCGTATAAGGAAGATTAGGATGATCCAAGCAGAGTAGTTTCACAAAGAGCACCAATGGGCATGAAGATCCAACATGACAAGGAAGTAGAGACTATCTTGTCAGATCGTGTGGTGCGTCATTCCAACTAACCTCCCACACATGAGCTACTCGTCAAGTGGAAGGGATTGCCAAAAAGTGAAGCTAGCTGGGAGCCAATCCAACATTTGTTGCAATTCAATAAGCAAATCCAAGCGTACGAGGATTTGAAGGCAACGAGGACGTCGCCTGATTAGGTGGGGGGAAATGTCACAACTATCTTTTTGCCTAGCCAAGTGAGGTTAGCAAGTGTAAATAATGTAGAGTATTCTACATTGTTCTAGAGAGTTCTCTAGAACCTTCCATAAAATTTCATAGAGTTCCATAGGATTCTAGTCCTTAGATATTTCTAAGGAAGTGTGTAGAAGTTCATTGTAGACTGTTAGATCAAATTGATCACCACCGTCCATTGAGGAGGTGGAGTTGTATAAATAGGCTAAGGCCTCGTTTGTTGTAGTCACCTCAGAGAATTCAAGCAATACAAGTTCTAGTTCTCTTAAGCTCTCTTGTGTATTCTTAGCTTGGTTAGCTTTTCAAAGTCTAAGTAAGTCTTTCGTGGGCAAGGCTGACTAGCTTTCTTTGATAAGTTGGGGGTAAATTTTGTTAGTGCCGCACGGAAAGTACTTGTGAAAAGAAAGTCCGTGACACTAGGGACATGTAAGTGGTCTCCGTCTCAGCCGAATACTTGACATTCCTCCTACTTTCTAAATATTCTCTTATTTCTTTAATAATTTCTTGATGTGGTATAATCTCCCTGAAAATGTTCATTTTCATATAGAAGTTACGCCATCTTAGCGGGTTTTGTACAAAACATACCTATTCTTTGATAGCTCCCTTTCAAAAAAATTATAAGCGGCTCGAGTAGAGCAACGAATATAAAGTCTGTTTGACATCAAAACTGATGATACATCGAACCGTCCAGTAATCTGCATCGTACATGTGTCATGATTATCAAGCTAGCGCGGGCCTTCAAGTGAGTGCATGCCTCGGTTCGGCCCAAAGCCCAGATTACTCCAAGCTTACTGAGGCGGGTACCGAGGTTGGACTCAATCAGCAAGGCTTAATTAAGCTCATAAGCATATGGTCAAGCTCGGTACTCGTAAGACCAAATAAAACAAGTATTTAGGAATTTGATTTAGAACATGTGTGCCAACAATACATTGACTCCTACTAGGAAACAAATATCTGAGTATAAGTCATGCATGAAAACTCTCTTGCATGAACAACACTCCACAAGGAAATGATTTTTAATAGATATTTTTCCCTAAACCACGCTACCAAAGACGTAGCCGAACAATGACTCTTGCATGATAATAGAGTGCAATGATGTGGATTAAAGGTACGCTACAAAACTTAATTTCAAGCATTACACATTTCTCAAGCTTTGTTTGACTTTAACATAGAAGTGTCATCGGCCGCCACAACGATGATTTTCGGCTCACGTGTGTTCCTTGTGCAGGTCAAAGTCAAGGAGAACGAAACTAATTTATCAAACACTTTTTTGGAGGTTTTACAAATTTTGAGCATTTGCATATAGTCAATATAATGTCCAAACTTTGCTTTTGGGGTTGAGTTCATTTGCAACAATTCTATTCAGTCATGTTTGATAGTTTTTTTTTTTTTTTTTTAATTTTTTAGGTTTTTTACACTTAAATCTTTTTTTTATAGAAAGTGTTTGTAGTTGTGTTTTAAAGAGAATAAGTAAAAAGTGTAAAACATTAAAAAAAAAGTACCAAAAAAAACTAGCAAACATGGCTAGTTAGACTTAGACTTAGACTTAGTTTTTACAATTTGACTCGTCAACCTCTCATAATGTCCCACATTCACTCAAATTGGGTGTATTTGTATTCCACACGTACCATGCAAAGAAGCACAGCACACCGATCTGATAAGCTCCGTATTATTGGATGAATTTATGGTGTCACTGTGTATAAGTTTCTGGGTGTTTTGATATATTATGCCATTGACGGATTGCATCTCTACTGCTTAAGACGTGTTTTGTAGTGGGGAAACATTAGTGAAGAGAGAATACTTCTTCTTCTTCTTCTTTTGGATATTTTAAGGAAATTTTGGATCTTTAGTCCATAGATGGTATCCTTGAATTGCTATGACTGAGAACAGAACAGTTTGATAAATTTGCTCAAATTTTCTATCTCAATCAATGTAGAGTTCAATTAGTAAAACCTACACATGGGAGTTGCAGGTGTCTAAGTTGAGGACAATATCATGATTATGTATTTTTAAAATGTTGTTACTAATGACATTTTTAAGGTAATGTCAATGGCCATAATTTGAATTCAATCGATGGATTGATCTAATATATAATGACATTTTAAGGTCATGTCAATGGCCTCCTAATATATAATGTTTAGGGTTGCTTTTATAGTTTAATCTTTCCCATTCCTTGAGAACTCTAGTTTCGAAACTTCCAATCATGTACATAACAAATTTGTGCAATCACATTAACATATTCTTGAATTCTAAAATAAACAGGGCATGCTAATTCCCATATATGACATGGCTAGCCGAGCTGTATCATATCCTATATTTAAAAGCATTCACAAGAATAGAAAAAGATGATTTTATCAGTTGGATCGAAACCTAACAGTCCTTGGTTCTCAACCTCCATTGTTGCAAATAGTTAAATCTCAACAAAATGCACCTTTTGTTTCTTTTCTCCACCATTCTTCCATTTTCATAGTGAACTTGATTAGGCATTGAGCTAAATAGTCACGGACACACTACAAAAAAAAGTAAATTCAGCAACGGCGTTTTACTATTGCTAATTATCAAAAAATTGTAGCTAAAATGAATCAACAACAATTCAACATCCGTTGCAATGCTATTTCAATTGTCACTGAAGTATAATAGCAACGGTCTACTATTCCGTAGCTAATTGACAATGGCTAAAAATCGTCGCTAAGTTGAAAAAATTCCATCGCTAAAGCTGTTTAAAATGTTTGAGACAGAAACAATGGCGACAACTTTTAAAATGTTTGAGGCGGCTTCGAATCCGTTGCTATTTAGATATGGTTTCTACTGTGGCTATTTAGCGACGGCATCAAACCGTTGCTAAGTTGCAAATCAATTTGACAAAACAACGACAACATTTGCCGTGGCTATTTTAGCGATGACTTCAAACAGTTGCTAAGTTGCAAAATCAAATTGGTAAAACAGCGTCGGCTTCGAATCCGTCGCTAATTTGCAAATCAAATTGACAAAATAGCGACGACCTCAAGTCGTCGCTAAGGCGTCGCTAAGTTATAAATCAAATTGACAAAACAGCGACAGTATTTGTCGTGGTTATTTAGCGATGACAAAACATCAAATTGTCAACACAAAGACAACATTTGCCGTTGCTAACACTAACTTGCTGTAGTTAAAAAAATTACTAATGAAAATCCACTTTTTATAATGAAATTAGTTCTTTCTATTAATTTTCAGATTTATCATTGCCTTTTTTTTGTCATTCAAAGAAACATTTCAAACCTGAACACAATTATATTAATTTTCGTATAATCAATAACTTGTCCATTACAAAAAATACAATTCCCAACAACTTTATACTCTATCAACCTCGAATTGAAATTATCTATATATATATAATTTCAATTCGAGATACAACTCACTTAAACTTAAATAACTAAATAAACCATAGTGATCGTCCATGGGACATACAACAAAAATGATACATATAACAATTCATGTGATCTTGCACACAATATCGATCATCCCAAAAAATGTGTTATACTTCAAAATTTCATATCTTTCACTTCAAAACCAATATTAATTCAGCAACACCTAAACCTATAAATTTTGAAAAAGCAGTGCATGAGAAACGTATTGAATGCTTAAGCTATGTAATACAAATATCATAAAGTTGCACATTCAAATGTAATAGAAATCAAACAATCTTTCGGCCTACAGAAAAATGAAGGCACTTCAACTAGTTAGAAAGAGTAAAAAAAAATTTGGCTGTAAGGCAGTAAGAATATAAAAGAGGATATGGGTAAGATGTAGGAGATAATAAAAAAAAAATTTCTAAATCATCCTCATACCTGCAAGTGACTTTTAACATGGGCAATGCTAAGTCCTCTCACATTCAATAGTTGAAGAACTAATTTGGGAGTTGTTTCTGCATCAATCAAAGGAAAAAAAAAATGATAAAAAGTTAGTAATCTTATTTATCCTTTATTCTCTACCATTAATGCATGACTGACATGTTTTCTTCTTTTAAGTGAAAATACCGAAACTTTGATGTATATGGATATTAAAATATTGCAGATGCTCCTGAAAAAAATTCTAAAACTTACTTTCTTGTCCACCGAGCCTTTTCAACAGCATGAACAAAAGAGATATGAAGATCATGAGTCCAACGTAGTCTAAGCAACTTTGATTGAATATACTGCCTTACTGAAATAGCCCTTTGTTGCGGAGTCCTCAGCAGTACAGTTTCCGATGAATTTAGAATAACTAGCAAGTGCATGAATCCCCAGATTGTAAGCACAACTCGCAAAGGTCCATGGTTCGTTCAAGGTGATCCAATGCTTCACGCTGTCACCAAACTCCTTGAAACAAACCTCTGCATAATTTTGTAATAATTTATGCCTTTTTGGTTCACTTCATCCATTCTCTTCCCATCTAAAGCCAAAAAACAATTGTCACAACTATATATTGTTCTTAACCTTATAATCGTACAAATTGAGCCCCTTCAGAATAGTAACCAAGTCTTCAAGGACACTTTTAACTTTCCGAAATTGCTCTATTAGTAATTCATCCACATCAAAATTATGCTTATGTTACTACTCACTTGGTATAATTTTTTACCATGAAACGGAGAACCTATAAGTATCCACATTCATTTTCTTCATTATCTTCACATCTTCCTGAAAATTATTGGAGGAAACAAAACAAAAAATGAGCAAAAATAGGTTGTTCAAATTCAGAGAACACAAAATAATAAGGGAAAAATTTAACAAATTATAAAACGGTTTAGGATAAGACTACATATATCCTTTCTTGATAATTGCCATGCAAAACAATTGAGTTGCACTAACTTAGCGACAACTAATATACCGTGGCTAAATGTTTTTTGTGTATATATATATTTTTTTTCAAAAAATCCATTAAGGACAGCTTATACCGTAGCTACCAATTTTTATTTGTAAAACTTAGTGACACCTAATATACTGTGGCTAAATGTTTTTTTTTATATATATATTTTTAATATTTTTTGTCATCTAATCTATGGCTAAAGCAATTGAAGATCCTATGGACTGTTGATATCCTCTATGAAGGGGGATCTATGGAACTGATTAGAGTCATCTAAAAAGCCATAGGCTAAAGCAATGCCATTTTTTTCCACAACTATCATTACAATTTACAAGCCCATGATTCATGCCACAATTAGTACTTCAATTAGCACCCTAGGTGAGTGGAGGTAAGAATTTTGGACATAAGAATGTGACTCATGTATACATTATATATTACTGTGGCAAAGTTTCCCACAGAGAGAGGAGTTGAATATCAGTAAATAAAATAAAATAAAAAACTCCCCCACAGACGCCGCCGTAGTCTTTGTTTAGCTTTTACTCCCGAAATCTCTCGTTGTATGTGTCGTTGCCTTCACGTCGTCTCTCTCCTCCCCTGTCTCTTTGGGGAATTTCTTCAAACAGTTTCAGATTTCAGTAATTAGTCGTTTAGTCTCTGGTCTTTGTTTTGTTCCATTATTGCCCCTTTCAAGATTTTTGTATCGGAGAGTTCAAACGATCTGTCTCTCTCTCTATTGGGTTATATGAAACCCTATCAACCCGAACTTGGATTGTCTTCTTTGGTTGGAAAACTGAATCAGGATCTGTTGGTGGTTGAAGAGTGAATTTGGATTGCTTAGCTGTAGCTAGAAGTTTAAGTTTTGGTGTTTGTATGTTTTGGTGATTGGTGTTTTTGCGATGTATGAATCTCCTGATGATGGAATGGACTTCAAGAAGGAGAAGCTAGTGAGGTAAGAAGTTTAATTTGGAGTTGAATTTTATTTATTTGATTGTATTGTGAATTTGATGATTAGTTAGTTGATTGTAATTTGTTGATGTTTGAATGTAAATAGGTTTTACTCTGAAGGACAACCAGTAGAAGTTGATTGGGATAAATATGAATCACCACAAGAAACCCCATCACCTGCATACAAGTCTTCAGCTCCTTTGCTGAAACCCAATTTACTAAAATCCAATGCTGTAGGTGGAGGAGGTGGAAGAAATAGGATAACTGGGGGTCTGAAGCTAGGAGGGAGCTCGAAAGTTTTTCCCGAAGACCTTGCACCACTTCGGAAAAGGATATTGGATCCTGGAAGTGAGATTGTCTTGAAATGGAATCGCGTGTTCTTGTTTTCTTGCTTAGTGGCACTTTTCATTGACCCCTTGTATTTTTACCTGCCTTCTTTGGGAGGCTCCGCCGATACTTCATGTCTGAAGACGGATTTGAATCTGAGGATTGTTCTGACTTGTTTCCGCACTCTTGCGGATATTTTCTACTTGTTGCATGTGGTTATAAAGTTTCATACCGCATATGTAGCACCAAGTTCACGAGTTTTTGGTAGAGGTGAACTTGTCATGGATCCTAAGATGATTGCAAGGAGGTATCTGAGAACAGATTTCTTCATTGACCTCGCAGCCACTCTACCGCTCCCTCAGGTACTCTAGTTTTATATTCCAATTTTTTTTTTTTTTGTCTTCAAAGGAACTATGTGCTGATGTTTATGCCTTTAAGATGGCTTGATTAGTTTTTATGCACTAGACATAATGCGTTCTATGGGTACCATTATGTAACTTACTAAATAAGGTAGCTTTTGGCAACTAAAAACTTGAGCTTCTCTCTGGCAAAAGAAGAAGAAAATCCTGCCACGCATTAACTAGAGTTTATTGTGCTATGAGAAGCCTTTTGCAATTAACCAAGAAGCAATCAAAAGATACTCTTTTGAATTCCACTCTTGCAAACTGCCATTGCCACAATAAATCCTTAAGCTCCGGACAAAGTTTGTCAACCTCAAGACCTACCTTATCATAAATACTCCTAATCCATAAAAACCGAAAAATTGCAACAGGAATCCAATTCCAACCTATATCCCAACACTTTTATGAAGGGACTTGTTCTTCTTGTAAAGGTTTCTTGGGAAGACCCATGATTTACCGAATCGACAAAGGAAGTGATTCCAAAACAAAAAAGCAAGGCTGTACAACGAGATCAAGATTGTCAGATCATGCTCTGGATCACTTATGAAATAAAAATAACAGAAAGCCCCATTTTGATTATGAAGTTGGGCTGCGTTCATAAGATCTGATTTATCGTTATGCATTGTATTATGGATCATGTCAAAAATGATAGAGGGCATATGATTTCTATGGGGTAGCTAGAATACCATAACACATCGAACAATATGAATTTGCATATTGCTGACTATATTGCTTGAGAATAATGAGAAACGGATTCCTAATCTCTTTGGTGTTCCATGCATAAGCAGTTCACTTCTGTTCCTCTTCTAATGATAATAGTTTTGGTAAATAGACGGGTTTCTCCACATGAAGGTATATCTTGGAGGAAATATAATTTGTGATCCAAATCTCTTTTGTTGGAAAAGCATGTTGAACCTCAATTCGCATTTGCTTTCCATCAACCTGAAGAAGAAAGTTCAAACCATATTTTTTTACTCTAGCAGTAGCAGAGTATTGCTCAGTTTGCCACACTATTGGGCAGGTCCAAACTTTTTAAAACTTAATTTTTCCGACTTATCGGAACATGGAAATACACATTGATGAGTTAATTTTGTTTTCTGTCGAAAGATATTGGAACCATGGACTTAGAGAGGCCTTGGTGAATGGGTTTAGGAGGATAAAATGTTGATAGAATGGATCCTTGTTGCCTCTAGAGGATGTTATAGGCACACATGAATATCCCAATAGTTGTTTAGAACTGTGTTTGGGAATTCATAAGATGGTGAGGATCTGAGTAGCATCATGCACAACAATGCTCTGTTGAGTTATTTCAGGTGCATAAGTAATTTCATAAGAGTTACTTAATTATTTCACATTGAATGAGAATTGGAAACCCTTTTTTGGGTATGTCTGTGTCTGAACACATGGTTTGAGATTTACCCTATTTTAGATTTTTAGAGTTCCCTTAATGCAATTTTACATTTTCGTAGAAAACGGAAGACCTTAGCAATTTATGTTTCTAATATATGTTTTGTTTATTTCAATTATTCTCATGTTTAATCAGAAAAAAATGACTTAATAGACGCGAGATGGAAATTTTTTTTAGGAGGTTAGAAGATATTTCGGAGACAATGCATATGCCTCAGCTGGTAAACTTGTGGCGGATGGTATCACAAGTTTAGGATTCGAAACCAATCGGGCCCATTTAATGGTTATGGGATCCAATAGAAACCTTGCTCGCTCTAAAAAAAATATTTCTACAATCAAATGAATTAAAGGATGGTGATTAGACACAATCAAACTATCATAGGGATTTGGATATGAATGTCACGAGGGTGTCAAATAACCTTCACCTTTTTGTTGTTGTTGTTGGTAATCCTATGTTATGGGTAGTATTATTAAGGGTTATTTACATTTAGGCATAATTCATATTAGGTACAAAAGTTTTTGTATAATTACATATTGGATACGAAATTGGGTCTTCACCATTTTTTCAATGACGTTGACCAAGTTCAGAAGTCTCACATTTTATGAAGATTTAAGTACTTTTCGGTTTTTTGCATTTTGGGTATTATGTTTTTCTATAATTGCACTTTGGGTACATTTATTGAGGGTATTTGGGTCTTTACTGAATGTAGCACATCTGATCCTGGTTAACATCATTGAACAAACGGTCAAGACCTAATTTCCTCCCAATATGTAAATAACCCTATCATGAATGAACTCTTCTTCACCGAAAGTTGTTTTAAAGAGGAAAAATTCAGTACATATTGGCATGAGCCCAGATGTATATTTGAAAAAAATGAAACAAACATACAAATTTTGGAAATTAACTGAGCCTAGGGTTATCAAGGTCGAAATATTATTCTAGCATAGTTTGATTGATCCGACAAAGTACATAGTTTTTGTTGATCTATTCCATATCCTGTGTTTTTTTTATTGATCCGACAAAGTACATAGTTTTTGTTGATCTATTCCATATCCTGTGTGTATTTGAAACCTTCATGTCACTTTCTGAGCTACCAAACATATTCCTGATGCCCCCATATGCATGTAAACACTTTAATTGGGATCTGATCCACGTATATATGGCCAACACTACACTATTCTCTTTTCTACTTGTTTTCTTTTGATACATAAATTTGGGGAAATACAGCAGAAAAATGGCAGTTCATTTTCCATTCTTTTTATTTTATATTTCTTTGATCTCAAATAATGGCATTTGTGGCAATTGAATATTATCTAATAGTTGGATTCAATGTTTTACATTGTGCAGATCGTCATCTGGTTTATTATACCAGCAATTAGAAACTCCCATGCTGAACATAACAACAATGCTCTTGCTCTGATTGTTCTGATTCAGTATGTTCCCAGATTGTATCTGATTTTCCCGTTAAGTTCTCAAATTATCAAAGCAACTGGACTTGTCACAAAAACTGCTTGGGCTGGTGCGGCATACAACCTCTTACTTTACATGTTAGCTAGTCATGTATGTAATTTCTATTTCTTTTCTTTATTTTTGTAGTTTTTTGAGACTCATCTTCTCTCAGCCGTGGTGTGGCATAATTATAGCCAACATTTTTTTATGATATTTTACTGATCTCTAATATTAGGGCATGTAATTCATTTTATCTTTTTGTAGGTCTTGGGGGCATGTTGGTACTTATTGTCCATTGAGCGGTATACAACTTGTTGGAAATCTGAATGCAGGAAGGAGTCTGGCCCTCCTAAATGCATTTTTAATTACTTAGACTGTGGTTATCCCAAACTTGATCGTCGCAGGGTTTGGGCCATGAACACCACTGTGTTCAACAAATGTGATCCTAGCAATAATTTTTTTCAGTATGGCTTATTTAATGCTGCTGTGGCTAATAATGTTTTCTCCGCAAAGTTCCTTGAGAAGTACTTCTATTGTCTATGGTGGGGTCTGCAGAACTTAAGGTATGGATTTCCATCGTGAACAGCAATCTAGTTTCATTGTAGCATTGATAAGTTCAATTGGAGGAAATTCATGGGTTTTAACTGATTCGTTATTGTCGCTTTTGGCAACTTTTCTTGCTCATGTCTTGATTAGTATTGCTTACATTTCCTTCCATAAAAGCAGGACTTGTTTAATCATAAACATTCTTTCCAATGTATTTACCAATTGGCATTTCCAACCCATAACTACATTGTCACTTGTGCAAGTGGGGCACCACATCTTACTTTATGTTGTGGGTCAAAGATGTGTTTCCAACTACTGTTTGCTACAGTACACATGTTTGTTTAAGACACGTTTAACTATTTAGTTTTCAAATTGCCTTTAATGTTTACATGCGATGAGAAGGCTGTCATTTCACATTGCCCTAACGCCTCTGTACAAACAAGTGTTAAGTTAGGGTTCACAGTTTCAATCCAATGTAACTTGGGAACTAGTCCCATTTAACATGGGTTTAAGCTCAATATATCTCTAATTATTTGTCTTTTTCAGGAAATAATTTAGGTTATATGACATTTATCTCTCTTTTGATTTTTGTTTTCCATAGAAAACATAAAAATAGTGGAGAGATCATGGAAGAGAGGAGAGAAGGGAGGGAGTGAGTGAGCATGAAATTTGGGACCTCCCACCACCTATCTGCTCTCAAAATCGTGGAAACAAAAAACTTGGGGGGTAAGAATATTTTTCTATGGAAAACTCAAGAAACATGGCTACCTTCAATATCATTGGATATGAACTTTTCTCACTTGCTCTCTCATCTGCACTATTTTCATGGTTTTCCATGGGGGAAAACACACCCTTAAACGTGTTTTTCTCAAGTGAAATGTAACATCAAAGCCTTGCTTTGTAACTGCTGTGTTAAACTTGGTATTGACATTTTTTGTTGTACCTTCTCTTGAATGATTAACGACTAATATGTTTACACCACTGTTTTCTTTGGTGCCATATTCTAATAGATCTCTTTTATTATTTCTCTCAGTTCATACGGGCAGAATTTGAACACAAGCACTTTTATTGGGGAAACTACATTTGCTATACTCATTGCTATTTTTGGTTTAGTTCTATTTGCTCATCTAATCGGAAACATGCAGGTACATTAAATAGCTTATTTTTTGTTTCTTGCCTTCACTTTTTAACTTTAGAAAAAACAACATATGTGCATAGGAAAAAAAAAATTTGTGCATGACTACTTCACAATAACTATTTAATAATTTACAATTACATTTCATTTACATATTCTCTCATAGGCTATTGTTCTAGTAGGGTTATAAGTGATTCACTAAATGGCTAGTTTTGCCAACATCAGAAATAACTATCCAGATCTAGAGCATGTCACCTCAAGTTGTTTAGAGTGTCACTAAACTCATAAAATGGACCATTGTGAGCTGAAAAACCCATAAAATGGTAACATTATCCAATATTGCGAATGAACTGCTTAGCATGGTTGTTCTAACATCCTTTTTGATTGAGATACACCATTATAACAAATGTTTTTGGAATCTATTCTACCACCAACCCTCAAATCCTTTATACTTCACTTTCCTAGAATGTCCTCCATATCTCGGTCAACTCTATCAGATTATTTGTAATGCCTGATATCCCCTATAAATGTTCAAATGTTGTTTGCCTAAGACATAATTTAAGCCATCAAAAAGGAATTTTGGCTTTGCTAGTCAATGAGTTAGGCTCGCAAGAAAACGCTAGCTGCATGTAGTCTTGTTTCAGCTTTGAGTTTGCATTTCTCATTTACTCATGCTAAGTTGATAGTGTTCTTGTACAAAAGACTCTGTGTTTGGATACATGTCTTTAACTTATACATGTGTTTGTAAAATAAACTTGAATGCTCATCTTTACTTATGTTCAAGTCATTTAATTGCATTCACAAACAATTATTTTATTATTTTTTTTTCAAATTTTAGTTTTCTTCAGCTTTCAAGTTTTGAATTACATTTTGTGTGTTTCATGTCTAAGTAAAAGCATAATAGAATTTAGAACATTTCAAGAGAAGAAACTTAAGAATTGTTTCTTTGCTGTAGACCTATTTGCAATCCATCACAGTGAGGCTTGAAGAGTGGAGACTTAAGCGAAGAGACACGGAAGAGTGGATGAGACACCGCCAGCTCCCTCAAGATTTGCGAGAACGTGTTCGGCGATTTGTTCAATATAAGTGGCTTGCAACACGAGGAGTAGATGAAGAGTCAATCTTGAGTGCCTTGCCTACCGATCTCCGTCGAGATATCCAAAGACACCTATGCTTGGATCTAGTTCGCCGAGTATGAACTTTCTCATTGAGTTAGCTAGTTTCTTTTGAAAACTTGGATCTGGTTCTTTATGGTATTTCTTGCTGTAAAAGTTGTGCATCTTTGTGTGAGTAGATAGGGATTTAAAAATAAACCTTCTACGCTAATTTTGTGTATGGTTGTACACTTTTGGTGCACTTGTCAGTTGCCATGCACACATCACACCTTGAATGTCTTCCACTCCCAATTCGATGGTTTAAACCCCCTTGATCTTTTTCATGCATCACATAGGTTGATTACAGCCTTTACTGTCATACATTTTTATGTCCTGGACAACAACTCCTTTTTTTTTTTATCCCTTAACCCCTCCCACCCAAATGCAGCCGGCAGGGTTCGAACCCTGGACTTGTGATACCATTCACCACAAGTGTGCCGGTTATGGATCAATTTTGCATCATGGAAAAAATAGGAAAATAGATTTTGTAAAATTACCCTGAATTAGGTATTTGCCCTTGGACATGTTCCAAGTACCCCAGTCTTTGCATACCATATCATCTATGGTGCTAATAGCAATGATGTCCCATTTCCATTCCCAATTCCCGGGAAGCTAATCTAATAAACTACTTGTAAACAGTTAGTTTTTCTTTTGCTTGTGATCTGCTTCTTGTTTTATTTTTTTTTGGCGTGGGTGATCAAAATGAGGAAATCTCTTTTTTAGATCCCTGAAGCTCGGGAGTCTCCTCCATAGGTTCTATCGGGATCTTATAAAATTCTCCCTTTCTCAATGCATTTCATCGTTCTTCCTGTTTCAAATTCATTTATCTGTCGTTAGTTTCAAGCATCATTCATTTGTTTTTTCTGCGTGCAGGTTCCCTTTTTCTCGCAGATGGATGACCAGCTTCTTGATGCCATATGTGAGCGCCTGGTGTCTTCCTTAAGCACCGAAGGGACCTATATTGTTCGTGAAGGTGATCCTGTAACAGAGATGCTCTTTATTATCAGAGGGAGACTAGAGAGTTCTACTACCAATGGAGGTAGAACTGGTTTCTTCAATTCAATTACTTTGCGACCTGGAGATTTTTGTGGGGAAGAGCTCCTTGCCTGGGCATTGCTTCCAAAATCCACCGTCAACTTGCCTTCTTCAACAAGGACTGTCAAAGCTCTAGTTGAAGTGGAGGCTTTTGCCTTGCAAGCTGAGGATCTTAAATTTGTAGCCAACCAGTTTAGACGCCTCCACAGTAAAAAGTTACAGCATACCTTCCGCTTCTATTCGCACCATTGGAGAACTTGGGCAGCCTGCTTCATACAGGCTGCTTGGCGTCGGTATAAGAGGAGGAGGATGGCAAAGAACCTGAGCATGCAAGAATCCTTCTCTGATCCTTTTGACGAACAAATGGCTAATCAGATAAGACCTGGAGATGAAGAAGACAGTGGCAGTCCCTTGTCTAATTCATCTCAGGCAAAACAGAACCTTGGAGTGACAATACTAGCATCAAGGTTTGCTGCAAGCACTAGGAGAGGAGCTCAAAAGACCAAGAGTGTTGAGATGACCAAGTTACAAAAGCCTGATGAACCCGACTTCTCTGTGGAGCCTGACGATTAGTTATTCAGAATCAGGTATTAGTTTAGAGTTCACACTGCCAGAAACTAAACTAGCTTCCACCCAATTAACCTTCCCAAAGGGGTGGAAGCACGAGTTTCAGATATTCTTCAAGAAGGGCATCTATATGCCTGTTGAAGTCGAAGATAGTTTGGGCTGATTTGGTTAGCAGTTTGTTTGAGTTGAGTTTAACGAGTGTATCCACATATATAGGCCTAATGTCAAACTTGTTACACAGGTAAGCAGGAGTATATAACCTGCAGTGTAATGTTTTGGTTCGGCTCTTGTTTTAACCTTCTGCAAAGTATATCCGAGTTTTGTTGTACCTATATAGGTTTCATCTGTCAAGGATGACATTGTAGATTTACAATTCCATTATGATGGAAGTGGAAAATGATAATTCCCATTTCAAGGTTTGAAGATTCCCTGTTAAGAATATGTAGTGACATTCTCCGTCCAATATGTAAGGCACATAAACTGTGGATTTGCCTCTGATAATAGGTTATGAACATTTACAGGGTTCTTACAGCATCATTAAAAGACGGTCTTTGTGACCATTTACCGAATCCACTAGTGTTACAGAATTTTAAGAGTAATCTTATTCAGACCCCAAGTTTTTTGTTTTAAATCCTAAGTTGAAAAACCATAAGCCAAACTTTTGATATTTGATACCCAAAATAATGAGGTTTGAAATAAACCGTTGTTATCAAACCCAAACCCCTTCACTTTTTCTTACAACTTTCAAACCCCAAAATATAAACCCCCCCAATCCCCAACACGCATATCCTTTTCAAGCCCAAAACTTATTTATATTTTCTCTTTTAAAATGTTTGCAAAAAATGAAAGCAACCAGATGAATCACAACTAAATAGTGGAGGCAATGTAGAAGCTTTCATGCTTGTGACCTAGTGATACTATCCGCCATTGCTCAACCACTGAGCCATCACACATTTGACAGAGCCTTAGATCTCTTAAAAATTAACAAGTTGGTGTTGATGCTCATGATAATCTTCAGGATGGTGCTAAAGTGGTGGTGTTCATGGTGATAATGGTAACGGTGGTGACGAAGATGGTGCCAAACATACAATTATATTGGCAAATACCATGAACATAAATTTTTTGTGTTACAACATTGTGATTGGCACAACTCTTATGCCTGCCACAACTCCATGTCTGAGAGTTTTGATAGATATAAACATGATTGGAAATCCAGTCTGAGTTTGAGCACATATACCTTGCAAACCTTGAAAATAATTAATTTTTTTGTAAAATCGAAGCATCTCATGTTATGTGAATTTTTTTTATTTGATTGAGAGATTAGGAAATATTTTGTGATCATTTAATTATTTCTGATAGATCTCAAGAGTTGGAAATATTTTGTTTAGAAATTTTAGGAGTTGCGGTATTCAATGCAAATGCACATAATATTTGTACTCAATGTGGTAGGTTCAAATCTTTATTTTCATACAATATTAGTATATGATAATATGGCTAGAACCTTAGCTGTTAAAACATATTTTCATGACATTTGTGTAACATTCCTGAAAATAAGCTTCTAGATTTTACGCATAAGTTTATTTTACGAAATACCTTAACTAATAGAATTAAGCACGACAATGTGAAAGCACTCTTGGTCAGCCGTTGATACCGTTGGTAAGCCAGATAGATGTTGGTCAGCCGTAGAGCCTAGGATCCTCAGTAAGTAGCGATGGATAGCGCAGTCTGTGATCTAGGTTAGGTGGTCCCATCTAGGTGTTCCAGGTGTAGGTGGTCCATAGATAGTGTTCCTCCCAAACCTTCAAGCAATTGGAAAAGATGTCTATGTTTTCAAGATTTTCCAGAACTTCTAGTTCTAGGTCAAACAGTTTACCAACCAAAATGAAGGTCGAATTTCAGAAGTAGAACAAGATTTACAAAATTGGTCCATACCAGTTATACGGTTATACCTCAAAAAGAAATTTATCAAATGTCTCAATCTATATTTTCACAAAAAACTGAAGATTTGATCAGTATTGTCGAACAGACAATACCGATAAATAAATCTTTAGATTCAAAACAACTTCTCAATTTTCAAACAATCCAATCTTTGATAAAGGACAAATATAAATATATATCCATTTAGGATTAATTCAAATAGCCTTCAAACCTCTAACCAGGTTAGGAATTGATACTTGTGCTCTAGTTGCTCTTCGCGACTGTAGACAAAATAAATTCAGTGATTCTCTGCTTGGAATCGCAGAGTCTTCACTATCCATGGGTCCAGTTTATTTTAACTGTTACCCCAACTTCTCTGTGTCTCTTTGTGATCCACACATCCTCGAGACACTCACTCTCAATCTTCAGACCTCTGGCTTTGATATGGCTGAAGGTGCTGAACCCTTTGCTCTGATCTACAAGATCACTTACAGAGCAATGAAAACTCAATTAAGGCCTCGTGCCCTGCAGTCTGATGAGAGAGGACACACAATCCTCTTTGAAATCAATGACCAGAAGACCAATGTAATCGTACCCAGAACGATTCAATGGGATCAGGTCACACTTCCAGAATCTTGGATTATTGAAGGAGTTTCACAACCAAAGAAACTTCCTCCAAGCCAGATTGACAGAATCATATCTTTTCCTGATGGATCTGTTGAACTCAGATTCAATGATTCAAGAATAACTACTCTTGATCCATCCAAGTTTGAATCTGGACGAAGATCTGAATCTTCATTCAGAACTGCTCCAACTAGAATACCTTCGAGAGCTTCAACTCCTGAAGAAATTCCTCATCTCCAATTTAGGAATATTAGGACAAATCCTAATTATCCTCAAATCCCACAACCAATTTACAATCAGACTGACGTTCTTGAAACTTCAGAAGCAAATCAATCTCCCAACCAATCTGAAATGGAATTCCAGATTCCCAGAGTCCAATGTTTAACAACACACTTCAAACTTGACAAAGAACATATCAAACGAGACTTCTTGTCTCCTGAGAATGATGAAAGAAGAGCTAAGTTCCAATCTCAAACAACAGAGTCTGAAAGAAAAGAACTTAGTAAAACTTTTTATGAATGCTGTGAAACATTGAAAACAAATTTACCATTCCTTGATTGGTATTTCAATGTTCACATCCCACAAGTTCATGTGTTAAATGTAATACCCAAAGTTTGGACAACTCCAGATAAAAAAACCAGTTAAATCTGTACTACCACCTCTGGTTGATCTCCAATTTAAAGTTTCAGATCATAATTTTGTTGCCTCTCCATTCGCACATCCGGATGAGAGTTATGTTAGTACAATTGTTCAGCAGAATAATTATACTAACTTATTATTATCTGAATTAGGAGACAAGTTAGTTCAAGACCAACTTGTAACTAACGAACTTAAGAAAAAAACAAGTAGAAGAAAAAGTATGCAAAGAACAGGAAAAGAAAAAACAAAATGTATTTTTTCAAATTCCTGACCCTTTAGCACCAAATACATTTTCTTCTAGTAATTCAAACTTGTTAAAAGAAATTGATGCTAAATTAGCAGTTTTAAAATTGGATTCAAGGCTCAAAATTAATACACTGTCAAATCCCTTCATGACCGACCATGAATCGGATATCAGTGCAGATTTTGACCCTATGTCTGAATTGGATAGACTTAATTATATCCCATATCAGGCTAATCCAATCCGCCATGCTAAGAAAGCATCTGCAACCCCAAAATGGAGAAATCCTATGTCAACTTCTAGGAATTTTTATCCTAGACCATCATTTTCAGATATGCAATTTGAAGAACGCAATCTTCAAACGTTTGGTTCTTTTTCACCAAAAGAACTATATATTTGGAATATTGATGGCCTCTCTGAGGATGTTGTCCTTGAATTAACTCAAGAAATGGTTATGATGGCATCTACTCATAGAGCAGAAAGCAAGGATGACCATACAATTGCTTCAGCAATTTTTAATGGCTTTTCTGGACTATTAAAAGGACGGTGGGATAACTATCTCACAACTGCTGAGAAAACAAAAATCCTTTTTGCCCAAAAACTTGGTCCAGATGGAAATCCCATCAAAATTGAAGGCAATATTGTTCCTGACTGTGTGCCTACTTTGATTCAATGTATTCTTAGGCATTTCATTGGAAATCCTAATGAATATCAAGGTAAAGCAAAAGATTTGCTTATGTCTCATAAATGCCCTACTCTAAGTCATTTTAGATATTATAAAGATATCTTCATGAAAAGAGTAATGCTCCAAACAGATGCTGCAAATCCTTTCTAGAAACGCAAGTTTATTTCAGGACTTCCTGAAATATTTGTTGAGACAGTTCGTACTAAACTCCAAGAACAACATGGTGGAGATATTCAGTATGAACTTCTAACTTTTGGTGATTTAATTGCATTTATTAATAAATGCGCATTACAAATTTGTAATGATCTAAAATTAAAGAAACAACACATTTATGGACCTAAAGAATTAGGTGATTTTTGTCAACAATATGGGTTTGATGATTTTAGATATCCAACCCATCTTGCTTCAAAACAAAAAGATCGGTCTCATCCAGCCCGACAATTTAAGAAGAAAAAACCCTATGGCCCAAAGCCTGCTAAGAACTTAGAACAGTACTATAGCAAGCCCAAGAAACACGGGACTCATAAGCCCAAGCCGTTTAAGAAATGATCCACTTCAAAGCCCGTTTGCTTTAAGTGTGGTTAACCTGGCCATTATGCAAAACAGTGCAGAACGACCCAAAAGATTCAAGCCCTTGATATCCCAAAGCACATGAAACATATGTTTCTCAATTGTCTGATTGATTCAGACTCTGAATCATCTGAATCAGAGTTACAGATGGGTAATCTGAACTATTCATCTGACTCTTCGTCCTCTTCTGAGCAATCTTGTGATTGCACTCCTGGTGCATGTTTATGCCACCTTTCGAAGCCAAAGATCAATATGTTATCTCAATCTAAGCAGTCACAAATACTTTTAGATTTTGTAGATAAAATTGATGATCCTCAAACAAAAACCGAATATCTTCAACATATAAAGAATTCTATAACTCAAACTAAACCTCCTCCTGATGTGATTACATCCTTCTATGATCACAAAGAGGTCATAAATAGGTTTAATCAAACCCGCACAAAAGCTTCTCCTGTTAGTCTACCTGATTTACAGTATGAAGTAAATAACCTTAAGAAAGATATTAATCTCTTAAAACAACATCAAAGTTTGGTAAATATCCAAATACAAACTTTGCAAGAAAATCAATACCATGTCTATTCTGAAAAAGAAGACGAAGAAGTTCCTTTTTCACAACAACCCTCTTCTTCTAAACAGAAAGAGGCTGATTTTCTCAACAATTTAAATAAAAAACAAGTCATCCCTCACACAGTCACCATTCAAAAATGGTTTGTGGCGGTAGATTTTTTTATCTATGGACAAACTCTCATATCAGTTATTGCCCTGATTGACTCTTGTGCTGATATGAATTGCATCCAAGAAGGAATTGTTCCTTCTCAATATTTCAAAAAGACAACCCAAAGTCTTTATACAACTGATAACTCTAAACTGCAAATAGCTTATAAGTTAACTAATACTCATATTTGCAAGGATAAAATTTGTATTAAACAACATTTTCTTCTTGTCAAAAATATGGAGCAAAAGATGATATTGGGAACTCCCTTTATCAATTCAATTTCTCCTTTCTCTGTGTCTAAACAAGGGATTTCAACTACCTATTTAGGTACAAAACTTGAATTCCCATTCTTGTTTAAACCAGAAGTTTATGAACTGAATCAAGTTACCAATAAGGTGTTTTTGAATCGTTTAATTAGCAAACAACAGCAATTAAACTTTCTTAAACAAGGAATTGAATACAAAAGGGTTGCTGATCAAATCAGTGAACCTAAACTCCAATCACAAATAATCCAATATCAAAAACATTTGCAAGATGAACTTTGTTCTAATCTTCCTAATGCTTTTTGGTATCGAGCTCAGCATATGGTTCATCTTCCCTATGAACCAGGATTTGATGAAAGAAAAATTCCCACTAAGGCTCGCCCTATTCAAATGAATAGCGAACTTATGCAATTTTGTAAACAAGAAATTCACCAATTAAAACAAAAACGACTCATCAGAGATTCTAAATCTCCATGGAGTTGTTCTGCTTTTTATGTCAATAAAGCTGCAGAGCTTGAACGAGACAGTCCTCGTCTTATTATTAATTATAAACCATTAAATCAAGTTCTCCAATGGATTAGATATCCAATTCCTTCTCAAAGGGATCTTCTTAAAAGATTACACAATGCTTGTGTATTCTCTAAGTTTGATCTTAAATCTGGATTTTGGCAAATCCAGGTTCATCCCAATGATCGGTATAAAACCGCTTTCAATGTCCCATTTGGCCATTACGAATGGAATGTAATGCCATTTGGTCTCAAAAATGCTCCAAGTGAGTTTCAGAATATCATGAATGATATTCTAGCTCAATTTTCTCAGTTCACCATAGTGTATATCGATGATATACTGGTGTTCTCTGATTCTGTTCCAGCCCATTGGAAACATTTATATCAATTTGAAAATTGTATAAAACAGAATGGATTGGTTTTATCTCCAACCAAAATCAATTTGTTTCAAACAAATGTCAGATTTCTAGGTCACAAGATTTTCAATGGGATGATTACCCCCATTTCAAGAACAATTGAATTTGCAGACAAATTTTCAGATGAAATCCGGGATAAAACCCAATTGCAAAGATTTCTTGGATCTTTAAATTATGTTGCAGATTTTTATAAAGGCCTTAGAGTTTTGATTAAACCCTTATACTCTCGCCTTAAGAAAAATCCAGGCCCATGGACTGAAGCCCACACTTCCATAGTCCGTCAAGTCAAAGATCTTCCTTGTTTAGGAATTGCTGATCCCAATGCCTTCAAAATAGTAGAAAATACCAAAATTTACACAGGACCTATAATTTTCAATGTCACAGGTTACAGAACTCAAAAAGAAGATGAATAAGAGGGCATATGAAGAATACAAACAAGATCCAAAATAGATTACACCAAAAATAAATAAACAGAATAATGATTAGCATATAAGCCATTGAAAGAGAGGTGAGAAGAAGAACAGAAATAACATAAGATAACACCAACAACATAAGACAATAAGGAAAATCATCATATGAAGGAGGAATTTTGAAGAACGATACTTTCTATTGTCCAAGAGAACACATGATCCACTTCTTAGGGTGGCTTTAGTAGTTCAACCAAGTCCAATACGATCTTTTAAGTATAGGTTTTATAAAGGGAAGAAAACAGAGAGATGTATATAAGAAAAGATGCTTATATATTGATAAGAAAATAAACGGAAAATAGTTACAGAGGAGAGTTACTAGTGAAGAATTTACAAGCGTAGGTAGAAGGAGAGGAAAGCTTACAATTAAAAGACCTAAGGGATACAAGATAAGGTTGGGGTTCTAAGAGCGTCCGAGTCTTACGCAGAAGACTCCTTCTTTATTTATAGAAGAGAGGAGAAGAGATAAGGCTCTTCCTTGAGTGGAGGATGAGCTGGATGCTTATCCTTTTCTTTGTCTTTTGTTTGAGTGGAGGTGGACTGTTGAAGATGCTTCGACTGTTCACCTTTTGACTGTCGGCAGGTACTGTTGGAGATGCTTCAACTGTAGCTGCATTGATTGAGAGAACTGTAGCTTCACGTGGAGGCTTTTGAAAAGAGGACATGATGCTTGTCAGGCAGTCAGTGGACTGTGACCGAAAGCACTTTTGTTTGCTTGTGGTGCTGGCAGATACTGCCCTTGATAAGAATGGACATGGGGTCCATCTACAAATCTCGAGGATCAATGATACCGTAGCAGTCATCTTCATTGAGATCCACTGTTGGATCTTCTTCTTCATCATCATCAGAACATATTTGAGACAGAGTTTCGATGAGCTGAGCTCTGGTTGGTTTGGTCAAGATTTTTTGCAGAATCTGCTGCTTCAACTGTTTGACGTTGGAGGATGATTCTGAAGGGAGACCAATTTGTATTGGTGGCTGTGGTGGTGTAGAAGACACCTCTTTATTGGAGAAGAAAGCTGTAACGCCTTCTTTGGTAACTTTGGAATGGTCGAACCGCTGCCACCATTTCACTTTGTAGCAACGGCAAAACCACTGTGGCTTGGACTTGGAGAGGTGGATAGCAAGATCAAGGGGGGAACAAACATAATCCCAACACAGGATCCATGCTAGATTAAATCGGATAAAAAACCAGACTGAGAGGACCAGTTGTTCGACAGGTGCTGGAGGCTGGTATTTTCTTTGAAAACATTCCAACCTTCTCGGACAGGTGAAGGTAGGATTTCAATAACAGGACCATAAGAGCTCCACCATTGATGCTGAAACCAAAATGGTAGAACCTTTTGATTGAACTTTTTGCATAAAAGAAAGAACCAAGAATGGCCACTTTGATGAGGACTAACTAAAAACGCTCTGGACCACGCGTTTTTATAGTCAAAATAACTATAAGAAGAAGGGACATAGCTCTGTGAGAGCTTCTTGTGATAACGGGGATGTTGTCCCCATTCTGCTTCAGTCACGACCTTGAAGATCTGACACTTGGAGAAAGTGATTCGAGATTGAATGTCATCAAAATGATGAGTAACACTGATAGAATATGAATCGACTAAAATGAATTCATAGAATTCTCTGGTGTTTTATGCATCAGTTTCTTCAAATTGCTGATCTAGAGAAAACAGATGCTTTGAGATACTCTGAGGATCAAAGATTAAAGCTTGGAATTGGGGCTCAATCAAACAGATGGAGTCTAAATTAGACTTATTGATGTATTGGAGTGGTGCCTGACTAGGCTTTGGAAAGCTTATCATCGATGAGCTTAGTTCTGCATTCTGTGCTAGAGGCGAGAACTTTTGAGATAATTGGAGGGCATAAGAAAGAGGGGCTGGTTGCGGGGAAGCAGAAGGCTTCTTCGCATAACTGGCCTTTGATTTTGGCTTGGGAGATGAGGAAGAAGAACTCATCTTTGGAGAAACTCACGGGAGAGGAATTCTGCCAGTGAGTTGTCAGCTCCCTTTATATATTTGATTTCAAAATCGAATGCAGAAATCAAACTTTGCCATCTGGCGAAAATCTGTTTGGAAACCAAATTGAGAACATCTTTAGTTAAAATATCTTTTGCAGATTGGCAATCAATTTGTAATAAAAAATTTTGATTTATCAAATCATCTTGAAATTTCATGATGCACAATACGATCGCTAAAACTTCTTTTTTGACCGTAGAATAATTCATTTGAGTATAATTTCAAATACCAGAATGGTATCGGACTAATTGAATAGTAGAAGACTCAGGGAGACGCTGTTTCAGGATACCACCATACCCTTGGTTGGATGCATCTGTTTCTACTATTGTGAAGGCATTGGGATCAACAATTCCTAAACAAGGAAGATCTTTGACTTGACTTTTGACTTGACGGACTATGGAAGTGTGGGCTTCAGTCCATGGGCCTGGATTTTTCTTAAGGCGAGAGTATAAGGGTTTAATCAAAACTCTAAGGCCTTTATAAAATTTGCAACATAATTTAAAGATCCAAGAAATCTTTGCAATTGGGTTTTATCCCGGATTTCATCTGGAAATTTGTCTGCAAATTCAATTGTTCTTGAAATGGGGGTAATCATCCCATTGAAAATCTTGTGACCTAGAAATCTGACATTTGTTTGAAACAAATTGATTTTGGTTGGAGATAAAACCAATCCATTCTGTTTTATACAATTTTCAAATTGATATAAATGTTTCCAATGGGCTGGAACAGAATCAGAGGACACCAGTATATCATCGATATACACTATGGTGAACTGAGAAAATTGAGCTGGAATATCATTCATGATTTTCTGAAACTCACTTGGACCATTTTTGAGACCAAATGGCATTACATTCCATTCGTAATGGCCAAATGGGACATTGAAAGCGGTTTTATACCGATCATTGGGATGAACCTGGATTTGCCAAAATCCAGATTTAAGATCAAACTTAGAGAATACACAAGCATTGTGTAATCTTTTAAGAAGATCCCTTTGAGAAGGAATTGGATATCTAATCCATTGGAGAACTTGATTTAATGGTTTATAATTAATAACAAGACGAGGACTGCCTCGTTCAAGCTCTGCAGCTTTATTGACATAAAAAGCAGAACAACTCCATGGAGATTTAGAATCTCTGATGAGTCATTTTTTTTAATTGGTGAATTTCTTGTTTAGAAAATTCCATAAGTTCGCTATTCATTTGAATAGGGCAGGCCTTAGTGGAAAATTTTCTTTCATCAAATCCTGGTTCATAGGGAAGATGAACCATATGCTGAGCTCGATACCAAAAAGCATTAGGAAGATTAGAACAAAGTTCATCTTGCAAATGTTTTTGATATTGGATTATTTGTGATTGGAGTTTAGGTTCACTGATTTGATCAGCAACCCTTTTGTATTCAATTCCTTGTTTAAGAAAGTTTAATTGCTGTTGTTTGCTAATTAAACGATTCAAAAACACCTTATTGGTAACTTGATTCAGTTCATAAACTTCTGGTTTAAACAAGAATGGAAATTCAAGTTTTGTACCTAAATAGGTAGTTGAAATCCCTTGTTTAGACACAGAGAAAGGAGAAATTGAATTTATAAAGGGAGTTCTCAATATCATCTTTTGCTCCATATTTTTGACAAGAAGAAAATGTTGTTTAATACAAATTTTATCCTTGCAAATATGAGCATTAGTTAACTTATAAGCTAGTTGCAGTTTAGAGTTATCAGTTGTATAAAGACTTTGGGTTGTCTTTTTGAAATATTGAGAAGGAACAATTCCTTCTTGGATGCAATTCATATCAGCACCAGAGTCAATCAGGGCAATAACTGATATGAGAGTTTGTCCATAGATAAACAAATCTACCGCCACAAACCATTTTTGAATGGTGACTGTGTGAGGGATGACTTGTTTTTTATTTAAATTGTTGAGAAAATCAGCCTCTTTCTGTTTAGAAGAAGAGGGTTGTTGTGAAAAAGGAACTTATTCGTCTTCTTTTTCATAATAGACATGGTATTGATTTTCTTGCAAAGTTTGTATTTGGATATTTACCAAACTTTGATGTTGTTTTAAGAGATTAATCTCTTTCTTAAGGTTATTTACTCCATACTGTAAATCAGGTAGACCAACAGGAGAAGCTTTTGTGCGGGTTTGATTAAACCTATTTATGATCTCTTTGTGATCATAGAAGGATGTAATCACATCAGGAGGAGGTTTAGTTTGAGTTATATAATTCTTTATATGTTGAAGATATTCGGTTTTTGTTTGAGGATCATCAATTTTATCTACAAAATCTAACAGTATTTGTGACTGCTTAGATTGAGATAACATATTGATCTTTGGCTTCGAAAGGTGGCATAAACATGCACCAGGAGTGCAATCACAAGATTGCTCAGAAGAGGACGAAGAGTCAGATGAATAGTTCAGATTACCCATCTGTAACTCTGATTCAGATGATTCAGAGTCTGAATCAATCAGACAATTGAGAAACATATGTTTCATGTGCTTTGGGATATCAAGGGCTTGAATCTTTTGGGTCATTCTGCACTGTTTTGCATAATGGCCAGGTTGACCACACTTAAAGCAAACGGGCTTTGAAGTGGATCCTTTCTTAAACGGCTTGGGCTTATGAATCCCGTGTTTCTTGGGCTTGCTATAGTACTGTTCTAAGTTCTTAGCAGGCTTTGAGCCATAAGGCTTTTTCTTCTTAAATTGTCGGGCTTGATGAGACCGATATTTTGTTTTGAAGCAAGATGGGTTGGATATCTAAAATCATCAAACCCATATTGTTGACAAAAATCACCTAATTCTTTAGGTCCATAAATGTGTTGTTTCTTTAATTTTAGATCATTACAAATTTGTAATGCGCATTTATTAATAAATGCAATTAAATCACCAAAAGTTAGAAGTTCATACTGAATATCTCCACCATGTTGTTCTTGGAGTTTAGTACGAACTGTCTCAGCAAATATTTCAGGAAGTCCTGAAATAAACTTGCGTTTCCAGAAAGGATTTGCAGCATCTGTTTGGAGCATTACTCTTTTCATGAAGATATCTTTATAATATCTAAAATGACTTAGAGTAGGGCATTTATGAGACATAAGCAAATCTTTTGCTTTACCTTGATATTCATTAGGATTTCCAATGAAATGCCTAAGAATACATTGAATCAAAGTAGGCACACAGTCAGGAACAATATTGCCTTCAATTTTGATGGGATTTCCATCTGGACCAAGTTTTTGGGCAAAAAGGATTTCTGTTTTCTCAGCAGTTGTGAGATAGTTATCCCACCATCCTTTTAATAGTCCAGAAAAGCCATTAATAATTGCTGAAGCAATTGTATGGTCATTCTTGCCTTCTGCTCTATGAGTAGATGCCATCATAACCATTTCTTGAGTTAATTCAAGAACAACATCCTCAGAGAGGCCATCAATATTCCAAATATATAGTTCTTTGGTGAAAAAGAACCAAACGTTTGAAAATTGCGTTCTTCAAATTGCATATCTGGAAATGATGGTCTAGGATAAAAATTCCTAGAAGTTGGCATAGGATTTCTCCATTTTGGGGTTGCAGATGCTTTCTTAGCATGGCGGATTGGATTAGCCTGATATGGGATATAATTAAGTCTATCCAATTCAGACATAGGGTCAAAATCTACACTGATATCCGATTCATGGTCGGTCATGAAGGGATTTGACAGTGTATTAATTTTGAGCCTTGAATCCAATTTTAAAGCTGCTAATTTAGTATCAATTTCTTTTAACAAGTTTGAATTACTAGAAGAAAAGGTATTTGGTGCTAAAGGGTCAGGAATTTGAAAAAATACATTTTGTTTTTTCTTTTCCTGTTCTTTGCATACTTTTTCTTCTACTTGTTTTTTCTTAAGTTCGTTAGTTACAAGTTGGTCTTGAACTAACTTGTCTCCTAATTCAGATAATAATAAGTTAGTATAATTATTCTGCTGAACAATTGTACTAACATAACTCTCATCCGGATGTGCGAATGGAGAGGCAACAAAATTATGATCTAAAACTTTAAATTGGAGATCAACCAGAGGTGGTAGTACAGATTTAACTGGTTTTTTATCTGGAGTTGTCCAGACTTTGGGTATTACATTTAACACATGAACTTGTGGGATGTGAACATTGAAATACCAATCAAGGAATGGTAAATTTGTTTTCAATGTTTCACAGCATTCATAAAAAGTTTTACTAAGTTCTTTTCTTTCAGACTCTGTTGTTTGAGATTGGAACTTAGCTCTTCTTTCATCATTCTCAGGAGACAAGAAGTCTCGTTTGATATGTTCTTTGTCAAGTTTGAAGTGTGTTGTTAAACATTGGACTCTGGGAATATGGAATTCCATTTCAGATTGTGTGGGAGATTGATTTGCTTCTGAAGTTTCAAGAACGTCAGTCTGATTGTAAATTGGTTGTGGGATTTGAGGATATCTAGGATTTGTCCTAATATTCCTAAATTGGAGATGAGGAATTTCTTCAGGAGTTGAAGCTCTCGAAGGTATTCTAGTTGGAGCAGTTCTGAATGAAGATTCAGATCTTCGTCCAGATTCAAACTTGGATGGATCAAGAGTAGTTATTCTTGAATCATTGAATCTGAGTTCAACAGATCCATTAGGAAAAGATAGGATTCTGTCTATCTGGCTTGGAGGAAGTTTCTTTGATTGTGAAACTCCTTCAATAATCCAAGATTCTGGAAGTGTGACCTGATCCCATTGAATCGTTCTGGGTACGATTACATTGGTCTTCTGGTCATTGATTTCAAAGAGGATTGTGTGTCCTCTCTCATCAGACTGCAGGGCACGAGGCCTTAATTGAGTTTTCATTGCTCTGTAAGTGATCTTGTAGATCAGAGCAAAGGGTTCAGCACCTTCAGCCATATCAAAGCCAGAGGTCTGAAGATTGAGAGTGAGTGTCTCGAGGATGTGTGGATCACAAAGAGACACAGAGAAGTTGGGGTAACAGTTAAAATAAACTGGACCCATGGATAGTGAAGACTCTGCGATTCCAAGCAGAGAATCACTGAATTTATTGTGTCTACAGTCGCGAATAGCAACTAGAGCACAAGTATCAAGTCCTAACCTGGTTAGAGGTTTGAGGGCTATTTGAATTAATCCTAAATGGATATATTTATATTTGTCCTTTATCAAAGATTGGATTGTTTGAAAATTGAGAAGTTGTTTTGAATCTAAAGATTTATTTTTCGGTATTGTCTGTTCGACAATACTGATCAAATCTTCAGTTTTTTGTGAAAATATAGATTGAGACATTTGATAAATTTCTTTTTGAGGTATAACTGGTATGGACCAATTTTGTAAATCTTGTTCTACTTCTGAAATTCGACCTTCCATTTTGGTTGGTAAACTGTTTGACCTAGAACTAGAAGTTCTGGAAAATCTTGAAAACATAGACATCTTTTCCAATTGCTTGAAGGTTGGGAGGAACACTATCTATGGACCACCTACACCTGGAACACCTAGATGGGACCACCTAACCTAGATCACAGACTGCGCTATCCATCACGACTTACTGAGGATCCTAAGCTCTTGATAAAAATTAAGATAGATAAAAATCGATTGTGGATATGATCGAAGAAACACAATTATACATATGAGATCAATTGTGGATAAGATAAAAAGTGAAAATTATGAGCTGGTTTTGAAGTTGTCACAATTTGCCACTTAAACTTGTAATGAATTACAAATAAGATTGAGGCTTGGCTATTAGTATTTAAGTGGTTCAAAACTTTGAAAGTGTAAACAACATCAACATTTGGAAGATTGCTTTTATACGAATGAGAAGGTTGATCAGGTTTGCTGATAGTACTCTTACAGAAGTGATCCTACTGCTTTTGCTGTGTTTCATCGAGTTCCACTCCCCATGAAAATTGTTCTCTCATTAATGATTCATCACCGAGTACAACATTGAATATTCATTGTTGGACGATGGAAGCGGATCATAAAAGAATAGTTTTACATGCGACATGAATTTTGTTGACGGAAAGAAATCATAAAGGATTAAAGAATCAAAAGATATAATTTTATTAGAAACGAGACAAAAGGAGTTTTGAGACAGCTCAATAAGAGTTTATTTTTAAGAATTATTCAATTTGAGTTATAAGTACGAATGTTGTTGGGGAAAACCGGAAAGGAAGAAGAAAAACGAATCAAATCATAGCCTAACTTAATTGGTTTGAGGATTTTAGAAATCTATTTGTCAATATTTTATCATTATACAATAGATTGAGACAAATTCTAAAATAACAAGACTGAACATCTGTAATTATAATCTGATTCCAAATGCTAAACAAAAAAAAGATGAATCCAATCCCAATGTGTAGGAAACATTTAACTTCATCAGTACAAAGAATTAAACAGAAAGAATGAAAATTTTACAATATGTACACCAAACTGTGGAAATTACAAATGATGTAAACCAAGAAACACAAAAACTCGGTCTACAGCTCTAAAGACAAAGATAGCAAGTAAATTGGAACTAGACACTTTTATAACACAGTAACTTTACATGTATCGTCAGTTAACATGTTGCCAAGATACATGATTAGTTTTGTTTTTCATTGGTTGTACTTGTCTATCTCGTAGAATTCTATATTCTTGTACTTCTGTGAAATTATCTCCGCTTGAACTTTTCTTGCAGTGTCAGTTGCACACCCAACAAGAATGAGAACCGAAGTGCCAGCAAATCCACGGAAAGCAGTCAAGTGTGTAGTTTGTTCAATCAAAGCAGGACCAGCGGCCAACACTGCTAAAAAGGCTGAACCCAAAACTGATATGCGGCTGAGAACCTGCATCCAACCATAAACCAGAGATTAACCAATACACTTGTATGCATGTGGTATACTACCAGTGTGCTGTGGCATTAGACCAAGACTACGTCTCAGGTTCACTGTACTTCAATGCTCAGCATTATTCATTAAGAAGACAGAAACTTACCGTTCTAATAAATGCAGCTGTGCTTTTTCCAGGTCGAACAAGTGGAATTGATGCACCTTGACGCTTCAACTGTTCACTCACGTCATCAGGGTCCAACTGAAGAAATGTGTAGTAGTAATTGAAGAAGCTATGAGCAGTATGTTTGTTGGGAGATACAGAACACCTACAAAAAAAATTTACAGTCAGCATTCTAGGGTAATTTGAGATTGTCTATGCACATTCCAACAATCTGTCACCTAAATGCAGCAGTTTGAAAACATCATAAACACTATTGATCTCTCGCTTTCAAGTCAAAGCCTCCGAAGAGTTCATGGATATTAATTCTCCCTACACTAATAGTAGTATTATAGTATATAACATTGCTAAAATGCACCGAGTCATCTGGGTCATCTGATCAATTTTCTGCCTGCTTCTGGCTTCAACCTAAACCCAATGCAACATCATCAGCAGGTTACTGACCCCGGAACTAACAGGGAAATATCGAAAGATTGGCCAGGACAAGATTTAAAGTTATTTTCCCATTTGATAGTGTAACAATACGATAAAGACGTGTATTATTCAAATTTGGAGAAGAGTTGCGAAAGCAATCGGCTCTACCTCCAGGATTCAAAGCAACTGCAGCATTTTTCAAAACAGCTACTCCAGTGAAGCGTGCCAAAGTACCAGGTAGAGCAAGTGATGAAGTAGAAAATATGATAGGCATAACTCCAGAACTATTCACCTGAATAATCAGAAGGTCCAGAACCACTCGATAGTAAGGAAAACACCACATGAACACATTACATATAAGGATTTCATAAGTTAACTCAAATAAAATAAAATAAAATAAACAAAAAATGAAGTGGATCGACAACACTTCCTTAAGGTGAAGATTCTCTACAAATAGATCAACCATGCAAGCAATGTAGGAGGTCAAAGACATGAATCCCTTACACCTCAAAGCTATAAAGGAACTATCTCCAAAATTGTATAAAAATAAGCCCATTTTTCACCCAGGCAGTTCAAAATTAATTGCATGATGTATTTCTTCATATCAAACTGATTGAGCCAATATGAAAGATGATAAAAGTTCACTTCACAAACCTTGAAGGGGAGGTAAGCAGATTTTTGAGGTCCGACTGATCTAGTACTGTATCTTGAAGCATAGTTCAGTGGATTTTCCTCTCAGCTTCCTGAATCACTTAGTTAAGTCAATCTAAAATACATCCCTAATTTCAATCATACCAAATTGAAAATATCAGGCTAGAACTTACCTGCACATAGACGATGCTAAGAACTAATAGAAAGAAGGAAACAAGAGTTCCAACAAGCCCAATGTAGTTCCCTTCTTGAAAAGCCTCTGCAACTGTTCTACCAAATGATGCAGGCAAGTATGAGATGATGCTTGTGAAGATCAAGAGAGATGTACCATTCCCAAGTTTAAGGTCAGAGATTCGTTCTCCAATATAAGTGGTAAGCACTGCCCCAAGAGTCAATAGTGTTACAGATGAGAATGCCCATTCTGTACTGAAGTCATTAACATAAGGTCTAAGGTAAAGTACTTGACCAATTCCCTGCAATCAAAACTAGAAGTGGTTACTCAAGCTAAAAGGTCTTTGAAAAATGCAAGCTGATGCAAATTCACCGAAGGAAAATGAGTATAAGGAAAGCTTATATCAAGACAACAGGTCAGCGTGCAACTGTGCCTGATCACTGCCCAGACCTAGTTGGCTACTTGATAACCCATACACTCATGAGATTTCTTCTTCCAAGAATGCAATCAAACCCTCTTGCATGGAAACTTTCATTTCATAACGTATGCTAAAAAAATCTGGGGGTTATCAACTCTTTCCTTCTTTTAAGAGATGGGTTTCTATAAGCTTCGAAGTTGGGTGAAAAGAACACTTCATTTTGTCACAAATAGTATGAAGTTTCAGTTCTTTCAAAGTTTGCTCTGTCAGTTAAAATAATTTTCAACTAGTGAACTCTATGTATTCCACAGCTTTTATATCGACTAATTTTGTAAGAGAGAAGAAACACAAATTAGTTATATCAGAACAAAAACTAATATCTTGATTAACATATATATATATATATACATCTTTGATTTAGATCAATTTAACAGGTAACATGAATAAATAGTAGAGTTTCATACTTGTACTATTGCGAACCCAACTGAAGCATAGCGAGTATATTGGAGAATTTTCTTTCTTCCAGCTTCACCTTCTCTTTTCTGAAGTTCTTGCAACTTAGGTATATCTGTGTAAGAAGCTGAAACACGATTGATGCATTGATAAAGGGAACAATGCCAAGAGAGCATATCCCAAGTCGACCAATGCCTCCACCAGAAAATGTATCCAAAGTGCTTAGGATGCTGTTCTGATCCAAATTACCAGCAAAAGCCTCTCGATTAACTCCACCTAAAGGAATATATACTCCAAGTCGAGATAGAGCAAGATAACCTAAGAGCATAAGAAACTTTCCAGGTAATGGGCCTTTGAAGAAATCACCAAAGTCTATAGAGCTATCTTCAATTGCAGCTGTCAATATCAACACAACTTAGTTCAGACAAAGGTCCAAACACCACTTACTAGCAACATGAAGATCACCAGAATGCGATTGACTACCTACCTGCCAATCCCCGAGACGAAGAGACTTTATCTTTTCTTGTACTTGAGGTGCTCTCCAATTTTTTAGAAAACAAGTCTACCAAACTTTCCCAAGCATTGCTAATGGTTGAAACTGTATCTGAACTGATACCTAAGGGATCAAAGGCCGTGCCATCACATCTGACACAGTACTCCACTTAGCAAAACAATACAGTAAAAATTTCAAATGTTTGAAAGTTTGAGAGTTGTTCAAGGATTTGGGAAGTATTATACACTATCTTATATGAATAAGTTGAATAACAATAAGAGTGAAAGTTACCATGCTTGCTAGGTGATTGCCTGACTTCATTATGATCAAACAAGTCTAATATGGAAACCTTGATTGAATAGCAGACTATGTCAGTTTTAAGTGCCCCAAACCCCACTAAGAATTAGAGAATCTACTAGCACTTGATGCAAATGAGCTCTACTTAAACTTCATGAGCCCATTTTTCAGTCCTAATTAATTACGACAAACTAGTAGACAACTGGATGATGTGACAAACATCACAGGTAGGGGGGCCCAGAGGGGAGGATTGCCAATGAAAGAAAATAGATAACATGGAGTTTGGCCCATTAGTTCGTTATATGAATATCCAATCTCTGAGGAACTCATACCTACTGCTACCCTCTAAAGCACGGAATTACAAATGTTCCAAAGTGTCTGTGTCGAACATCGTTGGAGAGCAACACTCCTTGGATACTTGGTCAATGTGTTCAGAATGTTGACAGGGTCGGACGCTAGTTGGACATTGGCTAGACACTGTTTATTTGAAAGCTTTTGTTAGATTTCAATAGTAGGTGTACATAAACAAAATGCACCTATATATTGTGATAGAAATTGGAGAACATGCTCTTTTATTAACTCTTTGAAAAGAAAGACAACAAGATGACACCACAAAGAGGTAAACACTTAGTATATGTGCATTTAAATATTATATTCTATCAAGGAAAACCCTGAATATCTTCAAGGTGAGATTATGATGTGGGATATTGGAGGTTATGCATTCAAAAACGTGTTATTCACTGATGGTGATGACAACATAATACATAAAGATGAACTCTTTTAAATTTTGAGTATGAGCGTTGTTGGGGTTATTTTTGGATTTTGTTTATGACTTGCGATTCTGAAATGTAGCTAATGAAGTTAGGCATATTAAATCATATATGTATATATATTTATATCGATTTTTTTTTGGCACGGCTAGTGTCTTTTAAAATGAAAGTTAATGTCGACATAGTAAGATTTCGACTTATGCATGAGTATAAATTGAGTTATGTTAATTATTTGAATGTTTGGACTTAAACCTTTATCATAGTATGGTTTAGGTCCATTGTTCATTTTGCTTAACGTCTCACATGTAAGGATGCATGGGCACGGACACGCACATCGTGTCAAACACGGACATGACACACTGATTCGACACTTTCTCAAAACTTAGGACTCGAGACACATCATACTATTTTCATTAATAAGTCAAATAAACATAAACAACAATCTAATAAAAGTGTCTACCTAAATTGTCTTCCTAGAGTGTCTTCATCTTTGTTGCAAGTAGAAAATCCAAAAGAAGAAAAAATGTAGAGAATAAGAGGTGCAAAGGCAGAGAACAAGAGGACATTTTGTTGTAAGAAAAAAAAACAACGTACAAAAAAAATATAGCAGAGAAGAAGTAGAGGAGTGAAGAAACAAATGAGAAAAGAGAAGCAAAGATTAAGAAGAGCGTAGATTATCTCTATGCTATAGGTAGTTTTTCATCATGTTTATCTTGAATCTCAATTGAAATAGGCATTCACTTCAGATGGATCAACAACTATTAAATTAGGTGATTATATGCACACATTTAAAAGTAAACAATAGAACGAAGTCAGTTGCCGAGTCTTGACTGTATTCTAACCAAGTTTCATGTGTATCGAGTTCGACACATTGACCATGTATCTGACACCTGCAGACACATTGACAACGTGTCCGGTGCGACAGAGACGTGTTGAGCAAGTATCGCTGTCGAATACGGATACGACAAATTTTTCGAAGAGTTTGTGCTTCCTTACTCACATGTATTGAAAGTTTTTTAATATATTATTATATTAATCTGTGTCCGTGTCTTACTTTTTAAGATTCATTGTGTTGCAGTGTCCGTATCTGCGTCTGTACTTCCTAGCTGCTACTTGATTAGGTTTGGAGACGTAATAAAAGTGGCTCTCACAACAAAATTTATCCCAAATGTCTTGTCTAGCTGAGCTAAAAAAATAAAATATTTCCTCCATTCAATTTATCAAAATGCTAATTTAAAATGACTCAATCGTCCAAAGTTGCAGTCTTGTTTAGTTTTTTACCTAAGCTCGTGAAATAGATGCTAAAGACCACTATCCACATCCATCTTAGTCTTCCTTGTATTCTTCTACAACATTAGCCTTTAAATACTTTCACTCCAGTTCACCTCAAGGATGTTGGCTGATGCAGTCACCATAAATTTGCTATTGTCGAGCCTAGCTATTTCGAAAATGGCGAATTGTTCATGGTGTGAGTAAGGTGTTCTTAACTTATGATAGGACCTGTTTTTTTTTTAGCATACTAGAATATGGTCCAAATGATGAATTTGAGCTCAAAAGTAAATTAGGTTTACAAGACAAAAAGTTTTCATTCTCTGGAAATTCCAAATTTTGATAAAAACCCAGTTCACAATAAAAACTTGGAATTCCAGAGAAGAAAAATGATAAATAACAAGAGCCATTTTGAAGAATGTCCAAATAAAACATTATGTAGATTGAATTGAAAACACAGATTGGAGAGAAATGAAGTGTAAAAAATATACCTTTGTTGAAAGGGAGACCGAGCTTCAAAGTGGGGTTGTTTGGGTTCCTTGGGACAGTTAAAGTACTCTGCAAATAGATAACTTTCGTGGGTTCTGAGTTGAAGTTCGAGAAGATGAAGAAGATGGGTGAAGGAGAAGCTCCTTGATCGTTAACAACATATTTCACTTCTCTCTGCTTCTCTTCTTCTGAACTCGTGTGTGTGGATGATTCAAGAGATAAGAGTTGTTATTTTTGGTGAGTTTTGCGGGTTTTGGGCCAACACCCACTAGACCCAATGAACACAGTTCGGCCTTAGTAAGGCCCGATAAGTATCCGGGGCTCCGTGCGCAACAAAGCACAGGAGAGTCCTGTGCATAAAGCACAGCGTCGGATCAGATCCGACTGTTCAGATCGAAGAATTTTAAAAAGAAAATTAATTTTTGAAAATCCATTGATCTGAGCCGTCGGATCTTGTGCAACAAGGACCTCTTCAGTGCTTGTTTGTTCTCTGAATTGGAAATACAAGGTGCACGAATATGCACTGACAGCCGACCTAAAGTACTAACTATCTTCCAATTTCTGAAATTGTACATGTTTTGCATTGCCACCGTGCAAACTACATTTTTAATTTTATAGTTTTTCAATAATCCATTGAGCTGAAAGTTTGAGGAAAATTAAAAATTTCAACATGTGCATTAATGGGTAAAAATAATTTTCTCTAATTATATCACAAAGCAAACAAAGGCTCACCTTGGACGCGACACCGCCCCACTGTCTAAACACCCGTTTAGACAATATCCATAGAGCTTTTGTCTAAACATTGAAACATTCACTAATTAGCAGCACTAGCATTGGTGCACAAACAAGTAAATGATGTTGCCTGCCTGGAATTGAATAAATTCAATCAAATTTGCCATGTTTTGAAGCTAATGCAAAGCTTAAGGGAGACGATAGTCTTCACATGATTAGATTAGGCTTGGTCAAACTGGAAGCCTAAATGCTATTTTAACTAATTACCAAAATTTAATTAAGGAACAAAAATATCATGAACAAATTACCTGGTAAAAAAATTAATATAAAATTTAAAAATAAAAATAAAAATAAAATCCTAAGCTTCTAACGGCAAAAGAAGGAAAGAACAATATGTAGAATATCCATTGCAATCGCATGCAATGGCTGAAAGATGCACGTCCCAGAAGGCTTGCCCGGAAGGTTACTTTGTATCTCCTCCAGGAGGGGCAACATCGGCAACCTCCCACATGACCTAAATGTTTTTTTTTGATCCTAGAACTTGAGGATCAAATGCTTCGGGAGATCCCATTGGAATTACCTGCTTCGATGCAGTGAATCTGATTCACAACTTGAAATACTTGAAGAAGATTGACATGTGATGGAAGAAAAAGAGTAGTAGCAATGTGAAAGTCTGTTTGATGAACTTGATGTCATTGTAGCTGGGGTCTTACAGGCTTTGTTAGACTCTGTAGTGGGGTTTTGCATGAAGTTTGTATTTTTCTCTTGCAAACTTAAATTTGTCATATCTCTTAATATATACGTAATGAATTTAATTAATTATGTAATAATGAACAACATAAATATAATGAGACAAACTTTTGACTCCTAGGTTCAACTGATGGCGTTTAGAATATGTAGGGCTTGCACTCGGTGTCAAGGTGGAGAATTTTGATCGAGTGAAGTTGCTGCCTGAATTTCTCTATGTTTTTTTTTGGAAGTCGAGTGGGGGTTATTTAGGGATCCCCAACCTAAAGAAAAAGATAAGCAGTTACATTCTAATTAAACCTTCCCTATACTAGCCTTATGTACAATGTCTTTCAGATCCTCTGTGTTGTTTGGTGTGAAGAAAAAGGGAAAACCAGAGCTGTTGCGATTTGTATAATTCTAGGCAGCCCGCTGTGATGGCCTTTTTTGATAGCCTTGAGGGGCAAAAAAATACAACTTTGCCCCCTTTTTAACCACCTTCTCAAAAAAGAAATGTTGTAAAGAGGGGTAAAATTGTATTTTCGCCTCCCAAGGCTGTCAAAAAAGGCCACCGAGCAGGCTGTGTAGCATTGCTCGTTGCGATTTCCTTCCTTTGTTTGAGTTGCAGGGTTGGGCTGTGCGCATGGGCAAACTACTAAGGGGCAAGGGGGGCCAGCTGCCCCCACCCCTCAACTTTTAAATAATATTTTATTATATACTCTAACCTTTAAAAAAATTAATTTATAATGTATAATACAATATGTAAATTGTTCATTCAACCATTTTTACATCTTTCCATTGGTGTAGTGATTGGAAGTTTCTAAATTTTTGTAAACAATCTGAGTTCGATACTCATCAAGCGCATATTTTTTTTATTGATATTCACTATACATTTTATGGTTATTGATAATTATTATTTTTATCATTGTTACTCGCCTAATTTTTTATTTTCAATACAATTTATAGTAATTGCAAACATTAAAAAAAAATTGTTTAGTTTAATAAAAAATTAATTTTGGTCCTTTTCGGAGCGTATTGATTTTGTCTATACAATTTTTTCATTGTGACATTCCCCTACTTTTTTAATTTTCAAACGCAATTTTATATGTAATTGCAAACATTAAAGCAATGAATTGTTTGTTCACAAGTGGCATAAAATCTCTAACAAAAAAAAAAAATATTTGAACATTAATATCTAAAATAATAACTAAAGAATTCAATGAAAAATACAGCACCACTAGCCAATTCGTACAAATATTTAGCATCATATAAACATTTTTCGATGAATTGTATTAGGATCTTATTATGTTCATAAAATTTTTGATTTTTTTAGCTTCAATTAGATATTTATCCTAATTATTTTTTAATTTTAGTTATATATTCTAGTTATACGTTCTTTTTCCCTTTGCTAAGCGTTATTGATATTGTGACCTTATTTTGATTTTAAAATTGAATTACACTAATTCAATTTAGTATATGCAATGTATTTCTATAGTTATATTTTTCTTATTTTACTAACTTGGATTTTTTTTTTGCTTGCCATTTTCGCCCCCTTGATTAAAATCATGGGTCCGCCACTGGCTGTGGCATGGCTGCTGCTGCATGAAGTTGTTGCAGAGTGTGTGATTTCTCTTACCCGCTTCTTTGTGTCTATGATCAAAGTGTGTAGTCGTCAGGGCGGGGAAGAGCTTGAATCCCGAAGTCTTAGGTCACCAAAGAAAGTTGCTCTGATACCAATGTAAAGAAAATAATTGAGAAATTGTATTATTGTTGTTATTATTCCTTGACTGAATACAAGCGTAATATAAGCTAACTTTTTACCTAACCTTGTGGAAATAGAAAACTTAAAACTTCTTATACAAAATAGAGTCTTAATCCGACTTTTCTATTCTTGTATTTTTCTTCTTGTAGAGGCGAACCAATCTTATACTTGGGTTTGGTTATGTTTAGTGCAAGCCCTATATATTCTAACATGTCTCTGCAAGCTAGAATGTAGACGCAAATGAAATGTGCAACTTGGAGGAAACTTTGAAGTCCAATTTGATGAAGAAACGAGTTAAGTTGCTAATGGTTCAACTCGAGTTGGCAAAGTTGTCGATTATGGATAAAATTTTGGAAAAAATTATGGATAATTCTGATATGAAAAAATCATGACTGTCAAGTGAACGGCTAATGATTGATTCGAGTGGTCATCATGACTCTCCAATTTTGGTAGGAATTATATTATTGTTGCTATTATTCTTTGACTGAATACAAGCTTACATAAGCTAATTTCTACCTAACTTGTAGAAATAGTAAACTAAAACTTTATATACAAAATAGAATCTTATTCCGACTTTCATATTCATATATTTTCCTATTCATGTATTTTTCTTCTTGTAGAGTTGAATCAATATTATTAGACTTGAGGTGAATCAATCTTTAAATTTGGAATTGACTATATTGAGTGCTAGTCCTACATATTCTAACAGGCAAACAATTTGAAATTTTGGAAAATAACGAATAGATTTTTTTTTATCCGGGGAACATAACAAAAATTCAACTTATTGACTTGAAAGTTCCATGCGTTGAGTATATTTAAATACACAGTTGAGGTTTTAAGGGTATTTTCAAAAGATACGCATGGTTTAATAGATCTCAAAACCACAACTCTTTCTAAAAATAGGAGGCTCCAAGATGGCCGGTATGCTTGGGCAGATTTTTGAAAAAAAAATTTAGCTCGAAAAAATTAAAAGTTTAGACTCTATTTTTAATACATTTTGCACATGTATTTTGACATTGAATTAAAAGTAACTTACATACTATTATGCTTAACTTTTATAAATTATAATTCATAATACAGAAAAAATAAAAAATAAAAAATAAAATAAAATATGATAATTGATAAACATAAAACCAAAAGCTTATTTCTTGTTTACAATTAGAGTAACCATTATATTTCCATGGAAGAACATAGAGTTACTTAGAACATGAATCGCAGTTACATGCAAGAGCTTGGAAAGTGCACGTCCCAAAGGGTTGGTTCAGAATGTTACAATTTGATACCATAACAACATTTTGCTTTAATACATTTGCCATGATCTTCATCTTGGGTTGCAGGGCAACAATCACATTCCCTACATACCCTAAATGGTGCATACTTTGATTTTTGAAGCAGGTGTTGGACTATTCCTGAGGCTTCATAATACTGAATTGGTTCTGTTGGAATTAGTTTTTTTAGAATTGGTTTCTGTGGAGATGGAACCCCTGGAACTGGATAGAAGGGAAATGGTTCTCCGGGAATCGGTTCCATTGGCATCGGTCTCCCTGGTAGCAATGGAAATCTCATAGCAACATTGACCTCAAAACTGAAAATCATCAACACTTGCGAAATAAAACACAAAATCAAAATCGAACAAACCTGAAGAAGAAAAAGAAAAAGACTGACATGGGTGATGAAGGAATAGCAATAGTAGCAGTGTGAAGGATTGTTTAATGAAATGTTCTTCCATCATGTATCAAGTTTTGTTTGATGAAAATCTTGATATGAGGAGATGTGGTACAATGGGGAAATTAGATTTATATGTATAATACACATAGATTGTCTAGATCTTTTTTCTGATCTCTTTTTAGAAAAATTAAATTTGGTAACCTTTCTATATTTTGATTAGGATCGACATATATTTACTCACCAGTTTTATGTAAAGTTAGCATTCATGCATGGAAATTGGTAACATAAAAGGAAAGGTAACTTAAAGTAATTAAAATGAGATACTGTAGGTTTTGTTTCCAATCATTAGTTTTGGGGTGGCAATGGGCTTTAATAATACAAATTCCCAGGGCTTGGCTTCGTTGACGCTCACTGTGTTTCTATTTGGCCATGTGAATACATTTTAGAGTCCAACTCTGCGAACCCTGTTGTAAATCAAGGTCACCGGGTCAAGCAAGTTTGGTCATTGAATTATTTTTATCAATCAAGCCATCTAATTAAAGTTGGAGAATATTACTAATATATTTAATGGATTAAAATAATGTAATAAATTTACGAAATTGGACTTCAGATTTAGGCCACAAATTTTTCTATGTTTTAGGGGGTTGTTTGAAAATCAAATTTGAGCTATAAACTGGGTCGGACGAGTGAGGCTCGGGAATCGGGTTTTACAATTTGAAGAGCTTTTCTATGTGTCGAGGGAAAGGGCGAGGAAACCAGCGAGGTTTTTGAGGTGGCGGGGGGTGAACCGTTCACCCCCTCGAGATGTGTTCCGCGCGCGCATCTCGAGGGGGGTGAACGGTTCACCCCCCGCCACCTCAAAAACCTCGCTGGTTTCCTCGCTCTTTCCCTCGACATTTAGAATTTCGCTTTTGTTTTGCAATCAGGATGATGTGGCATCGTTAGATAAGGTTTTTTACAACCTCGAGATATATATAAACTTTTTTAAAATTTTATTATTCTTTCGATATCACGTCACGTTATCCTGATTGCAAAACATGATTGCAAAAATCTAGTTTTCTAACAATTTTTGGGATGGACTGGACCTAAATTGGGAAAAATCATGCCTCCAGGAGGAAGCCTATAAGTAGTTCTCAGGGCTGGTATTACAAAACCCAGGCCTTTGAAGGAGTTAATCTTCATACAATTTTTAAGAAAATTAAATATTTGTCAAAAAAGAAACTAAAAGTTAGAAGAAAATTTGAACCACACTTTTTTTTTTTGGCAAATACATACAATTTGAATGTGGTTTGTAAGTTTAAGCTAAACGCATAAACATCACATAGACGTAATTCAGGCTTTCAGACACAGGCTGGAGCATAGCACATTTCTTTGAGCGACGTCCGACGTCTTTTTAGTACACTGTAAAAAGAGAATTGCAAAATCGAAATTAACTTATTGGATAATTGATCTCAGTTAGTCGTATGAAGTTTATTTTTACAAGTTGGTCATCGTCATCAACAAAGACCAATGTTGTGTATGGTTAAGGTTACAAAATTCTATAAAAACTCAGTTCGCTTTTAAAAAATAAAAAATAAAAAACCAACCGGACATAATGGAGAGCTGAAGGTATTGTGAGATATTACTGCACACTTGCTTGCAAACTTAGATTGCAATTATATGCCCAAATAAATACATGCATACAAGTGGCAGACCACACATTGATTTTTAACAATGCGTTTCATGTTATCTAACAAGTTGAACTTCATTTCGAAACTGTTCAACAAAAAGAGAAGAAAAAAAAAAGGATTTTTATTTCAAAACTAATTAATATGGATAATATTACTTATATCCCTAGTTTCGCCAATGGAGTATTAGGTCAGCTGATAGACTTACAACGAATGGTATATAAAATCCAGAATTTAAATTCTGCTACAGAAAGCATTTAATGGTTATGACACTTAATAATAAACATGCTCTCCTTAATTCCACTCTCTATTGGTTGTTTCATATTTATCCACCTCAATTCCCATTGTTTATTTAAGTTGTACATGTTGGCATCCACCAATATACTTTCTACTCTTAAGCCTTCACATTCACTCTGATTGATGGGTGAAAATATTTATCTTTTGTAATACACATCCAATTCACTTACCAATATATTTTTTATTATCTTAGAAGTTAATAATATTTATTTATTGATAGTATTTCTTAATTGATAATAGTTACAAATAATTATATTTTATGATTTTAATTTAGGATATAGGTTTAGGCTGGGGAGGGTAAGAAATGAGTGATGGTTGTGTTTAGCTAATGAAATCCTAATAAAAAAACATTCATTTAAAAAGAAACCCTAGCCTTATTTTTTTTATACAGACAAAAGAAAAAAAAAACTTACGTTGAAAAAGGTGAGAGACGCTTTGAAGGAAGAACTTTTGGATCTTTGGAAAAAAAGAAGTTGTGAGCAAAACTCTATCATTCTTCAATATTTTTCCCCAATGTAAATACGATTCCCTTGACATCTTGATTGGATTTACATTTTCAATGGTGGAAAAATTGATTTGGCAATTTGGTTTGATTTATATCTTTAATGAAAAATAGATTTGACATCGTTTGATTTACATCTTCAATGAAAATTGATTTGACATCGTGAGTTGATTTACATCTTTAATGGAGAAAAATCGATTTGACATATTGATTTGATTTACATATGAAAAATCGATTTGACATCTTAACTTGTTTTACATCTTTAATGGAAGTGATAGTATGAATGACTATGGAAGTGATAGTGTCTGTTGAATGGACATCCATGTAAAAAAAAAAAAGTTTATTCATTGTAACTGGAAATTGAAATGAAAGGAAATAAGTATCCTAATTTTGTTGCTGTAATTTTTTTTTTTAAATTTGTGGAAAGGGAAATGAAAACCTCGTGTGATTACAATGCACATTTTTTTTACTTGACAAGTGGCGATGTGACAACCTTAGATGATACTACAAAGTATAAACAGCATATGTGATCTCTGTAGAAAACTTTGGGAAGGGTTTTTTTTATTGTATGCGATGTGATATATGTAAGAAATATATATATATATATATAATATCTGTAAGAAAGAAAAAGATGTGATGGCTATGTGATTTCTGTTAGAAAAATATAAATACTTGGTAATGCTTTTTTCCTCGACTCAAAAAAAAAATATTTTGTATACAGACTTGATTGTATACGTGTGATATAAATTATGGGTATGCAGACTTGTTTGCATATCGGTATGCCGTTCCATGTGAGTTCGGTAGTACGTGTAGATTTACGAAGTACTTGTCAGGTATCAAACTTTGGGTGAGATGACATGACACTCGATGTGGCACCCCACTTGGGTCATGTACGTTTCAAGTGGCTTTAAGGACAAGGGAAACACACTTGGGTGAAGTGTATTCGGCACTGGAGAAGAGTGTGATTGTAGAAAAGAAGCCAAGAATTAGGAAAAATAAATAAAACCATTGAATTGAGCATAACATGAAATTGTGCACGAATTAATTTAGCATGGACTAGGTTATTCTTGAGGGAAGAAACTAACAGCCCATTCGAATATCGAATGAGAACCACTTGTCTTCCTTAAGGTGAAATGCATTTTTTTGAATATTTAATTGTCTCGATTTGTAAGTTTGCTCACACCAGTATTAATATACTGACCTAGTTTTTGTATTGTTTTACAAATTTGGGTGCATTCTTAATGAGCGTAGCCCCATAGACCTATCAGGGTTAATTGGAGCGCAAGAGTGGTATTAGCTGTGTGGCAATAGCTGAGGAGTCGACACGTTTTTTTAGATCTTTATTATTATTATTATTACTAGGTAATCAAATGTATGGTTTAGTTATAAATGCTCAATTTTTGTCAGAAATTCATTTACTTATAATTGTGAACCTCATTTTGAGAGGAATGTTATTATTTCATTTACTGCCTTATGACAGTATCATTTAATTTGTTTCTGACGTGCTTTGATTTTTGGACAATCTATTAATTTATGTTGTTCAAAAATCGGGGTGTGACATTTTTGGTATCAGAGCATTTGGTTAGCCTAGATCTAGGGTAGGTCTAGGTGATCCTCGGATGTGTGGAATGGGATTATGAACGTTTGTATTATTAAGTATTAACGGTTATTTATCTTCGCTTGAAGGTAATGGTGAACACTCGATCGAATGGTGTCAATGGGCAGAATGGTGATAACGAGCGGAATAACACTAATGGCCCAAACGGTTTGAATGATCAAGGGGGAAATCCTAACTTGATTCGGGTGGACGTGGGAGCTATGATGACGCAACTTTTGCAAGTTGTGCAGAACAACCATCAGAATAATCATGGTGACCCGTTTGCCAGGAGAAATAAGGAGTTTGGGAACCTAGGCGGTCAGAGATTTAATGGAAAGACTGACCCTATTGCAGCTGAAACTGTATTCAATCGGATGTAGATGACTGAGGTACAGAAGCAAGAATTAGTTGCTCATAACTTGGATGGTAATGCCAGGTAATGTTGGATTATGTCGAGGAAAGCATGGATACGACTGTTATGACTTGGGAAATCTTCAAGTCCAAATTTGACTGTCAATTTGTACCTGAAGCTCTGAAGTCTCAGCTAGTTGCAGAGTTCCTTAGTTTGACGCAAGGTACAAAGTCGGTGACCTAGTATGTGACAAAATTCAACGAGTTGACTTGGTATGCTCCGTACTTGGATGATACTACTGTCAAGAAGAACCAAAAGTTTATCAAGGGTTTGGGTCATTATTTGTTAATGTCATTTTTACCCTTTGATAAAAAAACCCTTCGACAGAGTTTTAGACTTAGCTCTCAAGTTCGAAGAGCACGACGTCGTTTTTCAAGAGGCTAGGGAAAATAGCAGGGGAGATGAGTCGTCTAGAAAGTCACATTCATCTGGGAACCGAGATCAGAACAGGTATAAGCATTATGATCAGAATCAGGGAGGACCTGGATTTCAATATCAGCCGAGGTTCCAATCTAGAGGTCAATTTTAACAGAGGCCCGAGGGAGGAGTTGAGTCCCAGGGAGCTTTCAGGCGGCAGGGTGGCTTTAGGCCCCAAGGGCAGTAGTGGCAGAAATCGACATTTCAGAACCAAGGCCCTCAAGACCCATATCAGCAACCTCGACCGTATGATCCTCGCCCTCGGGCACCTGCAACACCACGAGGACAGGGCAGGCTCCCACTGATAGATTATGCTACAGATGTAACCGGCCAGGGCATCTCATTCGTGATTGTCCCAGTGGGCGAGGTGCTCCACAGGGTAGGCAGGCCCCACCAGCTCCAGCACGTGCATTTGCGGTTCTACGAGGGCAAGATAATGTTGAAGGTATCATCACCACTCAGTTTCCCTTGCGAGTATTATTTGATTCTAGTGTTTCTCATTTTTTTATTTCTCGTCGAATGGTAGAAAAAGAAAACCTTAAAACTATGCCACTTATCAAACATTTATGTGTTGAGACACCCATAGAAGGCACTGTCACATTGTCTGAGTAATATAGAAATTTTGATATCTCTTTAATGGGTCGAAAACTTGTTGCGGATTTGATAGTTATGAATTTTGAAAATTTTCATGTTATTCTTGGGATGGATTGGTTGGGTAAAAACTATGTTACTATAGATTGTGTCGCGAGGACCATTTTGATAGATACACCAGGGTTGCCGCAAGTTAGTCATTTTTGTTAACCTTGTGGGGACTCCACAATGATGAGCACTCTATACTCTATGGATATACCAGAAAAATATATTAGCGTGGTTAAGGTAGTGAAGGATTATGTAGATGTATTCCAAGAGATTCCCGGTCTACCACTTAAGAGATAAGTCGAATTTCGAATTGACTTGTTGCCAGGGGCAGCACCGATTTCGAAAACTGCATATCAATTGTCTCCCAAACAGTTAAATGGGATGAAAGTCCAACTAAAGTAATTACTCCAGAAAGGGTAAGAAATTTCTCTCGTATGTTTTTATTTATTTATTTATTTATAATAGTTATATATATGTGCATATTTGTGAGTAACTATATGGTTAATCCTTTAAGGTGTGTATACTTAGGTTTATTCGATCAAGTAATTCTCCATGGAGTGCATCTGCTATCTTTGTTTCTAAGAAGGATGATACTTTGAGGATGTGTGTCAACTATAGAAAACTAAATAAGGTGACAATAAAAAATAAGTACCCTCTTCCATGGATATATGATTTGTTAGATCAGTTGAAAGGGGCGGTTGTTGGATTTGAGGACTGGGTACCATCAGATGGGTGTTGAAGAGCAGAGCATACCTCTGACGGCGTTTCGAACTCGGTATGGGTTATATGAATTTTCAGTCATGCCCTTTGGATTTACCAATGCTTTTGCTTTCTTTATGGATTTGATGAACCATATTTTTGCCCGTAACTTGATAAATTTGTTGTCATTTTCATTGATGATATTATGGTATATTCCTGAAACATAAAGGAACATCCAGAGCATTTGAAAGTAGTGTTGCAGACTTTAAGTGACCACAAGCCGTATGCTAAATTTAGTAAGTGCCACTTTTGGGAGAAAGATGTGAGATTTCTTGGGCATGTGATCTCTAGCAAAGGGATAGCGGTTGATCCTGATAAAGTTGCAACAGTTAAAGAATGGAAACAACCCACTAATGCCAGTGAAATTTGGAGTTTCTTAGGGTTGGCTGGATATTACAAGAGGTTTATTGAGAAATTTTCATTAATTGCAGCACCGTTGATGAGTCTGGCCCGAAAATATGTCAAGTTTATATGGACTAAGGACTGTGAGTCTGCATTTCAAGAGTTGAAGCAAAGGTTGACTACAACTCCAATTTTAATCATTCCCATTCGTGGCGGAAAGTTAGTGGTGTTTACAGATGCTAGCGGAATAGGTTTGGGATGTGTTTTGATGCAAGATAAAAAAATAGTCTCTTATGCTTCTAGGCAGTTAAAGCCACATGAGAGGGGATATGCTACGCATGATTTGGAATTAGAGCTGTGGTTTTTGCTTTAAAAATATGGAGACATTATTTGTATGGAGAGAAATTTGAGTTGTATACTGATCACAAAAGCTTAAGGTATCTATTTTCATAACGGGATTTAAACACGAGGCAACAAAGGTGGATGGAGTTCATTAGTAGTTATGCTTTTGAAATCCTTTACCATCCAGGCAAAGGGAATGTGGTGGCGGATGCCCTTAGCAGGCAACATAGTGTGTTGACCACTCTTATGATGCAAGAGTGGAAGATTCTTGAGGTTATTGCAACTCATGATGTTTTGACTGTTTCGCATAATAGAGGAGCTTATGTTTTTAGTTTGACAGTAAAACCTACTCTGATTACTCGGGTCATTTCAGTGCAGCATACTGACCCATTTCTCATGAACAAAATGAATGATTTGATAATTGATACGTTGGATGACTGCCCTACTGATTGGTCAGTTGACATAGATGGAAGATTGTGATTTCATGATAGAATTTGCGTACCAGATATTTCGACGTTAAAGAAGGAGATTATGGATGAGGCTCATCATTCTAAATTTACTATTCATCCAGGAGGTACGAAGATGTATCATGATTTGTGAAGAAGATTTTGGTGGGAAGTCATGAAACGAGATGTTGGGGAATATGTCTCTCACTGTTTCACTTGTTAGCAAGTGAAAGCGGAACTCCAGAGGTCGTTTGGTTTATTGCAACCTCTAGAAATACCCATGTGGAAATGGGAACACATTTCGATGGATTTTGTTGATGGTTTACTGATTACGCCCAAACAGTACACGCAGTCAATTGCAGTAAAAAATGGGGTGTTGATCCCACGAGGAAAAACGATCTACAAAATAAGGTTAAGGAAAACAAATTATGCGAAACTAAAGTTAATAAATTCTAACAAATTTAAAATACGAAATTGAATTTAATTTAATGAAAATTAAGTTTAGAAAAATCACAAGGTTCCAAGAATCCCTCCTAGACTTCACGCGCCAACTAGTATTGATTCGCTATGATGACTCAACTACGTGTTTCACATCCCAAACGACGTAATCGAAAAAATAATCTTTTAACCATTAATATACCCTAATGTAAATGAATTTTAGATTTCACTTCTTCTAAGAAAAGCACAAAGGTTTGGCATATGTGATATCCTAAACTTACGATATATCCGGAGACAATATCGTAATAAATGACGATCACATATAACTAACCTACCGGAATCAATTAATTCTTAAACATTCCACACATAAGAAAAACGTGACTAAGCTTATATGGAGAAGAAAATATAATTAACGGAATAATAAAAATCTACGAAGAAATCTATGGTATCTTTCTCACTGAAATATCATAAATTTCTATATTAAATAAAAGTGATAATCATTAAACATCATTATTCATCGTGAAAACTTAAAGCGAATCAAATGCTAATTTAGTGCGTTACATTTAGGAGTTCACCTCTTCACCTTGTGTGGGGTTTAGTAACTCATGGTGGTGGTGGTCGCAGCATCACTGGAGGGGGAATCCATCACTTCCTGTACGCGCACGAATCCTGAGAAAAAGAGCTAAATAGGCTCTGTGGTGGCTCTTACAGATTCTCGGGGTGTCAATAGCCAAAACGGTTTTTCAAAACAAAAACAGTTTTTCCCGCACGAAATTTCTGCTTCCTGCTGGTTCTTCGTCCCCAGCGCGACGCAACCAACTCCGCCGCTGTTCTCCGCTCCTCGCGAGCTTCCTCTCCTCCCGATCAGCTCCTATACCTGCAAGAACAAAGAGAGAGGGTGAGGGAACAGGGATAATAAAAAACCGCGAAGGAGGACGAGAAACAGGGAGGTGCTCTCTCTGTTTCGTGGTGGTAGCGAGTTTGTCGCGGTGGTGGTGGCTCTAAAAGAGAGAGGCGTGGAGGAGGGAGAGACCGTGGAAAAGAGAGAAAGAGGAAGGAGGGCGGCTGCGAGGGAGAGAAACAGGGAGGTGCTCCCTGTTTTGCGGCAGTACCGTGCGCGCGGTGGTGGCGATGGTGTTCGAGTGATGGTGGCGGTGAGAGAGATGGAGGGAGATGGTGGTGGCGGCTGTGTTATGGACAGAGAGAACGGTGGCGAGGTGAGGTTTGTAGCGTGAAACAGGGGCGAGGACGGTGGCTGGTTAGTGGCGAGAGAGGCAGGGCTCTGCCTTGGTGGAGGTGGAGATGGTGGCTGGAAAAGAGAGGAAGACCAAAAAACGTGGAAGAGAGCTGTGTCCAAAGAGAAGGCAAGAGAGAAACCTAAATAGAGTTCCCCTATTTCCTTGTTAGGCTGAGCTTAGGATTTTAGCTTTCTGGGCTTGGGCTTGGGCTTGGTTAAAGTAAGTGGACCATGCTTATTCGGGTTAGGCTTAGATGTGTGAACCACTCTTTTATACTACCGCTAGAATCGACAAATTAATCATTTTCTCAAATTATCGCCTTAATGCGATTTTATCGTTCACGAGCGCAGATTCCTACAAAAACATAAAAATTGAAATAATTTGAATAAAATATATTAATTGAAGCACTAACATATATAAATTAAGGGTTATAATTTGTAATAATTACGTGTATATCATTTACCTAGATCTCGGAGTGGTAATGAGTCAATTTGGGTTATTGTCGACCGTTTGACTAAGTGTGCACATTTTATCCCCATTGATGCATCTCGTAATACCGACAAGTTAGTTGCTATGTATATCTGAAAAGTGGTAAGGTTGCATGGTGTTCCTATTACCATTGTGTTAGATAGAGATCCATTGTTTACATCGACATTTTGGGAAAGTTTCCAACGTGCTATGGGTACTACCTTGGCTATGAGCATTGCATATCATCCACAGACTGACGAGCAGACTGAGCGGGTAAATCAAATTTTAGAGGATATGTTGCGAGCTTGCATCATGGATTTTGGTGGTAGTTGGGAGGATCATTTACCGTTGGTGGAGTTCTCGTACAATAATAGTTACCAATCGAGCATTGGCATGGCACCCTTTGAGGCTTTGTATGGTAGGCCGTGTAGATCTCCTAGTTGTTGGGTAGAGGTAGGTGATGTTAACATGCTAGGATATGAGAGTGAAGAAAGCAAGCGAACTCTGGAAATTGGATTGATTTATTCATACGAAAGAGTGGCTATAAATAGCCTTTACATCATACTCTGTTTCATAACAGAAACCTACTGAAATCCCATGAAATAATCCTAAGATCATGGGATAACTCTAACAATCCTAGACTTATGGGATGACTAATTCAAATCCTAAAGACTAGTTCAAATCCTAAACTAACTCAAAGACTAATTCAATTTATGGAACAAGTAAACAAGTACCTGTACTTTAACACCTTTACCTAAACTGAATACTCAGTAATCAATTTAAATCCATCTCTGAAATCCTATTTTGTTGGGGTGAATATGCTGCAGTTAATTGCCCCCTTATACCTTGTGCTTCACAAAACCTGTTAAATTCATGAGAGGTATACTCTCCTCCCCTATCGGTGCGCAATGTTTTAATAGATACTCCAGTTTCATTTTCAACAATGGCTTTGAACTTCTTGAAAATACTGAAATCAGTCATGAAACAGACCCATGTTTTTCTACTGAAATCACTAGTAAATGTAATATAATATTTCTTACCACTGTTTGAGATAGGATTGATTGGCCCTCCTACTTCTAAGTAGAGCAATTACAGTATACTGGAATGGTAATATTTCTGTGTGGAGTGGGGACTGCTGGGGCGTAGAGGAAACATTCTATTTGCAGCCATTTCTGTTTGAATGATAAGGCCTTGTTCTGGATGATGAATTTGGCATCTGTTTCTATGAATTGGTACTGCAAACCCCTTCTCTTGCAATTGTCCAACACTAATGAGATTGTTAGACAGATCAGGCACAAAGAAAACACTGGTAATTTGATGTTAAACCCCATTCACTTTAATCCTTATATCCCCTTTACCTTTCACTGTGAGACTGGAATTGTTTCCTAGCTTTACCCTTTCTCTAAAAGTTTCATCAAGCTAGTGTTGTGAAGAAACTTTTATCTCCAGTCATATGATTACTACATCCTGAATCAAGATACCACAATGGCTTTGAAAGATTCACCTTACCCTTCTCAGAAGCTATCAGAAAGCCATCCTCCTTGTCTCATATGCAAGCCATCAACAACATTTCTTCCTCAGTTTCTATGTAATTTGCCTTGAACTCTCTGTTTCTCTGAGGACATTCATATTGAAAATGCCCCAGTTCATGGCACTTGAAGCATTCAATACCAGACTTCTCAAAGCCAAACCTACATCTGCCACGTCCTCTTAAACCTCCACGTCCTCGTCCTCTTCCAGGTGAAATTGTCTCTTGACTAACCGTTAGTGCCTGCTCCTCCAAGGTATGTCCAACAATTCGTTGCTCGTGGACAAGCAGGCTTATTTGGAGCTCTTCCATTGACATTGCATCAATCTCGTTCGACTCTTCAATAGAGCATACCACATAGTCAAACTTTGAGATCATAGACCTCAAAATCTTCTCAATGATGACTACATCATCCATCCTTTCTCCATGGATCCTCATCTTGTTTGCCACAGTAAGGGTTCTAGAGAAATATTCAATTACTGTCTCACCAACCTTCATTTGGAGCATTTCAAATTTTTTCTGAAGGGCTTGAAGCTGTGCACGCTTCACTCTTGCATTGCCCTGGTATTTCTTCTTCATGGAATCCCATATGTTTTTGCAGTTTCCTTCTCCAAGATCGTTTCAAGCACATATCTGTCAATGGCCTGATACAAGTAATTCTTGGTTTTCAGATCTTTCAACTTCTGCTCACCTACTTCTTTGAGCTGCGCCTCAGTAAGAGTGGTTCCTGCTGGATATTGTGTGATTCCAGTCTCCACCAAGCTCCAATACTCCTTCGACCGGAGTAAGTTCTCCATCAACATGCTCCAATGGTCATAATGACCATCAAACTTTGGTATAGTAGGTTGAACAAAGTTGCCCCCTTTGCTGCCATTTATTGCCTACAACGGTAAGCTAAGAAGACTGTGGCTTCTCAAGAACTAGACCCCAATGTTTGTATTGCCTACTACGGTAAGCTAAGAGGACTGCGACTTCTCAAGAACTAGACCCCAATGTTGGGGCTCTGATACCAGATGTTAACATGCTAGGATATGAGAGTGAAGAAAGCAAGTGAACTCTGGAAATTAGATTGATTTATTCATACGAAAGTGGCTATAAATAGCCTTTACATCATACTCTGCTTCATAACAGAAAATAACAGAAACGTACTAAAATCCCATGAAATAATCATAAGATCATGGGATGACTCTAACAATCCTAGACTTATCGGGTGACTAATTCAAATCCTAAACTGACTCAAAAGACTAGTTCAAATCCTAAACTAACTCAAAGACTAATTCAATCTATGGAACAAGTAAACAAGTACATGTACTTTAACAGATCATACAGTATTGTTGGGACCAGAGATTGTTAGAGATACTGCAGGGAAGATTGAGATTATTCGGGGAAGGATAAAAACTGCTCAGAGTAGACAAAAAAGCTATGCAGATCAAAAGCGAAAAAGTGTAGTGTTTGCGGTTGGTGATTTAGTTTTTCTCAAGGTGTCTCCCATGTGAGGTGTGATGAGATTTGGCAAGAAAGAGAAGTTGAGTTCGCGATATATTGGGCCATTAGAGATTGTCAGATGTGTTGGTCACTTAGCTTACAAGCTTGCATTGCCACCCAGTTTGTCGATGATTCATGATGTCTTTCATGTTTCGATGCTAAGAAAATGTGTGAAAGATCAACTCAGATTGTTCAACCTACCGCTATTGAACTGAATGAGGATTTGACCTATACAGTTGGGCCAGTAAGGATAATTGATCATGACGTGAATCAACTACGACGTAAGAAAGTCAACTTGGTCAAAGTTTAGTGGAGCGAAAAGGAGAACGATGTCACATGGAGTTGGAGGACAAAGTAAAACATATGCACCCAGAATTATTCGCCTAACCCTTATCCTATCGAATCTCGGGACGAGATTCTTTTAAGGTGTGTATATTGTAATACCCACCCAATTCACTTACCAATATATATATATATATTTTATCTTAGAAGTTAATAATATTTATTTATTGATAGTATTTATTAATTGATAGTATTTATTAATTGGTAATAGTTACAAATAATTATATTTTATGATTTTAATTTAGGACATAGGTTTAGGCTAAGGGTGGGTAAGATATGAATGATGGTTGTGTTTAGCTAATGAAACCCTAATAAAAAAACATTCATTTAAAAAGAAACCCTAGCCTTTTTTTTATACACACAAAAGAAAAAAAAAACTTACGTTGAAAAAGGTGGGAGGTGCTTTGAAGGAAGAACTTTTGGATCTTTGCAAAAAAAAAAAAAAAAGTTCTGAGCAAAACTCTATCATTCTTCAATATTTTTTTCCTTAATGTAAATACGATTCCCTTGACATCTTGATTGGATTTACATCTTCAATGGAGGAAAAAGCGATTTGACAGTTTGGTTTGATTTATATCTTTAATGAAAAACCGATTTGACATCGTTTGATTTACATCTTTAATGAAAAATCGATTTGACATCATGAGTTGATTTACATCTGGAGGAAAAACCGATTTGACATCTTGACTTGTTTTACATCTTTAATGGAGGTGATAGTATGAATGACCATGGAGGTGATAGTGTCTGGTTGAATGGACATCCATGTAAAAAAAAAAGAGTTTAGTCATTATAATTAGAAATTGAAATGAAAGGAAACAAGTATCCTAATTTTGTTGCTGTAAAAAAAATTCGGAAGGAAAATGAAAACCTCGTGTGATTTACAATGCACATTTTTTTACTTTGACAAGTGGCGATGTGACAACCTTAGATGATACTATAGAGTGCAAACATCAGATGTGATCTTTGTAGAAAACCTTGGGAAGGGTTTTCTTTTTACCTTGGGAAGGTTTTTTTTTATTGTATGTGATGTAATATCTGTAAAAAAAAGAAAAAGAAAAAGGAAAAAAAGATATGATATCTGTAAGAAAGAAAAAGATGTGATGGGTATGGTTATGGCTATGTGATTTCTGTTAGAAAAATATATATACTTGGTAATGCTCTTTTCCTCAACTCAAAAAAAAATGTATTTTGTATACAGACTTGATTGTATACGTGTGATATAAATTATGGGTATGCAGACTTGCTTGCATATCGGTACGTCGTTCCATGTGAATTCGGTAGTACTTGTAGATTTAGGAAATACTTGCCAGGTGTCAAACTTCGGGTGAGATGACATGACACTCGATGTGGCACCCCACTTGGGTCATGTACGCTCCGAGTGGCTTCAAGGGAGACACACTTGGGTGAGGTGTGTTCAGCATAGGAGGAAAATGCAATTGTGGAAAAGAAGCCAAGAATAACAAAAAATAAATAAAACCATTGAATTGATCATAACATGAAATTGTGTACGAATTATTTTAGCATTAACTAGGTTAGCCTTGAGGGAAAAAACTAACAACTCATTCGAATCTCGAATGAGAACTACCTGTCTTCCTTAAGGTGAAATGCATTTTTTTAATATTTAATTGTCTCGATTTGTAAGTTTGCTCACACCAGTATTAATATACTGACCCAGTTTTTGTATTGTTTTACAAATTTTGGTGCGTTCTTAATGAGCGTAGCCCCAGAGACCTATCAGGGTTAATTGGAGCGCAAAAGTGGTATTAGCTGTGTGACGATAGCTGAGGAGTCAACACGTTTTTTTTGTTAGATCTTTATTATTATTATTCCTAGGTAATCAGATGTAGGGTTTAGTTATAAATGTTCAATTTTTGTCAGAGATTTATTTGGGAATTGATTAATGTAATTTTCATTTACTTATAATTGTGGACCTCATTTTGAGAGGAAGAATTTTGAGAAATGTTATTATTTCATTTATTACCTTATGACTGTACCATTTAATTTGTCTCTGACATGCCTTGATTTTTGGACAATCTATTAATTTATATTATTCAAAAATCGGGCGTGACATACTTTCTATAGGGTTTAGCTTTTAAAGAGAATGGTGATCTATTTTCTAGATATCTAATGACATATATTAAAATGGCCTGCTTAAGGTGATACAATTTACTTGATATTAAGTTACAAACTATGACTTATAAAAATTCATATTTTAATACTTTTTATTTTATACATGTAGAAACTTATGCAGTGATTGTATAATTTTATAAACTCAATGTAAATGTAAATAGTAACTTGAGCCAAGCCAAATTGGCAGACACTCCAATCATTAGGGAAACATTGAAAGAACACCATGAGTTTGTCAAATGAAAACTCGTGCAAACTGCTACCTATAATTTACTTTGTGATCACACAGTGAAAGCTCATGCAAATCTACATAGAAGGTGCAAGTAAGAGGTTTCTTAATTAACAAGAAAGTTGTGACTGACTTGTGGGCAACTTTGTTGCCATCGATCACTTCTATGAAACTGATACATACTAGAGAACATGCAATTAACCTTACAAATGAGGGCCTACTTCAAGTTATGAAAATTGATAGATGAATGACACCCCCATGAGAGGTTGTAGGACCTTTGTACAACATTAGTAGCAATGGTGAAAACAACTGTGGGGGAGCTTACCCACCTTCCCTAGATCATCGATCCTTCTCTTTCAAATATTTATTGTTTTGCATCTAAGCATACGTGACACTCCTTTAACTATCCTCGAGTACAAAAAGCTCATTCTCGAAAACGATAAGACCGAGTGCTAGTTTCAAACTTGGGTTTCGTATGAGTTTTTACAACGAGAGAACGAACAACTTTTTTTCTTTTCTTTTTTATAATCAAATTGTGATCCATTTTATTCATTTAAAAATCAACGCCCGAAGGCTACATGACTGACCCTATAGGGTTAACTAAAAAGCCGAAACAAAATCTCACAAAACTCAGTCTTTGTACCTATTGTTTTCTTTCCTAGTTCTATTGGATTTCGGGGACAACTGCTGATATCTTTGGTGTAACGCCTCGTATTCGTCTTTCCATCTGACATAGCCCCTAAATCCAAATCATTGTTTGCTGCCTGTGGACCTAGCTCAGATTCTGAGTTGACTTCATCACTATCCTCGCTAGTCATTTCGAGTGTATCGATTTGCGGCAGTCAAAGTTGCCCATTTTCTTTGAAAAGAGATATAGCCTTATTCAAATTGTCGCTGACTCGTTTATAATCCGGGAAAATTTTTATACTGTATTTGTCAAAACGTCTCTTGAACCTGATCACAGCCTGAAGATCATCATTGTTCTCTGGTGTGATGCAGAGCGCTGCCATGGTGCCAGGAGCCGGGTTGGGGCAAGCCGCGTCCTCTGCCTTGGTGCGGGGCGCTGGCTGGGGCGAGGCCATGGCCTCTGTCTTGGTGCTTGCATCCCTCGGTCTCCCTGAATCGGCATGCATCACTGTATCGCTTGCCGTGTCTCGCGTCGCTGCCACAAGAATATGCTTAGCAAGGTGATTGCTAGTGTCTCCTGAGTCGACAGTGTCCTCTTGTAGCAACGACTGTGCTTGTGGACCAATAACATTCTCAATCTCCGAAACTGTATACCCCGCCTCCAAGAGGCAATCCTCCGTAGATTCTGGTACAACCGCGGCACTGTCAAGAGCCATTGTCGTGCCCACTAGTGGCTTATCCTCTTGAGCACCCTCATCTTCATCGATATTCTCTATAAGTGACTCGAATTTGTTTGACAACACCACCATTGCCGGAGCGGCGGCCACTGGCTTCTTATCCCCAATTTTCTCGTTAATCTTCGCACCCGTGTCATTTTTTACACCACTCGTACCCACCTCTTGGATGGGCAATTTTTCTTTTTTGGTAACTGGTATGAATTGTTGCTTGACAGTATTGGTTTCTACTTTTGGGTTGACTGCCTTCGCTGCTTGACCTAGGTCAGAAGCTCTTCCACCGCCCTGTAGGCCCAACTTTTTTCTACAAAAATCCTCCTGATGCCCTATCAATGAGCAAAAATCACAGTATTTGAAGCCTGGATATTCTATCTTCTGCCAGAAGCCCCTATTATTAGCCCTGTCAATCCAAACTCTAGTTGGTAATTTCTCCGCCAAAGTCATCTCCACGCAAACACGGGCAAAACCCGGGCGCGATAGGCATCAGTATGATCATCCATCCGCAAGAAACCACCAAAAGAATTCACAATTGCTTTTAAAATAGGGGGATGAAATAAATGCAAAGGTAAGTTAGGAAGCTCTACCCACAATGGCACCGATATCGGGTCCTCCTTCAAACTGAAACCATCATGCCAATGGAAGGCTTTGAACCGAACTCCACGAATCAAAAAGAAGTCTCTCGATAGTACTTTCTTGGCTTCCACCTCGGATTGAAGTTGAACTAACACGTGCCGTTGATTCAGTAAACCAAGCGAAAAATCTCCTAGAATTCCCCAAGTTCTGTGAATCAAATCTCGGATATCTTCCAGTGTTGGTCGATAGCTAGAGAACTTCAGAACAATCACATGTTTTTCCATGAAGGCTTCGCCACGTACTTCATCTGTGGCCGTAAGTCCAATTGCTGGCGCTCCCTCTTTGCGGAAAAGAGTTCCTTCTACCTGATCCCCCTCAACTTCGTCCACCAAGATTTTACCCAAAATCTGGGTGAAAGATGGTTTACCCGTTCCCCCATTACCAGGTCCCCCCCACCGTGGAGGGAGGGATGGTGGCCGGTGGCGCCGATATCGCATCCAAAGGAGTCTAGCCCTGCATCCAATGTCAGCTGGGAGAGAGGCCTCGCCTGAGGAGACAGAGAGACCTCGCCTGAGAAGAGAGACCTCGCCCGGTTGTTGCTCTCCTGCTCCCCTGCTCCCCTGAATGGCCTCGCCTGCTTGCAGAACACGACGGAACTGCGCCTCTGCTCGACCGATCTGCTCCTTCTTGACAGAGCTCCTCTTCCTGCTCGACAGATCCCGACCGACAGATCTGCTTGCAGAACACAGCGGAACTGTTCCCCTGCTCGACCGATCTGCTCCTTTGTGACAGAGCTGCTCCTCCTGCTCGACAGATCCTGACCGATTAGATTTGGTAATCGACCAGATCTCCGTTCAAATAGGTGGATCGTCCGAGAAGGATAAGTTCGTCGCTTGAGGAATAGAAAGAAATCATATGGTCCTATATGTTGATTGATGACATTTATGGTTTAAGATCATCATCCCTGATTTCTGATCAAGGTCCACCACAATACCTAACATGGTGGCAATTCTTCTGCCTAACAAGATATAGTACATCTCTTGTAATTAGGGGTGTGCACGGGACGGGATGGGACAAGATAGACCCATTTTTATCCCATTCCATTCATACATAATCGAGACGGGATGGGATGCGATAGACCCCATCTCGACCTCGTCCCATCCCAAACGGTTTCGGGACGGGACGGGATCAGCGTGCTCTATTTGTTGATCAAGTTTTTTGATAATCTAATAGGTATAAAACTATATATTACTGTTGAAAACCTAATATGCTGGTACAGTGGTACATATGCTGGAAACATAATAGATCTAAAGAATTATTATGTATAGTGCACAAACCTTTCCACGCATTTTGTGACAGGAAATGAGGATGAAAAAGAGGTGAGCGAGATCTGGATCTTCGATCCGCGAATGTTCTGGAAGAAATAGCCTTCGCTGGCATACTTTCCTATGAGCTTTCTAGGTGTCTAATAAAATGTATTTGGATCTCCGTCGAGATAGATATAAACCTTGAAATTCTCCTCCATTTCAGCATAATTCAATCGAAAAACCTCGGAAGAGTAATAGATGTCTGATAATTCTTCGAGATTTGGCTTCTTTGTCATCGTAGCGGCCACCTTTATACATCAAAACCTACGTAAAACACTGAGAAATCCGGAAAAACGAAGTAAAAATCGAAGCGAAAAGAAACAGAGAGTGAAAGAGAGAAGAGATAGTACCTAAAAAATAGGAGGAGTGGGAAAGAGATCGGAGGAGGTGTTTTGGACAGGGAAGTGGATGGACTTGAAGGAGATGTAAGTGACGAAAATTAGGGTTAGAGTTGCGAGAGAGAGGAGGGAGGTTTTGATGGAACCACAAGGAATGAGAGATGGGAGTGAAGAAGGAAGTTTTCCCGCCATCATTGAAGAAGAAGAAGAAGAAGAAGAGTTGGAGGAGATTGATATGGTGGAGTGAAATGTGTTGTGTTGTCTTGTGTTTTGATTTGTGTACTAACTACTGACTGAGTGGTGGAGTGAAGTGTGTTATACGTTTGTCGGGCATTGCAAAGATGCTGGAGTGGTTTGGGGGTGTATAGACACAAGAGGAAATGCTCTTTGACAACACAAAGTATGACTAACCGTGAACTATTGATGTATTCCAGTAGATACTAAGCACTTATTTGTTCATTATTCTTGTCATAATTATGGTTGAAGGAAAAAATAGAAAGATCATATGACTTGAATGTTGGCAATCCTAAAATATTGATAATAAATATTGCAATCCTAAAATAAATAAAAATATTAATATTAAATATTAAAAAATTAGCTCGGGACGGGATTGGCGGGATTGAAAATCTTCATCCAATCTCATCCCATTCTAGATCGGGACGGGATCGGGATGAAATTATTCAATCTCATTAAAATCCAAAAAAATTCGGGACCGGATCGGACAGGAACGGGATCGCGGGATGGGATGCCCACCCCTACTTGTAATAAAATCCTTAAAACATTTGTAGAAACAATGCCAACAACTTAAGGTTGTGTTTGGTTGCATGGAATTCTATGTCATGGGAGTTCATGAAGGGATCCCTATATTTTAGGCTAATTTGAGGTATAACTCCACATGTACTATTTAATTTTGTTATCAATGGTGGGAATGAAAATCTCATGAACATGAGAATCACATGCCTTGGGAGATCAATGAGTGAGATTCTCATTTTCATTAGACTTTCATTCTCACCATTGATTACAAAATCAAATGGTGACTGTAGAGTGATATATCAATTTAACTTAAAATATAGGGATTCCTTTATGAATTCTCATGACATAGAATTCCATGCAACCAAACACACCCTAAAAGAGAAGGCAGAGTCTATGATGTCTTTCTTGTCCATTGAGATGAAGACTTTAGTTTGAGGATATCCTCTTGAAATAAATGGATTATTTTCATGGAACGACCTCCTCACTTAAAAAGGTTTGTAGCATTGTTTACACAATTAGTTGTAGAATTATTAACTGTATTTCCCATTTCATTGGTAACTTGATGACAATTATACTTAAGGTGTGTTTAGTTGCATGGAATTTTATGCCATGAAAATCTATGAGGGGACCCCTACATTTTAGGCTAGATTGATATATCACTCCACATTCACCATTTGATTTGTGATCAATGGTGGAAATGGAAGTCCCATGATCATGAGAATCTCACTCGGTCTCCCAAGGCATATGATTCTCATATTCATGGGACTTCTATTCCCACAATTGATAACAAAATTAAATGGTGGACGTGGAATTATACCTCGAATTAACCTATAATATATGGGTCTCCTCATAGATTTCATGCAACCAAACACACCCTTAGTAAAATGATTGTGACTGTCTCACTAAAATATTAACTTGTTTTGAAATTGGAAAAGGAAGGTGGGGGATGAAATCCAACCTTCAACTTGAGCAACCACGCTTCAGAAATGAAAGCGATGCAAGTGCACAAGGTACGAAAGCGACATAAGAGCACAAGGCATGAAAGCGATACATGCACACACACACGTTATATGTGAACTTTAAATGTTACATTGTTACATAATTTTTGTTCATCATAGAAACTACATAATTTACCCTAGGAAGTTTACCTCATAATGAACAAATCCGCAAGAAGAACAAAAGTGACTGCATAAGAAAATTTAAAGCAAATTGGCACGACAACAGGCTCCCTTGTATGGTATCTAGCACAAAGGCTTCGAGGTTGAGTTTTGACTCAGAAACCAATTCTAGTTGTGCCTATTTTTTCTTTCTTTGTTTTTGTTTAATGAAAAAGGTCAAAATGCTTGAACTCGTACTCCAAGAACAAAGTGCAAAACCATTGCATGTCCACTGATAAAGCATACCAAGTAGTCTTAGTTTTACACTAAAAGTTAACATTAAGAAGAAACAATTATTCTCCAAACCATATATGCTTCATAAAGAATTAGAATGACTGATCCCTTGAGAAGGAAGGAGAGGGTCCCTACAGGAATGAAAGTGGCACATAAACAAGAGCTGTTCATATTCTCCATTAAGAGGAGGGTTCCCTTACTATTTTAACTTGGTATCCTCTGTCAAGGGGCTCTTCACTGCCTCTGCCGACACTTCATTTACATTATCAATCACACACTAGAGGGACCAAAAGGAACAAAGAGGCCAAGGGCACAAGGGAGGGACAAACCACAAGGGGACCATGAGATAGATTTATATCTTGTAAACAAACTGAATTACTGCAAAAAATATACAAATAAACTGTTATACATCTCTCCAGTATAATTTGGTCTTGAAGAAACAAGAAACACCAATCAAACTAAAACAAGGAAAGAATAAAAAAAGATGACTATTGCTTATAAAACTATAACATCATCATGAATTCAAGGAGTGAAAGAAGAGGAAGAATGTCTTATGTGACAGACTAAAAAAATGGATAGAATGATATAAATGGAGTAAGAAACATGGAAGATCTTATCTTGGCATTTCAAAGAGGATTAAAAGACAAACATATTATTCTGATTGAGGGTTCTGTGCATTGTGTTTGCTCGCTGTTCAAGCCTTCCTCGATTGGATGTATCCAACTCTGCTGGAATGCAAATTGTAAGGTGGTGATGGTAGTAATCTATACCTTTTTGTTGTATCTGGCTTTTTCACTTGCATTAGCTCATTTGTTCTCCAATCAGATCAAGACCCACGAGAAGAAACGACACTCCTTGGAAGAGGAGGAAGTAGAAATGAACCCCTTGGGCGGATAACAAGCTTCTGACCGAGGCAGTGAGGAGAAGGAAAGCTAAAGCAAGTTCTTTTCTGTACAGTTTATTGCCTTTCTTCACTGGAGGTGAAGGAGCTGCATCTTGTTGTTCCTTCAGTTTATTGAGTTCTGAGAGTTCGCTCTCAGAGGATCCTCTGTGAAGCTGTGGATTCATGGCCTTTGTTTCCCTTTCGGCAGCAGCAAGTAGGTCGGACTCGGATGACCTACCGGCCTTTTTAGTGACAACCCATTCGTACGAGCTACCCAACTGGAACAAACCAGATACCATGGCATTGAACTTGGTCACTGACATGGTGTTCTCGAACAGGAGATAGGGAACAATGAAGGGGAATGATCTAGGGGCAGGAAGAATGTTGAGAAATGACATGAACACAGGAATATAGCAAATGACCCAGATTGGTAACTCAGCTTCGGGAACAAACATGGTTAGAGGAAGAATAATGCAAAACAATGTGAAAGAATAGAATGGGAGGATCAATTTTCTCAATAAAAAGAATAGCAGTATCAAGTTTGCCTTCTTCATTGTTGATATCTGCATAAACAAAACATTATGGAGTTGTCAGAAAATTTAATCATGAATTAGCTCGGAGAACAATCAGACATTGGCCTAAAATAAATAAGAAATTAACCTACCTTAGCACTGATGATAGCTGGAAGGCACACCCGAAACAGTTGCATTGGACCAGAATGCCACCGGTGCTGCTGTTTTCTGTAAGCCTCGTAAGACTCGGGGACTTCACAAAGGACCTAAAATCAAAGAGGTACCACTAAGAGACGATCGACCAAAGTTACACAAAAGAAACTAGTGATAACCATTTTGTAATTCTATAAAAATAAGAACAGCAATAGGAAGTAATCAGTATGCAATAGCAAATCAGACTAAAGGGTGAAAAAACTATTAGTACCTTAACATCATTGAGATAAATGAATTTCCAGCCATGGAGATGGGCGCGAACAGCAATATCCATATCCTCAACAGTTGTTCTTTCTAGCCAGCCTCCAGACTCTTCCAGTGCTTTGATTCTCCAAACGCCAGCAGTGCCATTGAAACCAAAGAAGTTCAAGTAAACTCCATTAACCTGTTGTTCCACTTCAAAGTGGAAGCAGAGGTTAATGTTTTGTAGACGAGTTAACAAATTCTCATCTTTGTTTACGAAAGACCACCTGGCCTGAACCAACCCCAATTCAGGATTGTCCTGCAACAACAAGCAAAATAATGCATTAAGCATATGACCAAAAGTGTGGCATTCAATAATTGAGATTGGGAAAATTATATCAACCTTAAAATGGGGGACTGTCTGCTTAAGGAAATCCGGGTTTGGTTGGAAATCTGCGTCAAATATTGCAACAAACTCATACCCATTGACATAATCACAGTTCATGGCTGATTTGAGATTGCCAGCTTTATAACCAGTTCTGACCAATCGATGACGATATATAATGTTAATGCCTCGTTGGCTCCAGTTGGAGACCTCGCCCTTGATTAAACACTGAATGCTCTCATTATCAGAATCATCTAAAACTTGAATAAGAAAACGGTCTTTTGGCCAATCCATTTGACAGACCGCGGAGATTGATTGCTCATAAACCTGAAAATAAACAATAGCATAACATAACTATATGCTTCTGTCTAGAAACTTGACACTAATTTCTACAATTACTCCACATACTATGTACTAGAGTTTGGGAGGCAAAAACAATAATCAGATCTAATGAAGTCGAAATTATTCAATACAAGAATAGATGAAGTGAATTCCATACCTCTCTCTCATTACACATTGGAATTTGAATGAGAACCATGGGGTACTCATAACCGCATCCTTCCAAATCCTCTGACTTGAATGGTTCCGCTTCAAGTCTTGGCTTAATCTTCCTGAGCTTGATCCAGAAGCAACCAATACATAGGACCATTCTATCAATGGACTGAATTATGAAGAGAGCCACACAGAAATTCGATAGAGCTTGAATTGGGGGAGCAATATAGTTGGCTCGAATTGACAACCAAGTCACATAAATTATGTGAAGCCATCCTTGGATCTCCGAAGTTTGTGGAATGTGCAAATTCGGATTCTGGAAGTAATGCCACCCCTTCAAGTGAGCCACCACTTCTACAACCAGAACACCTAACGAAAGCACTAGAAATCCTCTAAGGAATCTGAACAACAGTCTCCCCTTAGTTGACTTCTCATTCTCCATGGTAACCCCTTGCCCAAGAATCAATCTTTTCTTTATAGCTCCCAGCAATGTCCATAAGAGAGTTGCAAGCCATGTAACACAACCGACAGCTCGATGAGCTTTAAGGAGCAAAACCCATGTAAATTGCTTTGCGTTCTTGCCTCGGTCCTTATCGACAGGCCGCAATGCAGACTCTGGGCCATCAATCTCAAGCAAAGAGTAATTGGGGTTCTCCATTGTTACAACAACTGGAGTTCCCTTCCTACTCTCCTTCACCCACAAATCCGAAAAATCCAAGCCTGGAGCCATTTGTCCCTGCTGGATTTGTTCCAAACTCAAAGTGACTAAATTTATCACAAACGCTTATAAACACACAAAAATCTTCACAACCCCAGATCTTTCACCAAGTAACTTCAACACACCATTTAAGGATACACAACAAATGATTGAAAAAAAAAAATACCAGATCCCCACTCAAAATCACTTAAAAACTCAATTTCTCCTCCACCTGGTTTGATTCAAACAAAGGAGCATAATAATTAATAACCCATAGTATAACAACTGAACAAGAGAACTTCACAAACTCAAACCCAGATCTCTCCACACACCCAATCTGAAGCAAAACCAAACCAAACAGATCCCACTCTCAAAACCCCATACACACACCCCTTTCCCAATGCAGGAAGGATAGCACAAGATAAAAGAGGATGTTGTTTGTGGGGGATCTTTAAACAGTTGCTCTACTCTCAAACACACTCTCTCTGCACACTGCTACCCAACATGGGAAACCACCATTATAGAGAAAGGTATCAGCAGTTGTAAAGCCCTAAACCATGTGGGTCTTATTCAATAAATCTAAACAAATATAACTTTCTTTCCAACCTTTCCAAATGTTACCATGGGATTTGTCCTTGCATAGATTCTACCAGAACCTGTTTATAGAATGAAAGATAAATAAATTGAAGAAATCACTCCAATCCCAATTTCACAACAAGAACTTACCCACAAGGTAAGAGAGAAAAAATAAAGCAAACAAAACTAAACTTCAATCTTTGGAACACAGTTGTTTAGGGTATTGGGTTCCAAAAGAATTAAAGTGACAGACAAATCAACAACAACCAGCTAAAAAAAATTATCCTTACAAACTCAACAGTATTAAAATAATCACACACACAATCACACACAATGAAATGGGTTGAAGAAAATGTTACAAACTTTGAGAAGATCCCAACTCCAACTTTTAACTCTTGACTCTAAGACCTCCAATACTCCATCTTTGGCTAGAGTTTCTCTACATATAGCTTGGATTATTTTCTCTTCAATTCCAGCTCACCCCACTCAGCAAACCAGAATATAGTATTAATTACAGTTTATAGAATATGGAATCTCAAAACAAAATACAGATTTCTTTCCTCATTTTCATTAAATTCACATCAAGTAAATTATATTATTTTTGGTGATATAGCAATGCAATCCCAGCCATGGGTGTTACAGCAAAGCTTGTCTAAAATGGTACCAAAATTGCAATTAATGTCCTGGGCAAAGATGATTTTGCTACTTGATGGAATCAAATTCTTTTCGCAGAATTTTTTTTTTTTTTTTTTTTTTGTATGCTAAACATATGCACGTGGAATATTCTTGTGGACATCAGACATTATCCGCACACCTCATAAAGGGTAATGAATTCGCCAGAGAAATATTAGCTAATCGTCTGGTTGGGAAAATTCTATTCACACCCAGCATTTTCATAGGGCACACCCAAAATCACTCGATCTCTCGTGGTCTCCTGCTACATTATTGTTTCGCACCGTGCCCTTAAAAATGTGAAATAACTCGAGGTTACAAAATGAAAAAATTATTTTCTAATTTTGTGATTTTCTTTGGAATTTTTTTGCTTTTGTAAATTACACACCATTTTCTCTCATTTACATCGTTCATTGTCAATTTATTCAAGATAGGTTTTTTTTCCTAACAACATTTAAAAAAAAAAAAATTATCTATCGTTTAAAAGTTTTATAATGTTGCATGCCAATTCGTTATATACAAAATGTGTGATGTTAATGGATTAAAATATTTCACAAGAACGTCGAAAACACTTAAGTGCCAATTTGATTCATTTTCAATCCTTTGATAGCGCTAGCCGCTAGCGTTGAAAACAACAAACAACACATCCCAATCAATGATCTATTATCCATCGAACAAACCAAATGTTCTGAGCTATCCAACATTTGGCAATCTTAGCAAAAAAATGCACAAAAATAATGAAAAACTTGAAACAGTCAAGGGATGGAAATTTTTTAAACTTCCCATGGTGGGTGATTTTGCCCAATTATTTAAAATATTGTGCTTTTTAGATTGATATTAGTCACCATTTCCAAAATATATACTACTTTTTTTTTTTTTTTTTACTTTGTTTGACAAAATATTTGAATATTTTTCTCTTTGACAAAGTTGTTAAAAGGAGTAGTTAAACCAATGGTCAATGGATAAAGAAAAGAATAATCTCTTCTTTTTATTTTTTAAATAAAACAGAGCAATGAATTATTTTGAGGAAAGAATTACAATACCTAACTTTTTTCCTTTTTTTCTTTTGCCATTATAAATGGGGAAAAAGAAAGAGTGTAAAACATATATGGCATAAACACTTGACAAAATAAGATATGTACCATGGCATGGCTATCACACCATATAAATTTAGCTAGAAATCGTTGATGAAAAAACATAACATATAATTAAGGGAATTGCTATGTGTATTTGACTGTTTGGCTCGATACTCCAAACTTTATCTTGTAAATTTAACTTTTAAAAATTGTTTAGTGTACTCAACCAAAATTTGTTAATGTTATAACGTAGAAAATATGTACCTAATATTTTTGATTGGGGACTTTTTATATAAAGAATCCCTAATGTAAATGTTTAGATGTCATATTTTTTAAGGTTTTAAATGCAATTTTTCTGAATTTGATATAGCAGTTGTAACAATTTTTAAAATTTATGTATTTATTTATATTTTTTATCTTTTTTATTTTAATATGTATTGATTTTGTCAATCCTTCAACATATTGAAATTTAATGAATGCGTGATTAATTTTAATTTTATAGATGATGGTTACTATTATTCTTTCATTCAATAGTCAATTAACTCCTCAAAATGAGAAAATTCTGCATCAAATGACTTTTATTATTACAAAAAAATGATAAATCAGTGTTGCATGCATTAAGTTAGTGAAACAAAATCAAAATATCTCAAATTGCGAATGCAACAAAGAGTCGGTAATACCGAGTCAAATAGTCGAATATACGTAGCAACTTTCATAATAATGTACAAATATTGTATTTCTAGTTCGAAATTTACAAATCAAGCCGGCAATGAATAAATAAATAAATGAAATGTATCTAATATCACTCTTCATGTAAAAATATGAATGTTAATCAAAATTACGCATTAGTAACTCGCGAATCTTGTGGCCGATCGAATGGTTCAGGGTTTGAAAAAGGGCCTTGCAATGCTTGAAGCTGAAAATACTTTAAATTAATGATATGATTAATTAATTGGTAAGAATGACATAATAATGACAATTAAATTTTTAATGAATACATGATTAGTTGTCTGATTAGATGGGATGGTCCTACTGCTATCATTTACTAATTAATGATATCATAGTGATGATTAAAGTGGTTGTACCTTTGAAGTTTAAAAGAGCACCAAACTAGATTTTTTTTATCATTCATGATTAAATAGTCTTCCAAAAGACTCTACTAATAAGAGAATATGCCTTTGATAGCACCAAGGTGATTTTCCAAGAACATGCAACCTTTAAATATAAAATTTCATGTAGACCTTCGTATAATTATATATACAATTCGAAATGGTGTTTTAACAAAAGAGGATTAGGATTGAGAGTTTGGAAGATGTTGAGGGTTGAGATTCATTTTTTATAGTGACATCATTACAATTATAAAACATGTGAAATTGTGGAATGTACGTGTGGCGGAGAGAGATAATTTCATGTTTTCTTTTTTATCAAAATGAAAATTTATGTAACTATCTTTTGTAGTTGTTGAATTTTGGTAAACTTAATATCGTTGAAATACATTTTTTTAGATCTTTCCAACAAAACTTATGACCATTACAAACGCTAAATTTTAAAAATTACATATTTTATTATTAAAAAACATCTAATCCATTTCACGCCATTAGTATTTTCTTAAAAATTTCAGAAGAATAAAATTAGCTTCTAAAGGTATATCCAAACAAAGAACTCAAATTCTAATAAAACTAATTATCAATACAAACGTTATAATTTTAAATATATTTTATTATTAAAAAACTTCTAATATCGTTCACGTCATTAGCATTTTTCAATATTATATCAGAAAAAAATGAGATTGACATCTTAATACACATTTAAACAAAAATCTTAAACTTAATGTTTTAGCAAATTCAAGGTTTGAGAGAGAACTCAATTTAGACATTTGAATTTTCATCATTCAATTTTTGAATGAGTCTAATCCTAAAGTTTATAGTATATATTTGTAACTTAGAATAAGCTTACACTTCAAAACTAAAGGTGGGCACGGGACGGAATGAGACGAGATGGACACATCCCTATCACATCCCGTTCATTCGGGATCGGGACGAGATATACCTCATCCCGATCTCGTCCCATCTCAAACGGGATCGAGACGGGACATGATGAACACGTACTAAATAGTTCTCCAATAAAAAATAACAAAAAGAGTTTTATTTCACATACTCACACATCAATAATGTCAAATTTATATACATATAACTTACATCATAAATAATAATAGATATTAAATAAATATTAAACTTTTTTATAAGGTAAATAAATATTATATTTCATTTAGAATTAATGATTTAATTCATTTAGATTTCATATAGAATTTCATCTTACATTGATTTAATTTGAACACATAAATTTTAATTTAGAAGAGTATTTTAATTAAAATTAATAATAATTATTAAATAAATAAATTCGAGATGGGACGGGATAGACGGGATTGAAAATTTTCATCCTGATATCATCATACTCTAGATCAGGACGAGACAGGATCGGGATGAGTTTGATCAATCCCAAAATGACCCAAAAAAATCGAGATGGGTTCGGGATCGCGAAATGGGATGCCCACCTCTATTCAAAACTGCTAGTGAGGATGGTGGCGGGGATGTTCAGGACATGTTATTTAGCAAAAAAATATGTATTTTATGGGAGTGTCAACGACATGGGTATTATACTATCTTATATTATAATTCATAGTGGTGTTTTACTATTCATTGCTGACTAGAACAAAATCAAATTGAAAAAATTAGAGATAAAAGAAGATTACGATTGAAAGTTGTAAATGTATTTAATTTGAGGGGTTAAGATTCATTTCCTATGATGACATATTTGTAAATATAAAACATGTAGAAGAGCAAAAATAATGAAATACTTTTGAAAAATATTGGTGGAATGTACATGCGGCCGAGAGAAAATATTGTGTTTTCCTTTTAGCAAAAAATGAAAATTATCATTATCATTTACATCGTTGTTGGATTTTGGTAAACGTAGTATCGTTGAAATACATTTTTAAATATATTTTCAATAAAATCAATAATCAATACAAGCGTTAAAATTTTAAATATATGTTTTATAAAAAAAACGTATAATGTATTTCATGTCTTTAATATTTTTCAAATCAATGAGACGGACCGATCATGCTAGAAAAAATAAGTTGGGCATCTTAATGCACATTTAAATAAAAACTCTAAACTTCACGTTTTGACGAATTCAAAGATTAGGGGAGAACTCATTATCGGCGTTTAAACATTTTCCCTAACTGAATCAAATTTGATTGAGTCCCTAAAATTTAGAATATATATTTTTACCTTAAATAGACTTACTTCAATACTGATTGATAGCGAAAATGAAGATAGTGATGGAGGTGTTAAAGACAAAATATTTAGCAAGATTAAAATTACGTAGAGTGTCAACGACATGGGGCATACTTTAGTACATTACATACTATAAATACATAGAAAAAAATGAATTACAACGTAATTACAAGCCATGCACAAAAATATAAGTATAGTTCCTCTAATATGAAAAACCAAAACTAATGATACATCAAAATAGACCGATCATGACGACCATACACATGGCAGAGAACATCCAACATGAGGATACGGCGTCTCATCTATTGGACCAGCTCGCAAAATTCAAGAATAACGAAGCCAATCACAAAGGCTCATACAAGATTCACTAAAGAGAAAGTATACCAAAGTCCGAAGGCCATAACGAATAGAGTTGAAATCCAGGCCCGACACAAGTTATCTCATAAAAAAAATTAATGTTGCACAAAAAAAAAGTCGTTGAAGGAGTTACGCCTCCATGGACGCATATTCATTAAAGAGGAAACTGTTACGAGAAATATCTCCTTTCGTTGCATCACACATTCTTAAGTCACGCAAATAATTAACCGGGACTATTATAAAAGGTAAAGGGAACATTCGACACAGGTATACAACTTTAACTGAGTTTTTTCCTGATTTACTTTCTTCATCTTCAAATAGAGTTGCTGACTTTAGCATCGGAATGTCTTCAATCACCAAAAAGGTGGTCCTTAGTAGTCTAGCATCAGTTTTACAAATTAAACTCACATGAGGACATGATTTTTACGCATCAGCTTGGTGTCGTCTGTGGGGAAGACTGTACAACGTCACTTGAGAAGCCCTATTGGGAGAAAAATGAGCCTCACACATAGCTAGTGACACACAACTTAGTTTATCACTAACGAATATTGTTAAGGAATAAAAGAGCAAATAACATGAATAGGGCAAAGGGATGAACGAACCCTAATTCCAAAGATACCGTAAAAAGGAAAAATTAATTCGTCACATCTTTTATAGAGCCGAGCAATGAAGGGACGACACATAGGACAACGTGCGGGATATTATGGCTACACGAAACCTCAAAAATGTGCACAAAACGAAGACAAACAAATAATAGAGACACCAACTCTCGAAAAGTTGTTGATAGCATTAAATACAACTCAATGATGGGATTGAAAGGTAAACCGTGGCGAAGTTAGTGACCACGTCTGCATACCCACTAACTAAATGAGGAGTAGCTGATGATACATCAAAATAAATCTATCATCGTGATCATACACGTGGCAGAGAACATCCATCAAGAGGATACGACGTCTCATCTATTGGGTCAGCTCCTAAAATTCAATAAGAACGAAGCCAATCATAGAGGCCCGGGCAAGGCCAACTAAAGAGAAAGTATAATCAAAGACTGAATTCAGGCCCGAATAAATCAGAGCCCGAATCTAGGCTCGACACGGGTTCTCTCATTAAGAAGATGAACATTTTACCATAAAGAGTCATGGAGGGAGTTACGCCTCCACGGACGCATCTCCATTAGGAAAGAGACTGTTACGAGAAACATTTCCTTTTGTTGCACCTCACATGGTAAAATGAACATTTGACACATGTATGCATCTTTAATTGAGTTTTGTCTAGATTTACTTTATTCTTCAAACATAGTTCATGACTTAAGCATCGGAATGCCTTTGGCTACCAAAAAGGCGGTCTTTGGAAATCTAACATTTGTTTTGCAGGTCAAACTCACAGGAGGAAAGGATTTGGATGCATCATTTTGGCATCGTCCACGGGGAAGACTGTCCAGCGTCGCCTAAGAAGTTCTCTTGGGAGAAAAATGAGCCTCGCCGCTTAGTTTATCACCAACGAACATCGTTAAGGAGCATATGAGCAAATAAAATGAATAGGGGGAAGGAATGAACGAACTCTAATTTCAAAGATAGTGTAAAGAGGGAAAACAAATTCGTCACATTTCATTTTATAGAGCCGAGCAATAAAGGGATGGGTCATGGGATAGCGTGCAAGATATGATGGCTACACGAAACCTCAAAATTTTTTCGCAAAAATGAGCGGGCAAGCAAAGAATCGAGACATCAACCGGCGAAATTTGCTGACAACATTAAATACAAGGTAATGATGAAATTGAAAGGTAAACCGTCATGAAGTTAGTAACCATGACAACATACCCACTAACTAAAAGGGGGAGTAATTGATAATACATCAAAATATATTGATTATCACGGCTATACATATGGCCGAGAACATCCATCACAAGGATATGTCGTCCCATCTATTGGCCAGCTCGTAAAACCCAAGAAGAACGAAGCAAATCACAAAAGCCCAGACAATACCCACTAAATAGAAACTATAATCAAAGCCCGAACTAATCAGAGTCTGAATCCAGGTCCGACACGAGTTATCTCATAAAGAAAAAATATTGCACCAAAAAGAGTCGTGGAGGGAGTTATGCCTCCACGGACGCATCTCCATTAAGGAGAAGATTGTTACGTGAAACATCTCTTTCCGTTGCGCCTCAAATGCTTAAGTCACACAGAGTATTAACTGCGACCATTATAAAAGGTAAAGGGAACATTCGACACAAGTATGCAACTTTAACTGAGTTTTGTCCATATTTACTTTCTTCTTCAAATAAAGTTGTTGATTTAAGCATCAGAGTGTCTTCGACCACCAAAAGGTGGTCATTAGCAGTCTAACATCTGTTTTGCAGGTTAAACTCACAGGATGATAGAATTTGGACGCATTAGTTTGGTGTTGTATGTGGGGAAGGTTGTCCAGCGCCGCCTGAGAAACTCTCTTGGGAGAAAAATAAGCCTCAAACATAGCTAGCGACTCACCGCTTAGTTTATCACCAACGAATATCGTTAAGGAACAAATGGGCAAAGAAAATGAAAAGGGCGAAGGAATGAACGAACCCTAATTTAAAATATAGCGTAAAGAGGAAAAACGAATTTGTAACCTCCTTTTATAGAGTCGATCAATGAAGGGACGACTCATGGGACAACGTGCGAAATATGATGACTATGCAAAACCCAAAAATGTGAGCAAAAACAAAGAGCAAGCAAATAATCGAGTCACTGACCCGTAAAAAGTTGCTGACAACATTAAATACAAGACAATGATGAAATTGAAAGGTAAATCGTCACGAAGTCAGTGACCACATCAGCATACCCACTAACTAATGGGGGGGGGAATAACTGATGATACATTAAAATAGACTGGTCATTACGACCATACACGTTGCAGAAAACCTCCATCACAAGGATAAAAAGTCTCATCTATTGGGCCAACTCGTAAAACCCAAAAAGAACGAAGTTAATCATAGAGGCCTAAACCAGACCCATTAAAGAGAAATTATTATTAAGAGTGCTTCTAGGGAGCCTGGGTCTGCTGCCTGGGTTTGCAGCCTGGGTGGTATTTTTACATTTTTGCCCCTGCCTTTTTAACCACTCTTTAAATATAAAGACAACAAAGAAAGGGCAAAAGGATAATTTCGCCCACCCAGGCTGCAAACCCAGGCAGCAGACCCAGGCTCCCTAGAATTATTCTATTATTAAAGTCTAAATCCAGGTCCGAACAAATCGAAGCCTTAATCCAGGCTCGACATGAGTTCTCTTATAAAAAAGAGAAACGTTGTACAAATAAGAGTCGTAGAGGGAGTTACGCCTCCATGGATGCATCTCCATTATGTAGGAGACTGTTATGATAAACATTTTCTTTCGTTGCTCCTCACATGCTTAAGTGATGCAGAAAATTAATTGCGACCATTATAATAGGTAAAAAGAACATTCGATATAAGTATGCAATTTTAACTGAGTTTTGTCCAAATTTAATTTTTTATCCAAATAAAATTACTGACTTAAACATCGAAGTGCCTTCAACCATTAAAAAAAATCGTCATTAACATTAAAACATTTATTTTACAGATCAAATTCATAGAAGGACATGATTTGGATGCATAAAAAAACCCATGATAATTCTTCATATTGAATTCACAGGTCAATAACAAGAATATCATGTTCAGATTAGTCTCGACAAGTAACTTTTCAAATAACTAGTTTAAAGGTTGCAAGGACAAAATTATCCGTCCCTTAAGTCGGCCCAAAAACGTTGATGACACTATTTTCATGCGATTCATCATCATTGGCGCAGGTTTCAAAAAGTCACATCCTTAGGTAGGGCCATAAGGGTATTGCCATTGAACCCTTGCATAAAGGAAACAAACACCTAAACCCTTCTTCCATTAATTTATCTTGATTAATTCTTGCTGGCTTGGGCTCTGCTGTTTGGTTGTTTGGGTAAAAGGTAGGGGTAAAAATATACTTTTGCCCCCATCTTTAAACACATTTTTTCAAAAAAATAGTTAAAGAGGAAAGACAAAAATGTATATTCGCCTCCCAGATAGCAACCTCGCTCCATTTCCCAGGCCAACTGGAATTGGGGGATTTATCTTTGTTGATAAACTATTTACATACAATTTTAAGTTATATTTTAAAACAAGAATTCTAAATGTTGAGGAAATGAGCAAGAAAAACAGCAAGGGGAGTGAGGTGGAGGGAGGAAAACTATTCACTCTTCGGGATGCGCACAAGAAAAGTCAACGCGCACATTTTGAAGGGTGTGAATGGTTCTCCTCCCCCCACCTCACTCCCCTCGTTGGTTTCCTAGCTCATTTCCTTGCCATGTAGCCTTTCTCACTTTAAAAATAAGGTCATCCACCTTTTTGGGTCGGATATTTTCAATTTTCAAAGAAGGAAATGATTAATTCCTCAACAAAAATCTGTATAAATAAAAGTCCATATTGACAATAATGTCAAAAATCCAAGTTTTATCATTGCCAATCTTACAAGGAAATAAATAGAAAGTCTAGATTGCGAGAAGATCGAATGGATAATATTAGTAACCAAAGCATACAATGAAGATCTCGAGGACAATAGTTTATGTGGGTGCCCTAATAAGGATATGTGGCCACCGACATGCCAGCTCTAACCTAACACCTGATATGTGACGATCCCCATGACATGATGTACCATCATTATGCATGGCATGCGCGTGGCAACAAAAGGTCTCGTAAATCTAAAGTGGGCCATCACACGTGTACCCGAATAAGCCCATGATCAGCAAAAGCACGTTGTTCTGGTCCACATTTTATTTGACCATAATCGGCTTATTTGTTTTTTTTAATACAAGAGAAATAAGAGATTAAACAATAAAGCAAGTCATTTTCTTAGAAAATAAATATTAAAAAATAAAGTTTAAGTAAAAGTGATAACAGCAACTAAAATAAAAAGTACATTTTGTGGGCCGAAATTTCAATTACCTCACTTCCTTCTTCAACACGTTTAATAATATATAGTTTATAAAAAAAAGAAAAAAAAAGTAGTAGTTGAAGTCAATCTATAATTTGAATTACACCCATCATTCGCGCCTCTCCCTTGCCCATTTTCTAGCTGTGTAGAAGGGCTTCAATCTATGATAGAAAATAAGTGATTGGGACTTAAAAATAACAAAATTTTGATGTAATCGAGGATGAAAGAAAGAAAAGGGTATTTGGAGAACTCAACAGATCAGAAACATCTTCGTGTTTGACCTAAAAAAAAAGAAGTTAATCACACCTGTCATAATCAATCAGATTGGGTGACAATTCATTTTACAATAGTAGTTTTATATAAAAATTAAAGATAATCTACGCCTTTGATGCAAAATTTCAACACAAGTTTAAATAGAGTTAAAATCGTCTATAACTTCTACCAAAATAGATTTCAAATAGGCACAAATCAGTGCTTTGGGATTAGACTCTCTAAAAAAAATTTCACCATAAATTAAAAAAAAAAATAAACCCATGGAGCATCAAACAAAGAAAACCATCACTTTACTAGGCATAAGTTTCTAAAAAAAGTTACAGATTTACGAGATAGATTATTAGTCTGAAGTGAATTTCTTATAAAAAGGCGGGGTAAAAACTTGCCCTACAAAACAATTTGCATTTGAAGTATTTGACCAAAAAAAAAAAAAACTCTCATTATAAATTGCCAAATTTTTATATTAATCAACAAGTACAACAACATGATCAAATGATATAGATTAGTATACAAATTACAATATCACTAGAGTCTCGTAGAAGGGTAGGGTTCTTCAAAGAGACAAAAAAAAGAGGCTTAGGTAGAATAGGTTGGAGAAATTCATTAAATATATATATATAAATAAGAGACAACTAAGGGGAGGGATATTCGGAGTATCACTAAAGTGTTGTACATGATGAATCAAAGATTTTTATATTATCTAAAATCATCTTAAGATATTATATTTTTACAAAGAATTAATGCATGTATATTATGTGTTTGAAGTATTAACTCAATGGTATGTAATTGTGGCGGATGAAATCACAGATTCAAAATTTGAACTTTGTGGGCGATACTTGTTCATGCAACAATTCTAGTCAGCTAAGTTTAGTAGTCACTTTTAGTTTAAGTTTTGTTTTCACGAATTAATTAAAAACTTTTCATTATATTTGACCATGTTTATTCAATTGCCTCCCAAACGGGGTCACTATTATGTTCATTTTCAGCAATCCACAACTTACTGTGTTGGGCGGTTGTTTTAACGCGAAAAACAATCACTTTTTTGTATCATGAATATAGACACTTGGACAACATACCAAACTATAATCCCCAGATCAAGTGATCCATCCCATGCACAAAAGGTGTTACAATTAGGTGAGAATCAATCAATCAATCCAATACTGATAAGAGTAGAGTCTCGATTGAACTCGAATTGCTTGGTAGCATCAAACATAAGTTTGGCAATATGCAAATATACATACTTTGTTTAGCTATTAAATGTTTAATCTTCCCACCGACACTACAAACTCACGTTATGCATGAGACTATATATCAATCAATACCCACCCAACTATCTATTTTATGGACTTGTGAGAGATAGCTATCATCGAAAGTTCCTTTCACCATCTCATTTAATGCCACGTGGATTTTAAATCCAACGACCATTAAAAATTATATATATATATATAAAGGACCCCCATAAGTGATGGTCTCAATTACTAAAATAATTGTTGATCAAATAAATATTATTTAATTAGGTCAAAATGATGCTCATTTTCAATCACAGTTTTAACATAATTATTTGCTTCAGGTGTTGCCTAATCTTGACCAACTTCATGCGAGCGCCCCAAATAATTCAACGTTCTTCGATCCAACATATCGTAGATTAGGGTTTTCTCATGTGAATGAATAATGATTGGTATTATTTTTATTTAAATTTTTATATTGGCTCAAGTCTGCAGGTTTTATGCTAATCACACTGTCAATTAATGTAATTGAACCTACTTGCAAATTATATATTTAGTTGACAACCACATATTATTAATTTTTTTGTTAATAAATGTTGTGTAATAGATTCGATACTCAAAACTCATTGCTAGTGTACATGTACAGTGAAGTGAGTGTATGTTGATCCCTGTATCATGGATGGATCAAATAAATTTGTATTCTATGATTGAATTATATAAGCAAGTTGAGGAAGATACAGTCTCATGAAATGGACTAACTAATAATGCATATGGATCTAATTAATCTCAAGATTGCAACAGCGAGAGTTATCACATTCTTAAGAACTTGTAGTCAAAATATATATCAAAAGGTATATAATAGAAAGAGAGTCAAGGGTAGTAACATGCATGGTCATCGAAGACCATCTGATGGTTTCAATGGCAGGATGGCTATTTATTGGGCAATTAAAGGTTTGTTTGATATGAGATTCATAATCGAGATTGAGATGTTTGCAATACAAGGACATATAAACAGCTAGAACATGTAGAGTGGGGTTCTTGTGCTACTCTTTAACTGTTCAATAATGCCTAGCTAACACTTATCTTTTTAAACAAAAGGAGTCTAAATCATCTGCAACATGCATGGTGTAGAGTAGAGATTCCATCTTTAATTACCTCGTAAATATGGGGATGTCTGAAATACATGGTTTGGTTTGGTTTTGGGTTCTGAAGTGAATTCGCTTGAATCCTACACTACAACCTTGATTCAAATTAACGATCTCAATTCTTTATAAATCGAAACATTAGATGATTCTCAGGACCCATTCAATAAAACTGATGCTAATAATAATAATGCATGCCTTTTCAAATTTAGTTGTGAAGAGTCCTAGAAAAGGCAAACCTAATAATCAAAATGGTTCTTGGGGATCTTGCATGTGCACATATTTCGCTTGAATCCTACACTGGTGATGATAGGAAGCTAATAATCATCTTTGTTCATGGAGTAACAAAAAAATTGATGTTTTGATGATGTAAGTTTTAAGTCTCTTTTCTGCTTCTCTCCACATGCATCATGTTTAAAGATGCTCAGTTAGAAGGGAGCACTCACAAAGAGTAAAGCAATAGGCAAGCAGGAGCAGGAAGCATCCATCAAAGTACAAGTTTGTCACTGTGTGATCACTTTCTTTTGTTAGACAACTTGACTTTTGCATTCATTTTAATCATGGTACTTTTATCACTTGTTCTTTTTCCCCATATTTTTGTGTCCAATGAGTAACATTTTCCTCACTTGTTCGTATCAATTTTTCTAGAGAGTCAGGTCCGGGTCATGCCAACCCAATTCCATTCATTATCTTAGAGATTAGGCAATTTCCATCCATCTTTGGGATGATATATATTTTTTTTGTAAATTAATCTCTAGTGGGGAGGAGCAACTATGGAATGTCAGACTTTTATTATATAGCAAATAATCTTACAAACGTTGCGGGGGTACATTACGACGTTACCTGCTTTTAGTCAAAAACCAAAATTTAAAACAAACTTTAAAGCAAATTTCCTGGAACGAAATAGCAAAAAAACTAAGGACTAGAATAAAAACAGAGTGTACCCAAGACTGCCTAAGCAACCAACATACACACACAAAACCGCATCCACGCAACCGCGTAATCTCTAAAACGCAGCCACACAGCAAGTCAGACCGCAACACACAGCACGCAGCAGCAGCAACACTCAACAAACATCCAGAACACAACACGCAACACTCAACAACCAGAACGCAACATTCAACAGAACACAGCACGCAACAGCAGTCCCATGTCATCGCATCTTCGGGCCGCAGTAAGCGCCGCATCCAAACAGAGAAAACAACTTTGTTTTGCGACAGACTGCCTAGTCCAGTGCGCACCCATTCGCAGCGTCGGGCCGCAGAAAACACAACATCCAAAACAGTGAAAAAAACTCTGTTTTGCGACAGACTGCACAGTCCAGTGAAAAAAACTCTTTTTTGCAATCTTGTATTGCATTTCCCTGCAATCCAAAAAAACAGAGATAGTCCCAATCCCAACAGATGGTGTTCCGCACATTTCGCTCAACCTCAGCAGAAATCCTTAACTTTACACGCAGCATAGTGTAGGTTAAACCTAAAGGCTACATCTACTCTTCTCCGTGGCGAAGGTACGCCGTTTGTAATCTATCTAGCACAATCAAGCCTGCCATTCTCCTAGGAAAATCAGCCCCCCTGAAAGAAACTGTCGCTTGGTCATGTAGAGCTATAGCCGATAATGAGTCAGCTACCGCATTAGCCTCCCTATAGATATGTTGGCAAAACAACGTCATTGTCGCTGCCAACATCTTGATTTCTTTCAAAATATTCTCCAAATGCCATGAGATTTTTAAATTATCCTTAAACCAGCCACAAACTAATTCTGAATCCGTTTGTATGACGACCTTCTTGAAACCCCAGGCGAGACATAGTCGGAGTCCCTCAAACAGAGCCAAAATTTCCGCTTTATTGTGAGAACTTGCACCGAAAAATATTTGTTTCCCCAAACCCCGAGAGTCTCTAATAACCACCGCCGGATGCCCTTTCCTTGCGGGAGGAGCCATCCACATTAAGTGCAACAAAATCTATGGGAGGGGGTGCCAAAAAACAATACGAACGGACTTCCTTCTAACAGGGAGCACATCCAACCCCAAAATATGTAGGGGAGCCTTATTACTGTTAACTTGCTTGGGGATAATAAAATTATTTGCCAGTCGCAACTGACGCCTAATGTTTAAAATCACAAAAGCGGGATTTGGGGGAACATTTTCATAAACACATTTGCATCACTGTTTCCAAATTTCCCAAAGAATAAACATGAGTAAGAAAGAGTAACACACCTGTTTGCGTAGTGCGTTTAACTCTCTTGAACCATATGGCAAGAACCGTTGAGATTTCTGCTGGTCGCCGTATATGAATGTCAAAGATCATTTCAAAATGATTCTACACCTGCATCGTCAATTCGCCATCTAGAAAGAGATGTTTCAAAGATTCTTGTTTTGGCGATTTACAACAATGACATCTAGAGGCCAGGCTCAATCCACATCTGTATAATTCACCGTCCACTGGCACTCCTCTACGGAGTAATTTCCATACAAAAACTGATATTCTGGAAGGCAGATGTTCGTGCCAAAGTATCTGACTTAATGCATTGACCTTCCCGTGGTTCCGTAACAATTCATATGCCGACTGAATAGAAAATAGCCCGTTCGGGTTTGGAGCCCACACACACGTGTCCTCCTCATTGGTTTCACTACGTAGTCTATCTGCAAAAAGGACACGCGCCAAATTTCTGAGATCTCTATGAACCAATTCAAAATTTGTAGAAATCACCTTGGGAACCAAAGGCCATGAATCCTGGGCAACCAATGCCTCTGGTCTCCCGAAAGAAGCCACCATGTTCTAATTCTCCTCAAAGAAGCTGATATTCCCAATGCCAATGCGCCAAAGCGAGTTACTCAAAAGAAAAGTTCTCCCAAACATGATCTCTTTAAAAAACGGAGAAGACCCACCTTTCACAAGTTGACTTTTCAAATCAACGCCTTTTAACCAGTATTTACTCCTCATAAAATTAGCCCATAAAGAATCTGAAGTAAGTAGTCTCCAAAGTGCCTTGACTCGAAAAACCTTCATCACCACCGTCAAGTCTCCAACTCCCAAACTTTCTTCTGCCTGTGGAAAACAAATTTTATCCCATGACACCCATTTTTTCTTTTAACGACCTTCACAATCCCCCCAAAAGAAATCCGCCAACAAACTCTTTATCCGTGCTAGAACTGTCCTTGGAACACACATGGTACTAAGAATATAAATAGGAATCGAGCTAAGAACATGCCTGATTAAAATTAATCTTCCTCATGGCACTACAAAAAATCTATCTTTTACTAACAAAATTATTTCTACGAAAATTGATTTCCTTGTTAATATTGTAGCATTGTCAACGAATAAAAAATTTCCTTGAAAATGCCATAAACTTGTTACTGTTTTTCAACAAAATATATTTTGTAGAAAACATTCATTGTTAAATAGGTGGCGGGAAACATTCCCTCCAAACCCAATTTTTTGCTAAATTTATTTAACAATGAAATTATTTTTATGGCCACAAAATACTTGTTCCTTGGTAATTATGACATCATCTAAAATGAAATATTTTGTTGCTAAAGAAGACTAATTTTAACAACAATTAACTTTCCTTGTTAACGAATATTAAATCTTATTCATCCATTTTTAGTAAGGAAATATGTTGTCTTAGACAATAATCACATTATTAGTAATGATTCGGTTCGTTGATAATGATTGATAATTTTTTCCATTAGATTTTTTCTTATTAAAGCTCGTTTATTAATTTATAGCAACAAAGTAATATTTCGTTGAGAATTGTCACACTATTGGCAACGTTTTTTATCTTGTTGGAAACAATATCTATCTTTTTTAATGAAATCTTTGTAGCTATGAAATAAGATTTTGTTGATAATTATAACATTGTTCGTAACAAATTGTTTTCTAGGTAAAAACTGATAATTATTTTCATGAAAATTTGTTTCTCATTAAAGTTCACTAACTATTTTATAGCGACAAATCATTATTTTGTTTGAAATTGGTATACTCACTACAAAAAATGTTTTATTTACTAACAAATTTTATTTTCCTTGTTAATATGTTACTATTTCTAACAAAAATAAATTTCATTGAAAAAACCATAGAGTTGTCACTTTTTGTAACAAAATCTATTTTGTTGGCAACTTTTCTTTGTAAAGAGAGGGCAAAAAATATTTATTCCAAAACCAAATTTTCACCAACATTATTTAGCAATAAAATATTTATTTTTCAACGAAATTTTAGTTTGTTATTTATAATGACGTCATTTACAATAAATTGTTTCATTGCTAATAAATATTAATATTATTGGCAAACATTTTCTTAGTAAATGCACTATAACACTTGTTCGTGTCTCTTCAACAATGAAACTAAATTTTCTCTAGTTAATTACCACGTTATTGCAACGATTTATTTGGTTACTTCTAATGAATTTTTTTTCATGAATTTTTTTTATATTTAAAGATCCTAGCTTCTTTATAGTGGAAAAATATCAATTCGTTGAAATTTTTTATGAGTAACATTGATATTATTTCATCTGAAAAATCAAATAAAATTTATTTAACAATACAACATTATTTTACTGTTAATTATAATATTAATGGTAACAATTTATTTCGTTGCTAAATATTGATAAAATTTTCATGAACTTTTTTCTTATTAAGGCTCATTTTCTTATTTATAATAATTTATTTTTATTTCATTGGGGATATAACCAATTTCAATAACATATAGCATTGAAATGCTATTACTATTTTGTTGCTAATTATAATGGTGTTACTGTGAAAATTTTTTTCATTGCTAAAAGTGGTAGATATTTAACATAAATCTTATAATCGTGAAAATATTTAGTTCTAATTTATAGTGACGAAATATTATATATTGGTCTCTATTATATACGTAGCAATGGTTTTTTTATTGCAAAAAATGAGTAATTTGATTTAATAAGCTATAAAGTTGTTTTACTCAACACAATTATTCAAATAGCTCAATTGGTAAATATTGCAACAGATTTACTATAGGTCAGAAGTTCGATTCCCATTGAGCCTAAAAATAAATATATTATATATGGAATTCCATAGTGGGGTCTTATCATCAAGAGTGGTGTTCTTAGAGTGGGTGATGTCCTTCGAGTTTGGGACCTAGATTAGGTCGTCTCTTAGACAACTTTAATATATCATTTTTTTATTGAAAATAATTTCCTTGGTAATTAGTAACGATACCGATGACAACTTTCGTTGATATTCATGCATTTTACCAACGAAAAAGTTCTATGATAAAGGTTGTTACCTTTGCCAACGACAACTTTCCTTGATGATTTTAAGATTTTTTGAGAAAAAATTTGTAGGTAAATAAAATAGTTCTTGCAACAAACAATTTGTTGGTAACGATATTTGATTTTTACCAACGAATTTCCTTGGTAGTTGTCAATATTACCAACAAAATATTTTCTTGACTTAGCATCCTTTTACCAACAAAAACTATAATTCCTTGGCAAATACCTTTAGCTACGGGGATGCCTCTAGGAACCCACTAACGAATTTTTTTCCTTGTTAAAAGTAGTTTTCAACAAAATTTTGAGTTTTGTCAAGGACATTTTTTCTTGAAAAATGCCTTAATTGTTGTAGTGTGGAGATAACAATTTTTCCTTCCATCCTTGAATGCGAACTTGAATATTTGTGATTAAATCTTCAAATTATGAGATTTTAACTCTCCCTTGGAACAAAGGTCCTCCCAAATACTTCAAAGGGGCAGCGCGAAATTGGAAATCTGTGCCACTCTTTAAAGCTACAATGCGCTCCGATGTGGCCTTATCCTCCAAAGTAAATGAGCTTTTCCCTTCATTTATTTTCTGTCCTGATGCCTTGCAGTATTGTCGCAGGAACTCCATACATCCCATAACTGAGGATTTTCTGCCATTTAAAAAAATTAGAGTGTCATCTGCATACAGAAGGTGGGAAATCGGGCTGCAATTTCTGGGGGTATAATAGTACCCTATTTTGCCATTCTCAAAAGATGATTTCAAACCCCTACTCAACACTTCGGACTTTAGGATGATAGTTGGTATTGGGCAGGCCCGACTCTCTAGATTTTTTGTCTTCATATAGAACTGCCCATAATTCCACTGTCATTTTCAGATTACAGAGAAAATGATTATAGGATGGCTGGCAACAAGTATGGCGCCGGTTTTCATTTATACTTAGGCTCCGCTTGGTATACGTTAAAAGAATGCATGTGCAAAAATTTACGGCGGTTACATAAACTTGGGTGCTTGATTGACTTTGCAGAAAGCAGTTATTTAAATTTGAATGCAGGACCTCTACATCTTCTAGTTATAAAATTTTCCAAAACTTTACGGGACAAAATCTCTCGTATTACTTTGCAAACTCTCATCGCCTCCTCTTACTTGAATTCTACTCCCAACTCCTTAAAAACACTCCAACCATCAAAACTATAACCACTGCCATTGCCACCATCATAGCCACTGCCATCACCTCAACAACCATATCATAATTGCTTTCACCACAACCATTGTCACCACCACCACAACTATCATAGCATAACCACCACTACTGTAGGCATAATCACCACAATCACTACTACCACCATTGCGATCACCATAGCCACCGCCACCCACCATTATATCCACCAAACCACCACAACCACCAGCATTTCAACAACCACTGTCATTGCTACCTCCACCGCACCCACATTTGCAGTCACCGTCTCCACAATCACTTTTTCGAATTGTCTTTGATTTTCTTTAATTACTACCAAACGCTTGTAAAGTAATGCATTGCAAATTAATGTATTTGCATTAACTTGCAAAATGCATTATTTACAGTGTGCTATTCAAGATTTACAAAATGCTTAATCCTTATTCATCATGTTGCTATTCCTAATTAGCAGGTAGTCAAAATTTTCAAAGGCGATACAATAATTCAGTTTCATATGTTATTAGAAGCATTATATATATATATATATATATTGTTTTTACGTTTGATATTCAACATCGGTGATTGCTTTATAAAACAGTTTGTGTGTGAATAGAGAATAGAGAATACCAGTTGGCAAGAATAAGCTTACGTTGAATGAAGGCCCTTGATAGTGGCAAAATATATTTTTTGCTACTAATAAAATAGAGTGGATTCCATAGGGACATGAAATGTCATTTTTATCAAACTACTAGGAGTCGGAATTTTACTAAAAATGGTGATAACAAATTGTTGATTAGTGCTTATCAATGAAATTGCCTGATTGATATATTGTCCAATTGAATTTAAAGGAAAGCAATTAGAAAATTTGATCTTATTGATTTGAGTCAAGTGATCGTTACGTATCTTGCTAAAGTACATCCAAAATCTAATCTAATGAAATGGGGATAGTTGCTTTGACATGCTAACTACTCCTTGTCTGAATAGGGAGTGCATTAGTGGTTTAATTAAGCAAAAGAAATATTTTCACGGAGATTTGTGCTTCACGAGTGTCTTCTTCTGTGTCAATTGGGGTTGATGTGAACATGTTGGGACCAATTTTTCCATGGTTGAGTGTGTTATTTTTCCTTCAAAACTTTAGGACAGCGTGTTAAGCCACTTTTAAAGGCAAACAATGGGGTCTGTTGATGTTCAGCCATCAATTTCAACGAATTTGGAGTTTCAAGACAAATAAACATGACGATGGACAACAAAACCAGTACAAATTCAATATAAAATGTGGCATGGGTACTTGCTAAAAATAAAAAAAATTTCGGTTCCAAGTGTTAACAGTGAAGAGGAGATGAACCAGGACATAATCACAATTGAATTTGAACTTGGGCTTTCTTACCAGTGACCGCTATGGTTAGTTTTATGACTCAAACTTGACAAGAGCTGTAGGCCCAAGAATCTTGCAACTTCAAATTTCCTTTTCCTTGTTTCTCTTTTTCATAACAAAAAATTGATTGCTAAGAACCATCCAAAATTCCATGAAATATCACGAAAACTGGATATTCCTGGGTCGAACTTAAGGGTAGTTGGGTTGGAACATCAGGTACCTTCCAGGTTGTGCATGGGAAATTTAAAATTTACCAACCATTATTTGACAAATACTTGTCAACAAGCGGACAGCTGGAAGTGTCGCCATTAAAAAAAAGGTTGAAGACGAAGAAACATTTGATACATGGAGATCAGAACTATCTACACAAGAATTGAAGCGGTGTGTATAGAATGCACCAAAAATCTTACAAGTAGTTTTGCAAGCACAACTGATAAACAATAGAGAAAGGTAGCAAATATTAACTAACCGATGAATTTCAGACCATGGCATGACAAAGTAAATACGCAATAACACATCTGAAAACACAATAACCTGAGTGACAAACAATAAGCGGTATTATCATATAAAGTTTAACAAACCATGAACAAATGGATCTCATCCGGAGACCAAGATCCATGAGGCAATCAAGTATATGGCAGGCAAACTGATTTGCTGCCAACTATAGAAGGTAAAGAGTACCTTTAGTAATACTAGCAGCAGCAAGAGAACGTTCACTGAATTGAACCTTGTAAAGGAAATTTGGACATTTTTATGAAATTTCTAGCATGGGAGCAAACTTATAGTGGAAGAAGATGCAAGAAACGAAAAAAAAATGTCTACTACTCAAAAGCAAGATTAGTTATCAGATCTATGTAAGCAATACAAGACAACAAAATAGCAGAAACTGCATAAACACGAGATATGTTGACTGCAGCTAAAATACCAGCTTAAATGTCACTACCAAAGACCTGTGGATACAAAGTTCAATATCAGTTCACTTTCCTTTAAACTGCATAAACACGAGATATGTTGACTGCAGCTAAAATACCAGCTTAAATGTCACTACCAAAGACCCGTGGATACAAAGTTCAATATCAGTTCACTTCCCTTTGCTTCCCAAGAAAATGTCTACACTACTCCCTTAGGATAGATTTAGAGATATAATTACTTACATATAAAACTAAATTGCACTTCCTGACTGCATAAAAAGATTTCGATGAAGATCATCATCCATTTCAACCGAGTCATCAGACTAAAGACCTACTCAACCACAAAGGACTAAACGATTCAAGCTTAGACCTATGAACAGTACACCTTTCCAACAAACTTCCTTCTTAATAAGATTAGCTGTCACTAATCAGATGATCGAAATGTTAAACAGTGGCCACTGCCAATAAATTATTAGGACAATATTTGAATTTTTACGACGGCCAAATTGTCAAATCAGGTTGTATACATGAAATGGAAATTTATTTAAGTACTTCTAATACTGTTCATATAGATCTATTGCTAACAAACAAAATTTTGCACGCCCTATACAACTGTAAATTGTAAAAGTTTCATTAACACAGAGACCAGTATTAACTATTTATTGTGAGCCTCCACGTCAGATGTTGAGATTACCTTATATGGCTTGCTCCTTTTCTGCTGATATTTGGCATATGAATACCACACGCCACCAGCAGTGTTGATAACCAATCCAGTCACATTCAAAGCATGCACTTGCACACCACCGAGTAAGACAAAACCAAGGCTCTGCATCATTAAAAAATACATTAAGCATTCACAAACCGACCCTGATTCTGTTGTTGGGGAGTTCATTGTATTAAGAAACTCCATACTCACTGTGGATACAACGCCCTTAAGGACTCCAACAATAGTTGTTGTGAGAGCTGAGTTGACTATGGTACACAAGAACATGGTGAAATTAAGAACAATGCCCATCACCAGTGAAATAATAAGAACCGCCAAAAATGTTATAGAATTTGCCTGACCATCAAAAGTTACCTTTATGTTAGAAACTGATGGTAACAGTGAATTCAACAGAAAATCAAGTAGAAGAAATCACATGAAATTAAAAGAAAAGAGAATTGGGGAGGATGCACCAATCACTGATTTAGTGCAACGCCTGTACAATCATAGATAGTAAATCATTCAAGTAAGGCTTAGAGTTAGACTATCAAGAAATTCATAATGGCCTAACTCTAGTCCATAAGTTCAATGCATCACCCTCTTGAGTTCTTAACCATGCCAAGAGCTTTTCTCAAATTTGCAAAAACTTCACATTCATTAATCTCTCGAAGAATCAGTGGCACTCTTAACTAAAAAGTCTTAAGGGTAAGCAAACCCAACAATCAAGCAACTAGTCTATAACGGCTTTCAAAAAATCTTAACAAATCCACTCAACCAATTCTTAAAAATTGAAAGCAATGAAACCAAAGAAGAAGAGCTTAAGAGCTGATGGAAGGAGATGGAGTTCTTTCAATTGAGTAAAACTTGAGATGGTTAGTCTGGGAAAGGAGATGGATTCCTCAGGATAAGAATAAGTGAGATCTCAAGATTGCTGAAGTTGAAAGATGACATCATGCATGCTGAACAATGAAATTATGACTTCAAGGGGAACTACCTCCACTCCAGATCTGCAAAAAAGAAGTGGAAATATCCATTTTCGCCTCCATTTGCCTCTCATACTGCATTCCTTTTGAACCACCCATCACCATCCCCACTAGACCATATTGCGGGTTCTCATGCCATAAATAAACCTGTACACTCAAGAAATCTGGTGGACAGGCGGATTCACACCTTTTACAACCTACACAGTCCTCTGATTCTGGTCCATCAAATGACCTCCACAAAACTGTCTTTGAAAGCATAAAATAAGAGCAGCTCCATGAGCAGTAGCAGTCAAACACCCGATGGAACCAAGAAATTTTCCTTGCTGCGAGTGTTTGTGAAAGAGAAATATGGGTTAATTGATCCCTCCAATGCCAGTAACAGGGAGGTAGAAAGGTCAATTGATCTCTTGAGCACCACAAATTTCTTTTCTTTTTGCGGAGATTTCATGGGTTATTTCTTAAGATTTTCTTTTTGGAAAAGTATTTGCACTGACAGATATGGTGTGGTACAACTCTGTTTTGGTTTCTAAATGAAAGATGGGTTTCATTAGTTGGTTTTTTGAAGAGAGAAAACTGAAATTGTCACTGCCAATTGATGGTATAAATGGGTTTTCTGATAGATTAGTAATGATTGGAATCCAAAATTGATCCAATGAACAGTCCTGTAGCGATGTAATGAGTGAGTTTGTGGAAAGGGGAGGGGTCTCGTTCGTCTTCCACACCGATTCGTTTTTTGAACTCAGTACTGGTTTCATGATGATGATGAGGGCAAGACGGTGAGTAGTGATGATGGAGTGGTTTAATAATTAGGAGAGGATGGTGGTGGTGACGGTGATTGTTGGCTCTGTAGTGGTTGGTTATGGTGGTGGGGGAGGGAATAGAGAGAGAAAATGGAGAAACTATTCATAGTGGAGTAAGAGAGGGGGGAAACAAACAAAAAGAAAGGGAAGATGACAATGGGGAAGAAGATGATTTTTTGTCTTTTTTCAAATCCGAGCCTGAACATTTCCCAAGCTGCGAGTTACTTGAGACAATGTTTTGTATGTAATGATGTGCGAGATGATGGAATAGACAGGCCTGACAAGGGTCCGCCTAAGTGAAAGATATGAGACGAGGCGGAATAAGTCCAATGGACGAAATTTTCATATATCCATATATTTTTCTCCCTCAAAGTGCATATGCACTCTTTCATTGAAAGTTATTCCCTCCAAAGCAGTACAAAGAATGAACTGCTCTAGTAGGGATGGCAACGGGTCAGGATATGGCCGGCTATGCTAGACCTAGATCTGGCTGGTATACTTAATGTACCATACCCGGCCCAATAGCTCGGACGTATACCCAGACCAAGACTAGACCAACCAACTTATGGTAACGATGAAAAAATACATGCAATTTTGAACCCCTAACCTTCTGCAGATAGGTATAGAACACTCTCTAACCACTTAACCAAACCAAAAACATGATCCTTCCATAATACAGTTTATACACAAATCAGGTTAGATATTGGTTGGGACCCAAACCCAAACCTGAGTCCCCAGTCCCATACACCATTCCCGCAAAGGCCGAGTTGGGCCAAATTGTCATCCCTATAATTTGGTAGTGGGAATGAATCACGTTTGAATCATACTGTGCTTTGGAGTCGTATAATTCATTGTTGAAGATAAAGACACCACGCCCAAGCTCCATAGCTATAGGTATATTCTCTCGACAAACCCCCGTCCAACTCCCTCAAGATCCTTCTCATAAGTGCTCAAGATCATTGATTCTTAGGGTAGGGAAATCATAATATACCCTCCAGTTTGATATAGCAATAACATGGAAATGTGTCTGGTTATTTGGAAAGGAAACTTTCTCTTGGGCAAATTAGTTTTCCAGGTGTTTGGTTGTAAAAATTGGCCTAAAAGATTTGGTCAATTCATTCCACTTTTCCCATGCCTCTGTTGAGCTTCCCACTAAACAAAATAACATTTTTTTTCCAAGGGTGTGTTTAGTTTTAGAGCTGACAATTTTGTCGAGAAAATTTTGCTTAGAGGTTAGCTAAATTTTTTTTTGCAACCAACACTACTTAACAAAATTTTCCAGATTGAGTTCTGCAACCAAACAGATGAAAAACTAATTTGCCTAGGAAATATTTTCTTTTGTAGTCAACCAAACACCCCTTAGTTAATTTGCAAGTTGGTATGATCCAGTGTAATCCTAATTGGTTTGGTGTTTGGTAAAATAGTCCACAAACTATCTGTTCAGTTGATATCAAATATGATGATAGTTCGGTTCGGTAGTCAGTTTTCACTCAGAGCCAATCCGAACCAAGCAGGCAAAAAGTTGAAAACTAACAAACAAGTAATAAAAAAATTACAGCCTAAAGATTCTGACCTTCGCAAATAACAATGACAGTGATTCTGGAAATTCTCCTGTCACAATAATAAGTACCAGCAGGAACGGAAGTGACAATATTCCATTATAAAACATTTGTTCAATTGAAGAAAGACCATCCTCTACACCAGACTTCTCCACCAACACCAGGTACATTGTCTAAACATGGAAGCAAGATTTAGTATCAGTAGCACGCAGAAGTCCCACTGATGCCAAAAAAGGGTAAAATTTACCAAATATACATTATACTAAAAACATATAACATGTATTCAAAATATTTTAAATACATTTAACAAAGACATCAGAATACAAACCTAACCTGAAAAAATACAGAGGTAAGTGCCATGCTGTATCCAAAGAGATCAAAAGAAAAATCACCTATTGCTGCTATGATGACCCCTACAGCAGTCAAAATAACAGAAAGAGACACCTGAAAAAAAAGACATGCAAGCAAGGAATTAAAAGGACTTCTCAATCTTAAAACTAGAAGCTCGTGAAGACAAATTGATGTTCATTGCATAGTTAATGAAAGATCAAACAAACAGTTTTCAAGAATCCTAGATTACATCATTTGTTACCTTCTTTAACTGAATTTTGAAAATTCAAAAATAAAATAAAAAGGTTCTAAAGCATGGCAAACCGGGTACCTGTTTTGGTGGCCTTCCCTTTCCAGAGAAAAATCCAGCTACTAAGACAGCAAGTGGTGTAAGCCTTTTCAAGGCAATGTACATGGGAATATTAACCCCTTTTAAGCTTGCTAAGGCAAATGCTACGTTTGCATTGTAAAAGAAGGACACTGGCAATAGTTTTTTTGCTGTAGCCATGCTAAATTCTTTGGCTTTTATGTATCCCATCATACGCCCAAAGTGTATGAGTAAAGCTGTTGCCAATTGCTGAGACAATTTGCAAATAAAAACCATTGCTATCAGTGCATGGGATATCACAAGTTGTACCAGAACAATCAAAATTCTTACTTGAGACTAATACCTGTAGAGTGAGAAGTGTCATTGAGTGTGCATACTGCATGAGAACAGCCTTGTTGATGAAAACCATGGCCATAGAAGCAAACCCATAAGATAAGGCGGCCAAGAGGCTACGGTCCACAGTCCAGCCATTTACAGAATAGTTAGACAGGCCAATAAAAAGTGTTTCTGACAAATTCAGATGTTACTTATTTCATCTCATCCTCAAATAATAAAACTTGGAATGTGAAGAGAAACTATGGCAGCATGCATAACCGTTAATTAAGAGCAACATACAACAAAAGCCATGACGTTAAAAAAAATAAAAATGAACAGATGAAAGCCCTGCATTATTTTATTTTTAAATTGCAGATTTTTGCTGTAAACAAGAAGGTTACGATGCTTAACCATGATCGTCCAATAACTGGCAGGGAAAAAACAAAATGGCTTAGAGAGACACATATAAACTAGACTCGAGGATTATGATTGTAGAGTTCCAGGTGTTGGAAGAGAAACTACGGATACAGATGAATAATCTGATGTTGTGTCTGTAAATCATTGCTAACTTTTGAGAGAGCTCCAGGAAACATAAATTGAAAAAATAAAATACATGCAGAATTTAAATAAACTAAATGCGTAAATGAGATGTACGGCCACATCAAAGCTTGAGGCAAACTTCCGCTCTAATATGATATTAGAAAATTTTTAGTGCAATTAGAAATACAAACTTATATATACACATTCGAATAAAACTCAAAACATATTGTGAGAGATATAAGGCCAAATGAGAGCAGCTCCAAGAGAACACACTTGATAAACTTTACTCCAAATGAAATATTTTTTTATTATATTTGATATGACTTCTGTGATACATACAAAGCTTCCAAGCCAAACATTTCTGAAGGTATGATATACCATTCCAGATCTCTTCACTTACTTCCCTAAATTGAACATTGCTATCTGCAAACACTCGACTCCCACTCAACTATTTGACTAACACACCAATTCTAAAGAAGACTCAAATAAGACTCTTGCACTCCACTACTTAGTACGCTTAGATTCTTGATTTATTGACTTGGAATTTAAAATTTTACCTAAATTTTATACAATCATCATCCATTTATTGCCTCTGGCATTCACTTGATTCTTCTTTTCTAAATATTTTCTTGACTTGGATTTCCTGGCCTCCATGCTTTGCCTATCCCATAACACTGTCGCTTGATTTGAATATATATACTTCCATCACACAACACTGTCACTTGCTTACTTTGATGCTTGACTTGAATATAATACTTCAGGAATTTTTGGTTTCTCCATTTTGGCCTTTTTGAAACTTGATGTTTTGTTTTCCATGGGCCCTTGCCTATTTGCTTCATGGATTATATATATATATATAAGGGTCAGGTTCCGGGGCCTTATTGTTTTTTTGCCACTAATTATCTCACCAATTGTAGACTCTTGATTTGTTATATATATGGGTCAGGATCCAGGGCCTTATTGTTTTTTTTGCCTCTAATTATCTTACCAATTGTAGACTCTTGATTTGTTATATATCCAATCGTCGGGAATTTTGGTGAGTTGGCGATAGAAACTGTTTCTTTTGTTTTTTCCATCATGTTTCCTTCTTGTTTACCCACCCCTTTACTTTCATAGTCATTGTTTCTTTGCTAATTATTTTCAAAGGGATTCATTCATTTTTCCTGTAAATGTAAAAGAAAATTTGTGATTTTATACCAATTGGGAAGTTATAAAACTCCAAATTTATAGCTCCATTTGTTTATATTGTGTTGATGAAGCACTTATTATGTGTTTTAATAAGAAAATAAAAAGGTTTAAATCAAAGAGTTTCACTATGTTCTCTTGATCCTCTCTCTATTCCCAAAAGTATGGTTTGCCACTTCCATGAAAGATTCTAGGCTGAGTCAATGTCGTAATGGATTCAAAATGGTCCAACTTGGATTTCAAAAACTTTGATAACAAAACCTGTTTGTATAAAGAAGATTGAAATTGCAACGTTGCTGAAGCAAGAAAAGCGTGATTGCATAAAACTTTAGTTGGTTTCCTATTTTGTAGTTGAAAATAAGCATAAACTCCTAGCGACAACTCAAATTATCACAAAATAAGCATAAACTCCTAGCGACAACTCAAATTATCACATCCACCGTTGAATATAAAGCTAATCTAGGGCTTACAATTAGTGAAATAATTAATGGCAAAAACAATAAGGCCTCGATTCCTAACCCTATATATACATTCATATATATAGTGAGTGTCACCAATGTTGTTGATATGACTACACACGTTTCCCTTGTAGCGTGTATCCGTACTTTCGGCACAACTACAGAGTTACTCAGGTTGTGCCTTCGGCACTCAAAAAAATAGTGTTGCATTGCTATAACATAGGCTATTTTCTTGTCAAAATCTAATTCACACTCTCTTATGTCAAAGCAAATTATTCCAACAAAAACAAGTCATAGAGAGTAGAGAAGAATGTGATGGAGGAATTGAGAAATAATCGGGATCTCTGTATTTTACTTAATTTGGGGCCAAGGAGATATAACCTGCCACCCATTTGCAAAAATGGGTTAAAACATAATTTAATAGGCACGATACAAAATGAGAAAATTTGAATTACACTATGCAAAATTTTGGCAGCTAATAATAAATTTCTCAAAAACATATATTACTATGAATTTTTTTAAAAAAACATAAGGTACTATTATATATACAAAACAGGATGGTGTTTTGGTGGGAGATAAAAGATGGTTGAAATTTAACCAAATATATGAATCTAACGGATCGCATAGAACTTAACGCACCAAGAGTGCATGGGTTCGATTCTCATACCCAATATTTTTTATATTTATTTATTTTTCTTCAATTGTTGATAATGGTGGTGTTGAAAACTTAAGAGTGATTATATTTTTTATAAGTTTTAAATTCTTATCGTGCCAACGACATGAAAAATACCTTGGTCTATTTTACAAATCAGAATGGCGTTTTAAGGAATTAGAGATAAAAAATATTAGAATTGAAAGTTGGGAAATATGTTAAGGGTTGAGATTCATTTTCTTTATTGACATGTTTGTGAATGTAACACAACTATAAGGGCAAAAAAAATGAAAAATGGTGAAAAAAGCATGTGAAATGTACATGTGGAAGGGAGAGAAAATTTTGTGTGTCTTTTTTCTCAAAATTAAAATTGTCATAATTATTTACTTAGTTGTTGAATTTCGGTAAACTTGTTATCGTTGAAATGCATCTTTGAAGATCTTTCCAATGAAATCAATGATCAATAGAAAGGCTAAAATTTTCAAAAATATATATTTTATTGCCAAATAATGTATAATGCATTTCATTTATTTAGTGTTTTTTTCAAATAAATGAAATGGGCCGATTATCCCAAGAAAAAAAGAAGTGATGATACATACATCTTAATGCACATTTTAAAAAATAATCTTGAACTTCATGTTTTTGCGAATTTAGGGTTTAGGGGATAACTCACTCTCGGCGTTTGAATTTTTTTATATGTGCAAAATAGGATGGTGTTTGGGTGGGAGATAAAAGATGGTTGAGATTTAACCAAATATATAAATCTAACGGATCATATAGAACTTAAAGCACCAAGAGTGCATGGGTTCGATTTCCATACCTAATATTTTTTATATTTATTTATTTTTCTTCAATTGTTGATGATGGTGGTGTTGAAAACTTAAGGGTGATCATATTTTTGACAAGTTTTAAACTTTTATCGTGCCAACGGCACAGAAAATACCCTAGTCTATTTTACAAATCAGAATGGTGTTTTAAGGAATTGAAGATAAAAGATAGCTAGAATTGAAAGTTGGGAAATATGTCGAGGGTTGAGATTCATTTCCTTTAATGACATGTTTGTGAATGTAACACAACTATAAGGGCAAAGAAAATGAAAATGGTGAAAAAAGTAAGTGAAATGTACATGTGGAAGGGAGAGAAAATTTTGTATTTTTTCTGAAAATTAAAATTGTCATAACTATTTATTTGGTTGTCGAGTTTCAGTAAACTTGTTATCATTGGAATGCATTTTTTGAAAATTTTCCAATGAAATCAATTATCAATAGAAATGCTAAAATTTTCAAAAATATATATTTTATTGCTAAATAATGTATAATGTATTTCATTTCTTTAGTATTTTTTTTCGAATAAATGAAATGGGTCGATTATCCCATGAAAAAAAATGATGAGACAGGTATCTTAATGCACATTTAAACAAAAATCTTGAACTTCATGTTTTGTCGAATTCAGGGTTTAGGGCATAACTCAGTTTCGGCGTTTGAATTTTTTCCCAACTGAATCAAATTTTGACCGAGTTCAACTCTAAAGTTTGTATTATATATTTTTACCTTACAATAGGCTTGCACTTCAAAATTGATTGAGGGTGAAATTGAGGATGGTGGCGAGAGTGTTAAGTACATGATATTTGGCAAAACCAAAGTACGTAGAGTGCCAACTACAAGAGGAATACCCTAGTCTATATTACAAAACAGGATGATATTTGAAGTTGGAAATAAAAAAAACGACTGAGATTTACCCAATTATAAAAATCTAACAGATCACATAGAACTCAAAGCACCAAGAGTGCATGAGATCAATTATCATACCCAACATTTTGATATTTATTTATTTTTCTTCAATTGTTGATAGTGGTGATTAAACATGTAAATATGATGGATGAAAACTTAAGGGTAATCAATAATATACTTCTGAGAAGTTTTAATGTGGTGTTGAAAATAAAGTAGAATAAACTCTATGTATCATGTCAAACTTTTATCGTGCCAATGGTACGAGGAATACCCTAATCTATATTACAAATCAGGATGGTGTTCGAGCTTAAACATAAAAGACGATTGAGATTTACCCAAATTTAAGAATATAACAGATCATATAGAAATTAAAGCACCAAGAGATAAGTTTGTAGATAAACATAGTTCAAGGTTGAGATTTGTTTCATCTAATGGTTGGGACTTAATGTTAGCCTTTATGTCAATCCCCAATAAGAACAATGCATGTGTTCAATTCTCATACCCATCATTTTGAAATTTTGTTTATGTTTCTTTAATTGTTGAAAGTGGTGATTAGGCATGTAAGTGAGGATGAAAACTTAAGAGTGATCAATAATATATTGGCTTAATCAAGTTTTGACAAGTTATAATGGGGTGTTTATGCTAGAAAAATAAAGTAGAATAAACTCTATTTATCATGTTAAACTTTTATCGTGCCAACGGCATGGAGAATACCCTAGTAGAAAATAAAAGGGCATAGGTTTTTTGTTTTCAAATTTTATAATGATATCATAAAATAATTTTGTCCAATGACATATTTAGAATTTGTGAATGCCTAGACAAGTGTTAATTATAATTATTGAAACAACCAACTCATCCAAAAAAGAGTTATCTTCCCCTAATTCCCCCTCAAGTGATACGTTATTTACAAGGAAGCACAAACTCTTAGAAAACTTGTTGTATCTGTGTTCGACATGTATCCGACATCGACACTTGCTTGAAAAACGTGTCGACAGATTTAGATACATGGTCAATGCAGTCAACGTGTTGGACACGCCTTTGATACACCTGAAACTTGGTCAGGACACATTCAAGACTCGGCAATCGACTTCGTTTTATTTTACTTTTAGACGTGTGCAAATAATCACCTACTTTAATGATTGTTGATTCATCTGAAGCGAATGACTTTCAATTGAGATTCAAGTAAATAGGGCAAAAGTCCACTAAAACATAGAGATAGTCTATGCTTCTTAATTTTTGCGTCTTCTTCTTCACTCATTTGTTTTTTCTTTCCTTTACTCCTTCTCTACATATTTTTTCTCTACTTTTTTTTTATTACAAGATAGTCTCATCTACTTCACCTTTGCACATCTTCTTCTTTACGTTTTTTCTATTTTTTTCCTACTTAGAACAAAAATGAAGACACTCTAGGAAGACATTTCATTAGATTACTGTTTATATTTATGTTTATATGACTTATTAAAAACAAATAGTATGACGTGTCGACACATCCCCGAGTCCTAGTTTTTAGGAAATCGTCGATTCGGCGTGACATATGCGTGTCCGACAGACACGATGCGCGTCTGTGTCCATACATCCTTGGTTATTTATAAACACTATAATATCAATGATGGGTGAAAGCAAAACACATTAGTTAAAAATAAAAACTTAAACTTTAGTAATGTTCCCTAAACACTTATACTAAAGTCTAATAATTATATACAACCCAATTAAAATCAAAATCGTTCAATTTTTAACTTTTACTGATGTAATTAATTTTTAACTTTTACTGATGTCACCCCTACTAAAGTTCAATAATTATATTACTAATGTCACACCAAATTTCAACAATTAAACGTGTATTTCGATGCCCCTCCAAACATTCAATAACTGTAAACAAATTCTCCAATGTAATTATTTAATACTCCTCCAAGCATTCATAATTATGTACAAACCTTGGGGCAAAATTATTATAAATTTTGAAGAAAAAATTATTCCCTATCCTTCATTTCCTAGTGTACAATTTTCTTAAAAAATAATCATATTATTATACTTAATTGGGAATTTTCCATTTAAATGTTACAGTGTATTTTAAAATTATTCTCAATCATTATTATTATTTTTTTTCAATTTTTAATACGTAAATAGATTATTATTCATATGAAAATATGATTAAAAAAAGCTTGGGAATTTTACATTTAAATGTTACAGATATTTTCTTAAATGTTACTTTTAAATATTACAAATCTTTTCTTTTTTGAAGAGTTAAAAGATGAATTTTACGAATGATTTAGATTTTCACAAGCTATGAAGGCGGAAATGTCGAAAAAATAAAATTTTTTATTTATGTAAATCATGTTTTGTACCAGCTCAATGCCCAAGGTATAGCAACAAAAGGTTATTTTTGGGGGTGACAAAAGCAAGACTAAGGACCTAATTGACATGTTGAAGGCCCAAATAGACACTACAAGAGAAAAGTGTATGTGACACAATATATACATAAAATTAATAAATATATAGGCAACTTTGGCTTGATATTCTTCTTTTTGCAACATATTGGTGGAACAACCATTAACCAAAGGGCAAAAGCACATTACCCTTTTCGTGAGTGATGAATGCCTTGGGACCACTTGCAAAAAGAGTCATCTTCAACTCAAGTATATTGGCACTCGATTATGTGTTTTGTTTCTAAATTCCCACCTATGTCTTCTCATGGGTGGCTATCCTAGGTCATCTCTAACTCGCTTTCTTTCTCAAAACCCATCTAGAATGGCATTCTCCAATATGATTGAAGTTGGTCCCGCAATCCCAGACTTATCCTTGTTATCCTACTTTAATTGTCGCTTATTATCTAATTTACATTTTAAATTAGAGTGCCATCCAATCTCATTTGTTTGGTTTGTCTGGATACACATTTGAGTTTCAAAAGAAACATTTGATGCCAAAACGTGGGAAATATTCATAAACCTTATTGTTTGAATGTTGCACCGACATTGTTAATACCAATGTGGCCTTTTACCTAAGACCTAAAAGCTCAATTCAATAGAGAATACTATTTCTCAATAAGAGCTGACATGCTTGTATGTTTACTCAAATAACTATTTCTTATTTCCAAAATAAATTATAAGTTAATCATGTATATTTAAAGTCATACCCAATATCCATGAAGATCTGCGAGAACAATTAATTTTGTATCTTTTTCATATCACATAAACAATTCTATACTAGGCACCACTTTTGATTTGTGTTACGAAATTCAAATGGTCATCGAAAGATGGTTTCATTATTAATGATTTATGACTTTGTCCTCTAAATCCTTTACTTCATTCTCATGTTTCATATGACATCATCCCTTTTATCCAAGAATTGCAATAGTTGTTATACTGACCTCTCTGGTTAGTCAGTAACTAGACCAATTATATAATTTTAAACTTGCTTAATCAGTTTCAATCCTGTCAATGAAATAATATAATCAATCTCCTAAATCAGCAAGGACTTTCATAAGGATTCATACGAAGACAATCGGAATCAAAGTTTAAAGTAACAACAAAAAAAGCAAAAACTAAATAAATAACCCATTGAAGTCATTCATTTATTGGAGAGCAGGTTAACAATTATGTGCTGGAATTGAATAGTTCCTAAATTCTTTTGGGAATGTGGGGTTATGTTGGAAATTTTTTAGCAATTCCAATGAATGGAAACATCCCTGCTTTATGTTATTGGAATAGGCTTATCCCACATTGAATAAAAGTGGTGTTGTAAGTTACTTTATTAGTAATTACAAATTTTTTTATGTTGCATCCAAACCTGATACTATGATACAAAGTGCATATCGTATGGTACATCTTATGATGTACCGATACAGGATGATGCAGGAATCTCATTGCTTGAATAGTCTTACTTATGTATTTCATAGTCTTACTTATATCAATATATTTATTTATTGCACCATATCTTACGATACACGATACGTTAGGATACATGTATCTTAAATTTAAGTTTTCGATATATGCTACGATATACGTATTGAGAACCCAAGCAACCCTAAAAGCCAGAGGAATTCAAATAATCCATAAATTTATTATCCATATTAATTAGACAAGTTCATCTTATTCAAAACACTAATTATGTCATCCATTCTCTCCCACTTCACACCTTGGAAAACCTCATTCACTTTGGAAAACCTCATTCCTATAAAAAAGAGAGAAACGTGTTTTCACATCTTTTTAACTTAACCCGAAATGGTTGAGGAAAAGAAAGGTTCCCTTTTACAATACTCCAGGGAAGAGATCCAATAGAGATGGGGTAGGGAATTTATGATAAATTATTAAATGTTACAAAATATAACAAGCAATTAATAGTCCAATAGTGTTGCTCTTGCACTAGGATGAAGTAGGTCATTGGCTCATCATTGACTTCCACCTTCATAAGGGTTTTTTTCTTTTTTAAATTTATTAATCATTTGGAAAATTCGGGTAACCCGAACCCACAAAATCACTTAGGTTGAGCTTGGTTACCTTCCTCAAGCCCAAGTTTGGGTTGGGCGAGCTACGGGCTGACCTATCAAGACTTTGGGTTGGGCCTGGACTGAGCTCCTAGCCTGCCCAAGTTGCAGCCTTATGTTAAGCTCAGTGCTCAAAATAATAATATGGAAGAGAGCTTACGACATCATTGTTTTACCATAAATAAGTTCCTTGCACCATGGGCATGCGGCCTTGAAGGCTAATGTAAGGCTATTCGGATCTCGTTGTCCTCCAACCCTAAATCCTCGTATATTCCCTACTTAAGTAAACATCTAATCCTATGATGTAAATGTGATATGTTCATGATTTTACAACATTTGCCGAGTGATTGTGAAAGTTAACAGATCCCTTTAACACTAAAGTTCTCGGACCTCCAATAGCATAAAATAGCAAAAATGTCAATCACTGAAATCGAGCCCTTGAAGATTTTGTATGGTCGATAATTGTTGGTTCCTTTCACCCCAAAATGGTAATACGTAGCTGAAAGAATTAATGGAGTTGAATTTCAAAGTGGCTATATCCTCGGCTTATCATTTACTTGTTATGCATGCCACTTGGCGAAACACTAACCAACACTTATAAATGGTGTAAGCATTCATGCAACTTGTTGTGATACTTCCACTACCGTCTTCAGGAGATAACAAAATTTAAGCAAGTAGGAAACATTTAACCCAAATCAAACAAATGCCAACACCTTGACTACACTGCCTAAGATCCGATCATCCTAAATCAGAAGTCAGAACTTCAGCATCCTATTTCTTCCAGGGTCAATGATAATAGATGACTGATGGCCACTTGGCTAAGTATACCTAATAAGTTTTAGCATTTAATAAATTGGTAGTGCTTTACGCACATCACTTCAAGTGGCATACCATTAACAGATCTTATAATTATGTAAACAAACATAAACATGCTGTGTCACACTGTCTCAATATCCCGCGAAAATCTACAAAATTCGATGGGGAAACAAATTTTAAGCAGCAATCAACCTATACTAAAAATGTCATTTGATTAAAATAACTTTTTTCACCAAAATATTTCTATTTATAGACAATGCACTTAAAAATTCAAACTTGAAGAGAACCAATTCAGAGATGCAAACCTCACTAACGGACTCGCCTCTGCAACAGAAACAACTGCACTGCCTGCCTCCATTTCAAGAATTGCAGCAAACCCTCAATTCACCAATCAATCAACTTTATCAGCCCCAATTCACATCAAAATCCACAATAAACTCTGCAAAAAACCACCAAATCTCATTCAATTTCACAAATTCAAGACCTAATTTAACCAATCAACGATGGATCACCAGTTACCTTATAGAGAGAGAGAGAGAGAGAGAGAGAGATTGAGGAACTGTTACATCACTCGATGGATCGGATCGGTTACAAAGAAAACTCGTTTTTCTTGAAACCCTTAAACAAGGGTGGTCACGTCTGTTGTCGAGATTCGGTTTTGAAAAAAAAAATGAGATTTGTGTGAGAGAGTGAAGAGAGAGAGGATCAGATGATGATGGTGGACGAGATTATTGACTAATTTTTTACGAAAAGCTGGCGCGAGTAAATAAAAAAACATCGCAATCAGCTTTGCCCAATTTGTTTCCAAAGATGCCAACAAGTAACGAGAAAAGAGAGAGCTTGATGAGGAAAGTTGAAAACGCGCGTGAGCACTGAGTAATATTTGGTGCTTGGCTGGTTTACCGCCATGAAATCGTGAGGAGGTGATCGAGTTGGGTTGTGTGGAGATGGATGGGGCATAAAATGGGTCGGATACGGTTTTGATATACAATTTTGTTTTAGCTTTTTTTTTTTTTTTTTTGTCGGGGTATTTGGCTTGGAGTCCCTCAATTCCTTAATTTATATTTACTATGACATCCTTTGATGATTTCATGTTTCGAGTAGGGGTGGGCATCCCATCCCGCAATCCCGATCATGTCCCGTCCTATCCCGATTTTTTCTGGTCTTAATGGAATTGAATAATTTCATTTCGATTCCGTCCCATCCCGATCTATAATGGGATGGGATGGGATGAAGATTTTCAATCCCGCCAATCTCGTCCCGTCCCGAGCTAATTTTTTAATATTTATTATTAATATTTTTATTCATATAAACTTACAGATGACTAACAGAAACTCATGGTGTTTGCAGTGGCAACAGAAATGTTACTTCAAGAAATGAATATTCATTAAGCAAGAGAAAGATAATAGACTATTGCTTGGATTCCCAATAAAAGTGGCTCAAATTATTTAACTTACAAATATTGATAATACCTAGGTGAAGATGAAAAATAAAAATTAACTAATAATACATATTCAGAAGGGAACATGCAGGGGCGGAGCCAAGAATTTGAGATGCCCTAGGCTGTAAAAATATTTTTTTAATAATTACAATATATGTATTGATGGTAAACCATTATGAATATGTTAGAGCATCACCAATATGTCTATATTATTCCCTAACAAAAGATGAAATGTCATTTTGTCAAGGAGCCATGAATTTTGTTTCCCACAATAATGAAATTGTAAAATCAGTTGGGAGGTCATCACAACGACACAATACTCTTAGTGGGTCCCATTTATCATGTCATTTTCTAAAAGTCAGCCCACTCGACTTCATTGTTAGGAGATTTAGTGGCTACCCTTATATTTGCATGTCACATCTATATCTAATTATAAGAAAATTATTTTTCTCGCTCTTATATAATGATAATCTTCGCAGCAGTCACAGGCAGCACGCCGATCCCGACCCGTCCCGAACCGGTTTGGGATGGGACGAGGTCGGGATGAGGTTTTTCCCATCCCGTCTCGTCCCGATCTCGTATGAATGGGATGGGTATATCTCGTCCCATCCCGTCCCGTGCCCACCCCTAGTTTCGAGTCCTTGGGGGGGCAAAATTTTGGAATATAAATAGGTGAAGAAATTCTACACAGCTTAGGTTTGCGCCTGGGCCATTACCTGGACGCTCCCTCGCACGTGCATGAGCTTTGTAAAAAAAAAACAGAAAGAGAAGAGAGGGAAATCGAATTGGGGCTGAAATTTAAGAGGGAATGAGTCTCCCTCTCCCCAAATACATCTTCCACAGAGAAGAGAAGACTTATCTCCCTCTCCCCAAACGAAGAAATTGACCGAAGCTAAGCCCGAAATCACCCTCTCCCCAAATGAAACTCGACCGAAGCTCGACAGAGAAGCAAGCAAAGGATCTTCTTATTGTTCCGTTTGTTAGGGTCATCAGTGCTTCCCCATAGGATCTTCTTCCTTCTTCAAAGCAAGCAAACTTGGGTCGATACACAACAGATCGTATCCCTTGTCCAGATTTGAGAAAACCCAGTTAAGATCATTCATTTCCCCCTTCTTTTGTCAACAAGGTTGGTTCAAATCCCCCCCCCCCCTTTTCTTTTGTTGATATTTGTTGCTAAGCCACTGTTAATTTCATCACACAATGACTGTTTTTCATCTTCTTTGTTCGATTTGGTGATAAAAATCAAGTCTTTATCTTCTTCTCCTTCGGTTTTAGCTTGGGTCAACTTGCTTGAGTCTGATAAAAAGCAAACAATGAAAGGGTATTAGGGTTGGGTTGGGTTTGAATGATTGTGCTTCATTTTGTGATTTTGAGGATTTTTTCTTCATCTTGTGCTTTTCCTTCTATTGTGCTTCATCTTGATTTTGCAGGTTCTTGAAATATTCCTTCTTCAAAGCAAGCAAACACTATAGTATTCTTACAGAGGCTTCAAAAACATGTATGAAATTGCTACCATGTAAAATTGCTATAGTCTTCTTGTTATGAAATTGCTACCATGTAGAATTTATGAACCCATGGTAATGGGGTTTTCTCAGTTTTTCAAATCCCAAGTTGATTTGAGACATGGGTTTTAATGATTTTGTGAAAAAAAGGGCAGGAGAGACTGTAACCCATGATGGGGTTATCTAGTTTTATGAGAAAAATCTCACTTTTGTAGATTTTGGTGTTTTTGTTGGAAATGGGAATCTGGGTTTTGTTTCATTTATTTTGTTTGCAAGTTTTGGATCTTGAGGTGGGTCTAGTTGGGTGTATTTTGAGTGTTGTTGCTTTCTTCTCTCAAAATGGGAAGTACTTGAATGAGTTTGGAGATCTAGGTATGCAGAGGTAAGTTTTGTTTTAGAGTTTGTATCTTTGTGGTTCAGGAGGTGAAATTTTTATATTTTCATGATTCATTTTGTAATTGTAACATTCCATCTTTGCAGACTCAGAAGGAGAGCTCTTTAAATTGTTTAAAATGCTCAAAGAATGAAAACAAGGGTGAAGGCGAGGCAGTGGATGATTTGAAGCTCAAAGATAGCAAAGATAGTGGTGATACTCATGAAGCTGAATCATGGACTGATGCAGAAACTCTACTTCTTTTGGAATCTGTTTCGAAGCATGGAGATAGCTGGAACCTTGTTGCTCAGAATGTTCAAACCAAGAAGATATTTGACTGCATCTCAAAGCTTATACAGTTGCCTTTCGGAGATCTTATGATGAGTACAGTTAATGGAATGTGTGATTACAGTAGCTCAAAGATAGCAAAGATAGTGTTGTAACTCTTAATTTGTTCAAATGTTGTAACTGTATTTGATGTTATAGGATGTAAATGGATGAGATTTTTATCTGGAACTGATAGTGTCGAATGCACTTTGGGAATTGGTGTAATAATTACGTGTTATTGTTTCTATACTACTGTCATAATTAATAGGAAATCCATTAGTTTCCTCTTTTTACAGGCTTTGTATGTGTTGTTTATGTTCAAGTAATGAGAACAAAGATGTGTTGTTTATGTTCAAGTAATCAAATTTGGATTCATGGCTGATGCATCTGTGGGAGCTCATTGATAACAATGTATGGAAAATGTGGGAGCTTTTCTGATGCACATCTAGCTTTTGAAGAGATTCAGAATAAGAATGTGGTGGGTTGGACAACCATAATTCAGCTTCCCAACAACATGGTTATGTACACAAAGTGATAGAATTGTTGGGGGAAATGCTGTCAGAGGGTAACCAACCAAATTATACGACTTTTGTTTTTGTTTTTGCAGCGAGTAACCATGCGGGGAAGCTGGATGAAGGATTTAGGTATTTTGATTCCATTAGTAGTTGTACGTATGGGATGAAACCTGCACTTGAGCACTATGCTTGCTTGGTTGATATGCTCGGGCGAGCTGGTGTATTGGACAAAGCAAAGAAGTTTATTGAATCAATGACAGTTGATCCAGACCCATCAATCTTGGGAGTTTATTGAATCAAAACATGAACATTAGACTAAATCATAAAGTTAAAAAAATAATGGGAAAAAATTGAAAACAAAACATACCCATTAGAGTTTTCTTAAGAAAAAATTTAGACAAAAAAAAAAAAAAAATACATAAACATTAGACTCTAAACCATCAACTAAAACACAATCACAAATCAAAATGAAGGATACCCACTGTAAAATTTTCAAAACATTAATACCCAAATCAGTGAAACACCCCAAAAAAATCAGCATCCAATTCAGCAACATTTCAACATCCAACAATATTTTAGCAACAATTCAGCAACAAAACTCCGACAAAAACTCTGCAAAAAATTTCAGCATTCAATTTCAGTCTCATGGCATACAAAATAACAAAACTCAGTCTGCAACAAAATTTGAGACTTCGTTTCAATACACCCAAGCAAAAATGACAGAATTTACAAAGTTTCAGCAAATTCAACCACTTCACCACATAGCATCAAATTTCCAGCAAATTCAACCACTTAACAAAGTTTGACAAAATTTACAGAGTTTTTAGCAAAATTTCAGCAAATTCACATTGTTTTCAGCATCTTCATTTTCAGCATTCAACATTCACAGAGTTTTCAGCATTCATTTTCAGCATCTTCACAACATTTGAATTTTCAGCAACTCATCTTGAAGGTGGTGGCTGCAAAAAAAATTATATATATATATAATAGCACTGCAAAAATAACAACAGTACTAAGAAATAGTGTGACCCTTTGGTTTATATACATGTGACATCAATGAAAAATATTGATCCATGAATGAGATTGGAATACCAGATTGTGACCCCATTGTTTCATCCTTCAAGTTGACAAATACAAATCATAAGTGATAGTACGCATCATTAAATATATTAAATTCAAACATATGTATTTGGATTTAATGAATGAGGTGTCAAATATTCTGACCCAAGCCTTCCAATCTGGGAACAACCCTACAAATGACGTGTACATAAAATTTAATATTCTAGACTTAAAAAATTAAATATTCATAAAAACATATTACAAAACATACCACATTCTTCTCAAGGGCCTGATCTTTATTTGCTTGTTTTTTTTTTCTTCTGTATCTTTTTACAAAAAATTTCGGCTGTGGATTGCATTCTTGAATTAGATCGTCGGCCTTTGCTACGAACCAGTAATGGACTATGAATGTTGGATTGCATCCCAGAACTAGTAGTATTGGATCCAATTTCAAATAACCCATGTGAATCAACATCCTCATCACCATCATCAGTTTTGAGTTGCTCCATTTTCAAAGTGATCCATTCATGAACTTGGCATGTCTTCTTTTCATCCTCAGCGGCGTAGTCGGCCATTTCATTGAAGTGACTGCACATCTTGTCAAACCTTTGATTTTCAGGCTTAATTCCCCAATCTGAATAAACAATCTTAACCTTTGTATGCGCCCTCTTCACATCTTTCCTCCATCTCCGAATAACATATTTATCTGGTACAACATGAATATCTCTTTCAAATAATACTTTCAATACATGTCTGCATAAGATCCCCTTAAACTCAAACAATTGGCAATTACACTTGATATTGAAGTCGGCAACGTTAAAATATACTATATAATTGACTGAACGTTGTCTATCTCCTATCACCAAGTCTTGTCTATCAGTGTATACCTCAAAGTTACTCTCATCTATAACTTCATTACGAATTGTACAACATATATTTCCTGTTATCTCTTCTTGGAACTCCTTAAATTTTTTTGTACTATAGGCAGTTTGAAAAGTTTTCTCTATTGCATAAGGAGTAATGCAAGGGATCTACCGGTTAAACGATTTAAAGTCCGCTTCAGTTTCCTTTTGAACCTTACTTCGTAGTGCATTCTCATATTGTTCAACGAATTGCTTCAATGTGGTCTTCGAATTTACATAACCATCAAAAAAAGCATTCATGCTTTCACTCCTTTGAGTTGAAGACATCCCCGCCCAGAAAGTAGATCTTTGATATGTTGGCACCCAACGCATTCTTTCAAGATATAATCCTTTCAACCAATCATTTTCTTGCAGACAATATTTCTCAATGAAACCATGCCATTTTACTTCAAACTCTTCATGAGATAAGGAATCGTAAACTGCTCTTTGCATTGCAAACTTTATTGCCTCATATTGATTGCAACCGGACAACTTTTCAGGCAACTTCTTCATAATATGCCACAAGCACCATCTGTGTCGTGTGTTGGGAAATACAATTTCAACGGCCCTCTTCATTGCCCTATCTTGATCAGTGATTATAGCCATCGGAGCATTGTCATTCATACACACAAGCCAAGTTTGGAAAAGCCAAACAAACTCTTCAATGGTCTCACCACATATCAATCCACATCCCAAAAGAATTGACTGACCGTGATGGTTCACCCCAACAAAAGGAGTAAATGGCATCTCATACTTATTTGTTAAGTATGTAGTGTCGAAGGTAACAACATCTCCAAACTCCTTGGAAGCTGCTTTGCTCCATGCATCAGTCCAAAAGACATTTCTCAATCCACCTTTATTATCCAAATCCAACATATAAAAGAAATCAGCATTGTTAGCTTGCATTTTTTGGAAGTAGTTATGAATGGCGTCCGCATCCCCTTTCCCAAGCCTCAACCTCCCCATTCTATCCAGATAATTGTAACAATCTTTTTGAGAAAAAGGCAGAATATCATGACTACCAGCTTCAACAACACATGAATTAAAACTCTTATTTGGCCTAATACCCGCCCTATCATTATAATCCAGCTTCTTCTTCACATACAAGCTCATAACTCTATTTTTCGGATAAAATCTAGATTTTCCGGGGCTCAATTCATGATTGTGATCAAGTGTTATTTTTGTCACTGACACTGTTCCATCAGAGCGTATTTTACCTCTAATTTTAGCCAAATATCCACATTTAGCTGTACCCCACTTTTTTACAACATTTTTTGATTGACTTTTATGCAACCCAGATTGACCACATGCAAGCGTAATGAATATAAGTTTTTTATTTTCATCTTTTTTCGTATTCTTTATTTTCACTGGAATTCCTATTTTATTACCATAATCATGAAAATATCGTTGGTACTCATTAATGCTGTTGAACTGCATCCCTTTTGTAGGATCCATTATCTCTTCTAAATTTTCTTCATTTTCCATCAATTCATTATCTTCTACACTATCCATTCCTGAAATATGTGTTATAACATACAACAACTATTATAACATAAATGCACAACTAATAGCTTGAGGGATTTTAGAGATAGAAAACGAATAACACGAGAGAAAAGAAGATAGAAAAACAGAAACATACAAACAAAATAAAACAAGATTTTCAAAAGACATTTCTGTAAACTATTCGAGAGAACGGTGCCGATACTATGTGCGAGCTAGTATAACGAGATGTTCAACAAGAATAGATCTTATAAAGTTTTGAAAGAAAAGAAGAAGATAAACAATAATGCATGCTTTATATATTGAAAATAAAAAGAAATTACAGAGGAAAGACTTAGGAGATAGAGATAGAAACTTACAAGTAGAGAGGGATAGAACTTTGGTTCAAACATTAATTAGCATAACTGACAAACCCCGATTAAAAATTTTAGAGAAAATTTCAATTTACCTGAGTAGACGAGAGATGTACATGTCTTATAACGCAACAAGCGAGCGTATGATCCTTGGATGTGAGACTCTCTGTTGTCGTCAAAGCCGATTTGGGAACGATGAGAACCACTTCAGGCTTCTTAAGGTCACGAACAACAGTTAAACCTCTCCTGCATACGATAAAAAAATCGATAAAGGATGCATTTTTCAAATATTAAAAAATAGTATAGAGAAGCATATTCACGGCTTTGCTTCAAATTCACCCAAAACCATCCAAAATTCATAAAAAAAAAATTGTAGTCATTGCACCACATCAATTAGTCCTCGTCCAAGTCAGAGAATATTTTCCAAGTTCAATATTAAAATACTTGTAAACTCTGATCTCTACTACTTGGCTTTGTATTCAAACCCCATTATTAGTGCAAGATATGGCATTCCCTCCTCAAACCTATAAGAAAACTCATTTCTATAACTATAAGAAACAATACTGTTGGACATTGCCATATATGTTATGTGCCAGACAACGGACAATGCACATCAATTGGTTTGTTAACAAGTTTATAGGGGTCTCATCTGAAATTGCATCTGTTAGAAACCTCACGTTACTTTTATGAGCTATAAGTATTTCACATTCTTGATGTAATGCCCAACAAGTTTCAAGCTCAAAGACTGACTATTCAATTTGAGGACAGTGCATAAGAATATCCAACATTGGTTTGTGTTCATAGCAACTAATAGAAACTTTATCAAGGAGACATTGGCATGTATGCGAGTATATTAGGCTAAAACTTTTCTGAGCAAGTTGAGAAACACAACAAAACTAAACTTAGATGTTGTAGGATAGAGACCACTAGTTCATCAAAACCCCGTGATACAAGTAGACCAGTAGTAAGCTTAGTATAGAGACCACTAGTTCATTAAAATAAGTAATGAACTTTACTTTCTCAAATTTGTAGTTCTATTTCGACATTTCAAAATAGTTTTTGTTTATCAGGAACCCTAGATCTAGAACCCCACAAGAAGAAATCAAGAAGAAATGAAAGAGACACTTACCTTCTCTGGTTTCTTCGTGCGATGGGGAACTTCTTCTCTCGATTCTTCTTTCGGTGGAGTCGACGATGGGGAGGGAGGATGTGATGGAGCCAAAAACCAAAACCAATCTTCGAAATTAGGTTTCTCTCAGTTTTCTTCTTCGATAGGGAGGGAGGATGCGATGGAGCTAAAAACCAAAACCAAGCTTTGAAATAAGGTTTCTCTCGATGGAGTCGACGATGGGGAGGGAAGATGCGATGGAACTTCTTTTTCGATGGGGAGGGAGGATGCGATGGAGCCAAAAACCAAAACCAAATTCGAAAATGGGGAAAAATATGGGCTGCTGAAACTCCCTCCGAAATGCTCAATCACGTGCCTTGGACCCTCCCAGGCGCACGTGCCAAGGAGCGACCCAGGCGGTCGACCCAGGCCAGCTAGAGTTTATCAAATAGGTGGTGTTTAAGGACCACTCCTTTAGGTGATTTGGGATAATGTGTAGGTCAGTTTGTATCACACTCAAGGTGATTTGGGCCTTCGCTCACCTAATGATTAAGATAAAGGAATCTAACATAAAGCATATCATATCATAATGTGTTGACATGCTATACGGCACACATATTCAGAATGTGTGTGTGTTCTTTATAAGAATCTAATAAGTCAATTGATATGTTGTGGGAGTGGCTTCCGATGTGAACAAATCAAGGGAGTTCAATCTGCCATGTTGATGAGGGTGTGAGACTGTTTGTGCTCTAAATCATCAGTTGAGTGTAATTAGATATGCAGTGCGATGCAATGTTTGGTGAAAAGTTGGAAATGTCGAAGGGTTGGATGTAATCGAATATGGGTGTTCGATCACCTAATTATAAGAATCCAACGGATCGTATAGAACTCAAAGCAACAAGAGTGCATGGGTTCGATTCTCATACCCAACATTTTGAGATTTATTTATTTTTCTTCAATTGTTGATGGTGGTGATTAGGCATGTAAGTATGAATGATGAAAATTTAAAAGCGATTATGTTTTGACAAGTTTTAAACTTTTATCGTGCCAACGACATGGGGAATACCCTAGTCTATATTACAAATCAGGATAGTGTTTGAAGTTGGAGATAAAAGACGGCTTAGATTTACTAAAATATAAAAATTTAAAGGATCGTATAGAACCTAAAGCACCAAGAGCGCATAGGTTTGATTCTCATACCTAACATTTTGATATTTATTTATTTTTCTTCAATTTTTTTATGGTGGTGATTGGGCATGTAAGTATGAATGATGACAACTTAAGAGTGATCATGTGTTGATAAGTTTTAAACTTTTATTGTGTCAACGACATGGGAAATACCCTCCTAGTCTATATTACAAGTCAGGATGATGTTTAGGGTTGGAGATAAAAAAAGGCTCAGATTTACCCAAATATAAGAATCTAATAGATCGTATAGAACTTAAAGCACCAAGAGTGCATGTGTTCGATTTTCATACCTAACATTTTAATATTTATTTATTTTTAAGTATGAATGATGAAAACTTAAGGGTGATCATGTTTTGACAAGTTTTAAACTTTTATCATGCCAACGACGCGGGAAATACCCTAGTACATTACAAATGAGAATGGTGTTTTGGGTTGATGATAAAAGACGGATGAGATTTACTTAAATATCACATAGAACTTAAAGCGCCAAGAGTGCATGAGTTCGATTCTCATACCCAACATTTTGATATTTATTTATCTTGATATTTAAAGTAAAATAAATTTTATTTATCATGTTATACTTTAATCGTGCCAACGGTACATGGAATACTCTAATCTATATTACAATTCAGAGTTATTTTTACTATTCATTTGACTTGATAAACTAAGGATTGCAGATAAAAGATGACTATGATTAAAAGTTGGAAAATGGGTTGATGGTTGAAATCCATTTCTCATGATGGCATGTTTGTAAATATAAAACATTTAGAAGGACAAAAATAATGAAGATTTTGTGAAAAACTTTAGTGGAATGTACATGTGGCCGAGAGATAAAGTATTGTGTTTTTTTTTTTCTCAAAATGAAAATTATCATAACTATATATGTAATTGTTGAATTTTTGTAAATTATATCGTTGAAATGCAATTTTGAAGATTTTTTCAACAAACCAATGATCAATGCAAATGTTTAAAATTTTAAAATATGTATTTTATTATTTAAACATGTAAGTATTTTTAATATTTTCATGCTTAAGTATAACATTTTTCAAAGAAATTGACGGACATTTTAATGAAAATTCAAACAAAGAACCCGAACATTCAAGCAATTATAATTTTAACCGAAATTGACCCTAAAAAATTAGTATTTTTACCTAAAATAGGCTTGCACCTCAAAAAATTAAGTTTATATTCTAAAATATGATTTTTGTATGGAGCTGATTGAGAGCAATGGTTGGAATGGTTGTGAGGGTGTTTAGTGCATGATAATTAACAAAAAAAATGTATGTGGAGTGCCAACGACACGGGTAACATGCTAGTTATATATACACAATATGATGGTGTTTGGGGTGGGAGATAAAAGACGGCTAAGATTTTGCCAAATATATAAATCTAACGGATCACATAGAACTCAAAGCTCCAAGAGTGCATGGGTTCGATTTTCATACCCAATATTTTTTGTATTTATTTATTTTTCTTCAATTGTTGATAATGGTGATATTGAAAACTCAAGGGTGATCATATTTTGACAAGTTATAAATTTTTATTATGCCAACGGCACGGGGAATATCCTAGTCTTTATTACAAATCAGGATGGTGTTTGGGGTTGGAGAAAAAATACAATTAAGATTTATCCAAATATAAGAATCTAACGGATCACATAAAACTTAAAGCACTAAGAGTGCATGAGTTTGATTTCATACCCAACATTCTGATATTTAATTTTCTTCAATTGTTGATGGTGGTGATTAAGCATGTACGTATGAAGGATTACAACTTAAGGGTGATAAAGTTTTAAACTTTTATCGTGCCAACGGCACGGGGAACACCCTAGAATTTATTTATATATACAAAACAGAATGGTGTTTGAGGTGGGAGATAAAAGACGGCTGAGATTTATCCAAATATAAGAATCTAACGAATCACATAAAACTAAAAGCATCGAGAGTGTATTAGTTCGATTCTCATACACAACATTTTGATATTTATTTATCTTGATATTTAAAGTAGAATTATTTTTATTTATCATGTTAAACTTTTATCGTGCCAACGATACGGAAAATACCCTAATTTTATACACACAAAACATGATGGTGTTTGAGGTGGGAGATAAATGACAGCTAAGATTTATCCAAATATAATAATCTAACGGATCACGTAAAATTAAAAGCACCAAGAGTGCATGAGTTCGATTCTCATACCCAATATTTTAATATTTACTTATTTTTTGTCAATTGTTGATGGTGGTGATTAGGCATATAAGTATGAAGGATGAAAACTAAAGAGTTATCATGTTTTGATAAGTTTTAAACTTTTATTGTACAAACGACACGAGAAATACCCTAGTACATTACAAATCATGATGGTGTTTTGAGGTTGGAGATAAAAGACGGTTGAGATTTACCCAAATATAAGAATTTATCTGATCGTATAGAACTTAAAGCACCAAGAGTGCATGAGTTTGTAATGCGCTATTTTAGTAGCACACAACTTAATACCTTGCTTTGTGATTGTAGTATAGAATAAGTATGGATCGTTCTAAATCGGGGATTAGAGGGCATGTCAATTAACACTAATAATAACTAAGCGTCGCTTTCAAACTATTCTTATCATGCTATCTAAACAGGAATCACAAGTTAAATAACAATCTAAGATCATTAAATTTTGTGGAAAATATGAACACTGACAAGGCAATTACAAGTATGATCAGCATCTTGTTCTTGTGTAGGTTTTTACTTAACCTTACCAACGTTCCTTGGTATTTACTACTTGTGAACACAAGATTATAACAATTAGGTGAAACTCTCCTATACTATAGGCCCAGATCCTAACATGCTTACTAAGTTGGACACCTTAACAAACATACAAAGAAAAGTTCTCTATAAAGCAGTTAAGAAAAACACAATCACTAATAGCAAGGAATATTAAATTCAATTAATTTATAAAGCACATGTTCGGGGCTTCAAATCCACCCCTAACTAAGAGGAGTTTAGCTAGACATATTAATTATGTTTGAATGGCAATACATAATTAAATAGCAAACTAAAATAAGAGAAAGAGTAAAAAGATGAAACAAAACACTACCGCCTGATCCGTGGTGGTACTGAGTAGAAGCTGGGTTGCAAATAGCGTGATATCTCTTCCTTCACCTTCCTCGTGCGAGTTGCTCCTTCGCGATCTGCTTCACTTCAGCTCCTTGTGCGACTGTTCTGGTGAGAGAAGGTTGCGAGGGATAAGGCGACGGTGGTTGGTGTTTGCGTGGCTGGAGGAGATTGGATAATCAGATGAGAGAGGGATGAGGTGAGAGGATGGAAGAAGGGACTGTGGTTGTGAGGAGGAGGAGACGAACAGAGGCCTACGGTGGTGGTCTGTGACTGTGATGAGAGGACGATGAAGGTGGGTGGCTCTGGTTGCGATGGTGATGAAAGGACGATGAAGGGTCAATCGATGGTTGATGATGGGTGTTGGCGAGGATGTTGTGCTGGATAATGAACTGAGACAGAGATGGGGGACGATAATGGGTCCGGCTGTGGATGAGGACGGTGATGATGGGTTCAGGACGATGGGCTTGATGGTTGTTGTGAAGGCTGTGGATGGATTCTGGGTGACGGCGGCTAGGGTTTGGCGAGGTGATGATGGGTGTGATGGAGGCGGTGGATGAATGCTATTGCTGGATGGGATCCCTTTAAAGTCAGGTATTGTCCCCTTTTTATTCTTGTTTTCTTCTTTCTGTGGTTTCCTTCTTGGTGTGGGTTCCTTGTTTCCTTATTTGTGTGATTTCTTTGCTTGTGTGATTTCCTTGTGCAATTAGTATTCCTAAATTGCCAATTTGCTTCTATTTTAAAATATTGTAATTGAAAACCTACACAAACATGAAAATAGCAATTAGTAACATAATTATCAAGTAATAGCTAAAAATATATATAGAAATATAGTACTAAAAATAGCCTAATTATGCCCCTATCAAATTCCCCCACACTTATCTTTTGCTAGTCCTCGAGCAAATCCAAGAAACAAAAATAAAAGACTCAAATGACTCAATCTATATTTTCCAACATTTGTCTCAGAGATTTTCAACGGATTATGACATGTTAAGATTCTTTGTAAACACAAGATTAAATCCACATCATTCGAAAATTAATACACGTTCATAGCAATGATATAAAAATTTACAATTAAATCAATCCAAGTGATTGTGAAACTCAAGCGCGTGCCAAAAAGAATTAATCTAAAAATCTCACTGGATGCACTCTTTTCTTTTTCACTGATTGTTTGGTAAAATCACTCTTCCTATTCTAATTATATGTGAGGGGATTGATGTAAAAGGGAAACAAATAGCTCACATATGATATAGCAAGAAAGAATGACATTTTCTGACTTTATTATTATTATTATTATTATTATTATTTATTTAGATATATGATCTCATGGAAGGAATGCTACTACTTGAATGCAAGAACTAGGGACACCATATGCTCATACCTCATTCGAATCTCCACATCGTGACATTGCAAGACACACTCAATCAAAAGGTCTTAATTCAGGTTGTAATGGGGCCAGAGGTCAAGGGAAGAGAAAGAACGGATATGAAATTTTCAAAGGACTTAAAGAAATGGTGAAAGCGTGTAATAAGATTAGAGACATTAGCAAAGAATCATATGGTTCAAGACATAAGTGGGAAAATGACGAGGTGGCCCATTGATAATGAAGAGCTTCAGCAATTATTTTGTATCTACTAAAAAGAATTGAACTATCTGTATGGTACTGTAATACTGAATGAATATAGATAAGGACTTGTATCCTTTTTGTACCTTTTTTTTTGCAACTCTTTCTTCTTGAACTGTTTACCACAAAGGTCTTTCCCCACACTTGCTTTTCAACATACTTTGAACCACAATAAAGTATTTGCAAATCAAATTATGCTTCACTATTTTTATTAGGTTAGCGATAGAAAATGAGGATAATGAAACAAAAGGCTTAATAATAGGCTCAATGGGGTTAACCTAAAGGAAATATATTATGGATCAGGCTTATTTGGCAATGGTGGAAACTAGGTGCCTTTATCATGTCAAGCATGCCATGCAATTCAATATGATGCTTTGAACGAAATTAATACAAGTTCTAGTGTTTAATTCTTAATTTTGAAAGCAATCTAAGTAGCAACCAAAGCAAACAAAATTGAGATCATGCAACGAATTATTATTGACAAAAGAAATAAAAGATGACCTAACTAAAAACTTTCAAAATCAAGGGAACAATAGGCTCAAAACTCACATATGGGTTATAATGAGTTAAATTCAACTAAGCATGCTATGAGTGCCAATTACTAAATTGATTACATGTGAATTTGTATATGATAACCATAAATAAGCATTAACCAAATAATAATATTAGATCTTAAATCATGTTTATAAATCACCTTAAAGTCATGCAATTAAAAGCCAAATCTCATCATTGTGTTGGAAAATATCCTAAGACTCAAAACAACTATAATTTTAATTTTTTAATTATTTAATTATTTTATTTTTATGACACTAATACCAACAAAGAAAATAAAAACCAACAATTTTTTTTAATTAAGGGACTGACACTTTTTTTTTCAAAATAAAACAATGTTTTGTTCCCCCCACACTTAAACCTAACACTGTCCTCAATGTTAATAGATTATAGCACATGTAATGAAAGATTTAAATGCGGAAAAACAAACTACTAATAAACAAAAGCAAAAAGAAAATAAAGGGATAAAGAAAGCAAATCTGATTGGGTTGCCTCCCAAGAAGCGCTTGTCTTAACGTCGTGCAGCCTGACGGTATCTCCAATTATTCCTCAGAATAAGTGGGAACATGGAGTGATATGTCCTCCACGTCATGTTTCACAAATGACTCATAATAGGGCTTAAGTCGATGCCCATTCACCTTGAACTTATTTCCAGTTGTGACACTTTTCACCTATATAGCACCATGGGAAAAACATTAGTAATAATAAAAGGACCAACCCATTTAGAACGTAACTTACCGGGAAAAAGTTTAAGGTGTGATGGAAAAAGTAAGACTTTCTGGCCCACCACAAAAGTCTTTCCACGGATCATGTGATTATGAAAAGCTTTAGTTTTCTCCTTATAAATCCTGGCACTCTCATATGCGTCATTCCGAATCTCTTCAAGCTCATTCAGCTACAATTTCCTATGAAGGCCAGCATCATCAATGTTCATATTGAAAGTCTTAATAGCCCAATGCGCCTTATGTTCTAGCTCAATTGGTAAATGACACGGTTTCCCATATACAATCCGAAAGGGAGACATCCCTATAGGTGTCTTATATGCTGTTCGATATGCCCATAAAGCATCATCAAGTCGCATGCTCCAATCTTTGCGAGTGGGCTTTATTGTTTTTTCAAGTATTCCCTTGATTTCACGATTTGAAACTTCGGCTTGTCCACTTGTTTGGGGATGATAAGGTGTTGAAACCTTATGTGTGACATTGTATTTCTTAAGCAAACCTTCAATTGTACGGTTGCAAAAATGGGAACCTCCATCATTTATAATCACTCGCGGCATTCCAAATCTTACAAAAATGTTAGAACGAATAAATGCTACAACAACTTTGGAATCGTCAGTATGGGTGGCTTTTGCTTCCACCCACTTTGAAACATAATCCACAGCAAGCAATATATATATGAAACCATTAGAAGACGGAAATGGACCCATGAAATCAATACCCCATACATCGAAAATTTCCACATTATATATAGGATGTTGTGGTTTTTGATCTCTAGGGCCTAAATTACTTGTTCTTTGACACCGATCACAAGTCATGCAAAATAATCTGGCATCCTTAAATAAAGTGGGCCAATAAAATCCACATTCTAAGACTTTACGAGTTGTTCTTTGAGTTCCAAAGTGTCCCCCGCAAGCATAGGAATGACAAGCGGAATCTGTTTGGATACAAGGTAATTTACAATATCAGCATACCATGGTTCACTTACCTTGATAAAAAATAGTTGCTTGTCAGGAAAAGTCTCAAGAATTGGCTGGGGTTCCTCATTGCTCACCAAATGGCTCATGTGGTAAGCTACCACGTTTTCACTCCCTTTTTTTATCCCTGATCTCTACATCAAACTCTTGAAGAAGAAGTATCCACAGTATAAGTCTTGGTTTCGCTTCTTTTTTCGTAAGCAAGTATTTTAAGGCTGCATGATCAGAGAAAATTATAACTTTAGTTCCAATTAAATAAGATCAAAATTTCTCTAAAGAAAATATAACAACTAAAAGTTCTTTTTCAGTTGTGGAATAATTCAATTGAGCGTCATTCAAGGTTCGGGAGGCATAGTAGATGACGTGAAGACGTTTATCCCTCCGTTGGCCTAAAACTACTCCTAAGGCATAATCTGATGCGTCACACATAAGTTCAAATGGAAGACTCCAATCCGGTGGTGCGATGATAGGTGCTGATGTCAACAACTCCTTAAGCTTGTCAAACGTTGTCTGACAGTCATTATTGAACTCAAATGGCACATCTTTTTGTAGGAGTCGACATAGTGGTCTAGAAACCTTGGAAAAATCTTTGATAAATCGCCGATAGAATCCTGCATGTCCAAGAAAAGAACGAACCTCTCTCACCGAAGTAGGAGAGGGTAAGTAACATACAAGATCTATTTTAGCTTTATCAACCTCAATACCCCTAGCTGAAATCACATGACCTAAAACAATACCTTGGTTAACCATAAAATGACGTTTTTCCCAATTTAATACAAGGTTAACCTCAATGCATCGCTTCAGAATCAATGCAATATTATCTAGACAATGGTCAAAAGAATCACCGAAAACACTAAAATCATCCATAAAAACCTCAATGATTTTTTCAATAAAGTCTGAAAATATACTTACCATACATCTCTGGAAGGTAGCCGGGGCATTACACAAACTGAATGACATTCTTTTATATGCGAAAGTGTCGAATGGACATGTAAAGGTTGTCTTTTCTTGATCCTCTGGAGCGATGACAATCTGATTATATCCTGAATAACCATCAAGAAAACAATAAAAAGCACGACCGGCCAACCTTTCAAGCAATTGATCAATAAAGGGAAGAGAAAAATGATCTTTCCTGGTAGTTTGCATTCAACTTTCTATAGTCAATACAAACCCGCCACCCTGTTTGTATTTGCGTGGGAACCAACTCATTTTCCTCGTTCTTTACCACAGTTATGCCAGACTTCTTCGGCACTACTTGCACTGGTGAAACCCATTTTCTATCATTTATGTCTGCCAATGTCCACCCAATTGCAGTATTGTATTCCTTCAAAACTCGAATAAGCTTTTCCTCCTCTAACTTTGTGAGTGATGATGATATGTTGAAAGGCAATGTCTCATCATCTCCCAAATACGCGCACTTCAAATGATCCGGTAACGGTTTAAGCTCAAGTGTAGGTGCCTGAATCACAGAAGGTAAAAGTTTATTAGTAGATGAGAGAATAATAATTGGGGGAGGTAACTCACTAACAATTCGTGGCATTTACTCAAAGGTTGCCACAGTCTCAATGATTTTCTCCCTCATGTTATCGGCCGAGATCTTCATATTGTCACAAAGGACTCCATTTCTCATATCCGGCGCTAGTAGCAATGGTGATTTCAAGTTCATCATCGTTCATGACGTCAAGAAATTCCTGGGACAAAATATCCACTACGTCAATAGAAAAACAAGAATGATTATCAACAGGGTACCTCATGGCTTCAAAGATGTTGAAGCTAATCACATCACCATCAAATTCCATTGTCAATTTCCCTGCATGCACATCAATATTTGTTCTTCCAGTTTTCATGAAGGGCGCCCTAAAATAAGAGGCAAAGATGTTGACAATGCCGAATCTTCCATTTCAAGCACATAGAAATTTGCTGGGAAGATCAAATGATTAACCTGCACCAACACATCTTCCAACAAACCTCGCGGATATGCATTAGAGCGGTCAGCCAATTGAATAATTACACCATCATTTTTTAGTTCCCCAAGATTCATAGAACGATAAACAGAATATGGCATAACATTAATTGAGGCGCCTAAGTCTAACATTGCATTATCAATTTTAGTATTACCGATAACACAAGGGATAGTGAAACTACCTGGATCCTTACACTTCGAGAGCAATTTCCTTTGAAGAACTGCGGAGACATTCTCACTTACCTTAACTACCTCTACGTCTTGAAGTCGTCTCTTTGTTGTGCAAAGCTCCTTAAAATTTTTTGCATACTTAGGCACTTACTTAATAGCATCAAGAAGCGGAATATTGATTTGGAATTTTCGAAAAGTTTCCAAAATTTCCTTATCCTGTTCATCTTTTCTAGATTTGGCAAACCTAACTGGAAAAGGCACAAAAGGTGGAACAAGATTAGTAGAAACTGAATTTGGAATGCTCACCTTCTTACCTTGGAGCTCTGGTGTTTCAATGATGGCTGGATCATCCTTTTGTAACTCAGCTTTCTTATTTCGACTCTGTTCAGGGACTATTGGATCATTATCAATTTTCCTACCACTCAATGTAATTGCTTTTGAGGTTTCAACCCACCTTTCAGATTTGGAATGGTAGAACTAGAAAGTTTTCCTTGCTCGCGAATTTGTCCAATAAACTTAGCTATCTGTCCCATTTGTAGTTTCAAATCTGCTATATCTTTTTGATTGGTTCTGCTGAGAAATTGTCAACGATTTCAAAATTTCATCATAATTAAGGGGCATTCTTGAATTGTGCTGAGGTGGTTCTGGTTGCCTTTGAGCGAAACCAGGGGGTAGCCGATTGGAAGTCTGTTGTTGAGGTTGTTCTGAATTTCTCCATCTAAAACTTCGGTGATTTCTCCAACCTTCATTGTAGGTGTTCGAATAAGGATTGTTCCTATAGTGATTTTGCCCCTGAAAACCTATTGCATTGACATTCTCCCAACCGCCAATCTCAATCAGTTGAGGACATTGATAAGATGGATATTCTGGCTTTGTACACACGCCACAAACTTGTGCAACTCCTAGCATATTCGGCTTCCCTAGGGCCTGAGTCACAAGTGAGGTAAGATTAGTCATTTGAGATTCCAAACTAGAATTAGTACTTACCTCATTGACTTGGCGTGAAGGCTATCAAATTCCTTCATACTGCTGGGCATTTAAGGCTCGGTTTGTAATCAAAGTTTTTGTTGCTGCTGGAGTTTTATCAACCAAAGCTCCTTTTGCCACCGCATCTAACATCTGTCGCTCAAGAGGAAGCAATCCCTCATAAAATATTGAATCAGGAGCCCCTCCTTCATCTGATGTTGCGGGCATGATGCTATGAGAGTTTTGAAGCGCTCATAGTAAGCCAGATATGATTCTTCTGGACTATGTTGTATGCCATTGATTTTCTTCCTCAACAAAATAATTTTGGAAGTTGGGAAGAATTTATCTAAAAACACCTTCTTCATGGTCTCCCAAGAATATACTGTCCCGGAAGATAGTTCATAGAGCCAATCCTTAGCCCTATCAGCCAGAGAAAAGGGGAATGCTCTCAACTTTAAGATGTTTTCATCGACATTTATTGGCGTCATACTGGAGCATACAACTTCAAATTCCTTTAAATGTTTATTTGGATCCTCCATAGAAAGACCGTGATACTTCGGAATATGATGAAGTAGGCTGGATTTAGCTCGAATGACTCAGTCTTGCCCTGCGCGGCTAATGGATACTGAATGCACAAGGATGAGGCATTGTCCAAGGTGGATGCCGAAAGTTCTTTAATAGATCTATTATCTCCCATGTCAAACTCTTCAGATTCAGATTCAGAGCTAGATGTTTGTGGCTCTTTTGTTTCTCTCCTGCGTTTTCTAAATGTTTTCTCAGGCTCGGAATCGTATTCTACTAAGTTTTCGCTAGATCTTTTATTGCGCATGAATTGGTACCTGAGATAAAGAAAGAAAGAAAAATATAAATAGAAATAAAAATAAATAAATAAAAACTAATTAAGTAATCAACAACTTTTCTAATTCCCGGCAATGGCGCCAAAAATTGATATGCTATTTTAGTAGCACACAACTAAATACCCTGCTTTGTGATTGTAGTATAGAATAAGTAGGGATCGTTCTAGACCGGGGATTAGAGGGCTTGTCAATTAACACTAATAATAACTAAAAGACAACTAACAACCTAATTAATTAAATAATGGGGGATTGGATTTTCTAAATTAAACTATGAAAATAACTACGAAAATTACTATAAAGATAATAAAACTAAAGGGATGACAAATGTGAGAAATTAGCTAAGAGTTTATCTCCACACACCAAACATATGCTTATAAATCAATCTCAATAATCACTTGCTAACTCGTGAGAGACAATGCTTAAGACTAACCGTGATCGCACTGCATTAATCTTATTATTTTCCCAAGTTCGTTGAATTAAACTAAGTGTCGCTTTCAAACTATTCTTATCATGCTATCTAAATAGGAATCGCAAGTTAAATAACAATCTAAGATCATTAAGTTTTGTGGAAAATATGAACACTGACTAGGCAATTACAAGTATGATCAACATCTTGTTCTTGCCTAGGTTTTTACTTAACCTTACCAATGTTCCTTGGTATTTACTACTTGTGAATACAAGATTATAACAATTAGGTAAAACTTTCCTATACTCTAGCCCCAAATCCTAACATGCTTACTAAGTTGGCCACCTTAACAAACATACAAAGAAAAGTTCTCTATAAAGCAGTTAAGCAAAACATAATCACTAATAGCAAGGAAGATTAAATTCAATTAATTTATAAAGCAAATGTTCGGGGCTTCGGATCCACCCCTAACTAAGAGGAGTTTAGCTAGACATATTAATTATGTTCGAATGGCAATACATAATTAAGTAGCAAACTAAAATAAGAGAAAGAGTTAAGAGATGAAACAAAACACTGCCGCCTGATCCATGGTGGTACTGAGTAGAAGCTGGGTTGCAAATAGTGCGATATATCTTCCTTCACCTTCCTTACCAAATTTACTCCTTTGCAATCTGCTTCACTTTAGCTCCTGATCTCTTCAGCTCCTTGTGCGACTATTCTGGTGAGAGGAGGTTGCGAGGGATAATGCAATGGTGGTTGGTGTTTGCGTGGCTAGAGGAGATTGGATAATCAGGTGAGAGAGGGATGAAGCGAGAGGATGGAAGAAGGGACTATGGTTGTGAGGAGGAGATGAACAGAGGCCTACGGTGGTGGTCTGTGACTGTGATGAAAGGACGATGAAGGTGGGTGGCTCTGGTTGCAAGCGTGGATGATGATGAAAAGAATTCTGCGATGGTGATGAGAGGACGATGAAGGGTCGATCAATGGTTGATGATGGGTGTTGGCGAGGATGTTGTGCTAGATGATGAACTGAGACAAAGATGGGAGACGATAATGACTGCGGCTGTGGATGAGGACGGTGATCATGATGGGTTCAGGACGATGGGCTTGATGGTTGTTGTGAAGGTTGTGGATGGATTCTGGGTGACGACGGCTAGGGTTTGGCGAGGTGACGATTGGTGTGATCGAGGTGGTGGATGGCATCTCGATGGGATCTAACAAAATTCAAGAAAAAAATAAAAGAAACAAAATTTGCATCTCGATGGGATCTAACAAACGAAAATGTACTCCTCGAGATGGCATACACATCTCGAAGCCAATCTAATAGTAATGTGATCGTCTTCTCCAATTGAACCTGAACCCCAACCCACCCTACCTCCAAGGCTCACATCTCTGATGTAGAACATAGTATTTTAGTTTGAGATCATTTAGGTCTCCAAAATAGCACTTTACTGTTTTCGAATAGAATTTTAGTTTCTATTTTTCAATAGATTTTTAGTTTCTATTTTCCAATAGTTTTTAGTTTTTATTTTATAAATAGTATTTTAGTATGATTATAGTTTATTTCCCAATTGACCTTGAATTTTCAAAGGCTACTAGGACAATCCAATGTTGAGTTAAGTCTTTAAATAGTCTCATGTATTGCCCAATGAATTATTCAATCAATTAATATACAAAAACCCTTTTGTGTTTTTATATTTGCTGGTGGATTCCAGATTATTCTAGCTTGTGTTGCGTCAAGTGGTATCAGAGTGAGTTTCTTCCTTCTTGCATCTTGATTTGTATCCATGGGTGATCATAGTGGAGATGGCGTTCCTATTACTCGAGTAGATTTGGATGACCAGAATGCTCGCATAGACGCGATCCAATTTGGGGAGATTCGTGAATTATTGTGTGTAATACCCCCTAATTAAATAAATATAACAATTTCTTATTTATTAATTGTGGCATATGTTGTAATTTCAATTATTGGGGAAAAATCTGTTTTGTTTGTCATTACTAAATAGAATAAGGTGTGTGTGTGTGTGTGTTTAGCCAAAATTTGAAAACCCAAAAAAATAAGACATTTGCCTTAAGTAAACTAATTAGTCACACTCTAAAAAAAAGAGAAGATGCACATATACTTTAGTTAAACCCTAATCTTGATGGGTTTTATTCAATTTTCTTGGGCTTGAGTTTGGGTCGCCAAAAACTTGATGCGGGTTTAACTAATCTAAATTAATACGTTAATTCAACCCACTTGGAATAATCGCAAGTGCACGGTATTTAACCGGTAGACAACGGTAAGTACGTGTCGATCCCACGAGGAAGGTGGATGCAATTGAGATTTATAATTTAATTTAAATGGAAAATGGGGTTACAACATTTTAAAACTAAACTAAAAATAAATTTTAAAATAAGAAAAGTAAAATGTGGATTTTGTGGGCTTGGACTCACAAATGAGTTAGAAAAAATTATTTAAATCTAAATTATTGAATTTAAAAATGAGAAGCTTTTGGGATGAGAATCCCTTGCTTACACCGAATATGTGATCGTTAAAATCCAATTAAATTATATCATGTTTCTATCAAACATTAACAAATTATTTCAAGCAAAAACAATTTATCAAAAACTTTCAGAAATAAATTGTAATTAATAATTAAGCACACAATTTAGTAAAATCAATCACAATAACTTATACAACCCATTTAGTTTGTCGCAAACTCGATGTGGTAGTACTCAGCAGTTTGATCTGAACACGAAGCTCGAGAAAATGAAATACACAAGCTCCGTGGTAATACAGAGAGAAACTAGGGGTGCAAATAGTGAAAAATAAATTTTAAATCATTCACGCGCCTCTGCTATAGTTCCTTTCTTTCCCAGCACGACAGCGCCTGGAACATCGCTGTTCTTCGCTCCTCGCGAGCTTCTTCCTACTCCAACCTGGCTTCGGTACCTGCACGAAGACTGAGGGTGAGGAAACAGTGAAATAAGGAAAGGAAACAGATAGAAAAAAATAATAACAGAGAGCTTGCAGAGCCCTATTTCTCCTGTCGCGGTGATTTGTGCCTCCTACTGAAGTGCCACTTGCGACGTTGGTCGTGAGAGAGGGAGGCAGGAAAGAGCTCGAGACGAAGAGAAGCCGAGAGAAGAGGAGGAACAGTGGCGACGACGAGGCGAAATAGAGCCGCGGTGAGGCTCTGTTTCGCGGCGTGGTGGTCGTTTTCGGTCTGTTGTGATGCAGGAACAGAGAGGGCGAGGTGGAGGAGGGAGAGATCGTGGAGAAGAGAGGAAAACAGGGAGCAGGGCCTGTGGCGAGGCGGAGGTCTGACGCGAAACAGGGTTGTCACTCCCCTGTTTCGTGGTGGTGGCGGTGCTCGTGCGGTGGTGGTGGTGGAGAGATAGGGAGGGACGACGAGATGAAGAGTGATGGTGGTGATGGCGAGGTGATGTTTGATGCGAAACAGGGTTGTCACTCCCCTGTTTCGTGGTGGTGACGGTGCTCGCACGGTGGTGGCGGGCTGAGGTGGTGATGGTGGTGGCTCTGGTGTGATGAAAATCACTTTGTGAGGAAGAAGGTTTAATTTTCAGTAACTTTTCTTTTCCCTTCTCTTCCTCCCCTTTCTCATCCATTGAATTTTTGTATTTATAAATAATTAGGAGAAAATGAATATGGACAAGTTCAGGGGAGGGTTCAATGAGTGATTTAAGGTAAAAATAAATCAGAATCTTGAATAATTTAGGGGATTGTGTCTAGGGTTTGATTGGGCTTAGCATTGGATTTGGATTTAAGTTATGGGCTTGGTTTTGGGTTTATGGGTTAAGTTTTGGGTTTAGGTTATGGGCTTAGGTTTTGGGTTTAAATGTGTGATCCTCTACTTTGTACCACCGCTAGAATCGACTAATTGTCGCCTTAATATGATTTTATCGTTTACGCTCAAATTCCTACAAAGACATGAAAACGAATAATTACTATAAAATATAATAATCGAAACACTAACATATATAAATTGAGGGATATATTATGTAATAATTATGTGAATATCTTTTTCATGAAAGTAATGGTTAGGGTATTTGTTAGAGGGAAATAAATGTTAAAAGAATAAGAGATGAGTGATTGTTGTGTTTAGCCAGATAAACTCTAATTCAAAACTCATTTAAGCCTTAGCCTCTCTTTTTTTCTTCTCTGGATACACACAGAAGACAAGAAAAACTTACGTTGAAAAAGGTGGGAGGTGCTGAAGGAAGAAATTTGCGCAAATCTTGGGATTCTTGCAAAAAGAGGTGAGTAAAACTCAATCCCTAGACATTTTGATTTTATTTACATCTTTAATGGAGGAAAACAAAAAATCGATTTGACATTGTTGGTTTGATTTATATCTTTAATGAAAAATCGATTTGAAATCATGGTTTGATTTAAACCTTAAATGAAAAAAAAAAAATTTGACATCACTGTTCATGTCGATATTACTGTTCCTATTCATGTTTGACATCACTATTCACTGTTCTGGTTTAACATCACTGTTCCGGTTTGATATCACTATTCATTGTTCCGGTTTTACATCACTATTTCTGTTCCTGTTTGACATCAATGTTCATTGTTCCTGTTCCGGTTTTACATCACTGTTTCTGTTCATGTTCTTGTTTGACATCAATGTTCATGTTTCGATTTTACATCATTGTTCACTGTTCCTATTTTACATCACTGTTTCTATTCCTGTTTGACATCAATGTTCACTGTTCTTGTTCCGATTTTACTTCAATGTTCACTGTTCCTGTTTGACATCACTGTTCCCTGTTCCTATTTGACGTCACTGTTCAAAAAAAAAGTTATTGTCCTTATAGGGATAGTTTGCATGACATCATATGAGTATGTGGTTATTCCTACTACTCAATGTACATTTTAATATTAGTTCATTTTATTTTTATTTTTATTTTTTTATGGAGTATTAGATATTTGTGCACAACAATGTTTTAAATAATAATATTATTTGCTTTATTAGTATAATAATCAAGTTTGTTTGATGTATGGTGTAAATTCCTTGATTTATGGGTATGTTGATGTTGTGTAACGATTCTAATTATAGCCCATTATAAGTTTTAGGGCTTTATTAAAATTTTCTAAAGCTATGACTTTTGTCAGTGGAGGCAACTTTCTATGTGCCTCCACTATAGTGTGAATACTGACTCTATAGGGATTGGTGTAGTGAGTGGGACTTGGTACGTGGGCTCAGAATAGGTTGAATGGAAGTTTATTTTTGACATACAAAATAGTTTTGTACTGATGGTTGTGAACATCTTGAACTCCCTTGCTATATGTTGTAATGTATGATAATGAGAATTTGAGTATGGTTTCATATATATACATGTGTTGGCCTTTATATAGATAACAATGTTATTAAATAATGGTGTTATTTAATCGATTGAATTGGGCTCAATAAGGAGCTATGATTGAAAGTGTGATATTCTTCATGCACATAAGAAGATGAATCTTATATTGAATGAGTTTGATCTCTGTTGGGTTATAGAAAATTTATTTATGAAAATATTATTTGTTTCCCCAAAATAATGATGGATACTGTGGTTGATTTATTTATGGTTGACAAAGTGTCACCATAAAAGAGTTTTGAGTTTTAGTTTTTTTTATGCTCTTTTCCACAACTCAGAAAAAAAAATGTGAAAAATGTGATTTGTATACAGACTTGCTTGTATACGTGTGATAGAATTATGGGTATGCAGAGTTGCTTGCATATTGGTGCACCGTTCCATGTGAGTTCGGTTGTACGTGTAGATTTAGGAAAATGCTTGCCATGGATTGAACTTCAGGTGAGATGACATGTTCCTCGAGGTGGCACCCCACTTGGAACATGTACGCTCCGAGTGGTTTCGAAGGCAAGAGAGGCACACTTGGGTGAGGTGTGTTCGACACAAGGAGGATAGTGCGATTGTGGAAAATAAGCGAGGTTTCTTTTTTGTGTATGTGCATGATTACCTTAAAGGAAGAAACTAAATGCTCATTCAACCATTGAATGAGAAATACATGTCTTCCTAAAGGTAGAAAATGTGTTTTGTTAATATTTCAATAATAGTCTAATATGACTATGAATTGTATCATGGTTGCTTTTAACTTTTTCATGCAGGATGACAATTCTACTCATATTTCTGCAGGTCAGACTTGCCATAGTCAATTTCTATAGTTAGGATGATAACACCTTTGCCTCATTGAGGAACTACCTGATGTGTGGTTGTTTATTGTTTATTGTTCTGTTTATTTTGATGTTGTCACGTACGAATTTATTGATTTTGGGATGAAGATTTCTCACACCAGCTTTATTGCTGACCCAAGTGAGCTTTTGCTTCTTGGGTACATTCCTTTTGGAATGTAGCCGATTAACCTTTCAGGTTTAGAGATTTTTGGACAGCGTTACTGGAGTTTCATTAGTGGGACTAGCAACGTCAAAGTCTTTCTGGGTTAGAGTTTTATTTATTTCAGCAATTAAATCATGTTTAGTTGTTGCTGCTATTTGTTTATGTTGTTATTGAATTTTCACGTCCCAAGTTTTGGGGGAAACGGATAATCCTACGTGGATTTTAGGATTTTAGTTTTCTTCGAAAATCAGGGCGTGACATTGTGACAAGTTGTTGGAGGCAATACCGAGGTAACAATGGAAGAGATAACAAAGACAATAATCAAATAGATAACCATGGGGGAAATAGAAGAAGACTTCATGTTCAGGAAAGTGAGTCTAAATCAGAGGAGGAAGTCGGAAAACCACAACCATGCAATTATTCGAATCATCAAAATAATCGTTACCGCCAACTTGATTTTGATGATTATCAAATCAAAGCTGACATGCCAAACTTTTAAGAAAATTTGAAAGTTGAAGATTTTCTTGACTGGGTGATGGAAATAAAGGGGTTTTTCGAAATCATGGAGGTTCCGGAAGCCAAAATGGTGAAGATAGTTGCTTTTGATTTAAAGCTTCTGCAGTTGTTTGATGGGATCAACTACAAAATACCCAACAAAGACAAGGAAATAATCAAGTTCGAACATGGAGGAAGATGAAACAGCTTCTGATGGATCGATTTTTACCTGTTGATCAGTATGAGCAGATTATGTATCGTATGTACATTAGTTGTGCACAAGGTATTAGAACAACAACAGAATATACAGACGAGTTCATGCGGCTTGCAGAATGCAACCACCGAACAAACGACGAAAAATTAGAAGGTTGCAAGGTATGTGAACGGACTGAAACCCTACATTCAAGAAAAAATTGGATTGCAGAATTTGTGGACTCTATAGAAGCCATTAACATGGTGCTGATGGCAAAATTAATGAAAAAATAGAGGCGTCAAAGTTCCTTTCGGATGAATACGACAGAATATTCAGATGGCCTTATTGTTTCACCTACATATAAAGGGAAAATCGTGCAACATAGTCCTGAAGGGCCGAAACCTACAGATTTTTCTTTCCGATGTTCTAGGGAAGGAAGAAGTAATACTATCAACATAGGGCAGAACAAAAACCAAATTCGAAGGGAAAATCCATATGCCAAACCTACAACAAATATTTGTTATAGGTGCAACAAATTGGATACCGTTCCAACATTTGTCCCAAGAGAAAACAAGCCAATTTACTAGAGGTTGACAGTGAAAATCATGAGGAAGAAGAAGCCGAAGGGGATTTCAATGATGACTATGCAAGGTCTGAAAATCGCTATCGAGAAGGGCATGAAAATGCTTGCTTTGGTCGTACAGCGAGTGTTATTGGCACCAAAAAAATAAGGGCAATGACATAGCATTTTTCGATCATTTTGTTCAGTCAAGAATAAACTCTGTGATGTGATTGTAGACAACAAGAGATGTGAGAATTTTGTGTCGAAGAAATTGGTGGAGTACTTACACCTACAAAGCCACATAGCGCACCATATTCACTTGATTGGGTAAAGAAATGATCCTCCAATCGTGTTACTGAGACGTGTCGCGTGCCATTAACTATTGGTAAACATTACGAAGATGATGTATTAAGTGATCTGATCAATATGGATGCTTGCTATGTTTTATTGGGTCGTCCTTGGCAATATGATGTGGGTACTACATTGAACGGTTGAGATAATGTTGTGATTTTTAATTGGAAAAATCATAAAATTGTTAAAGCTCCTACATCGAAATCTGAAAGTTTGTATAAAGGAAAGAATTCTAGCTTTTCTGATTTTGACTGACAGTGAGCGTGAGATGATCGAGTCAATAAAAAACTATGACTTTTATATTCAGTGGTAGTAAAGGGATTGTTGGACAACAAACAAAGAAGAAAAAACAAATCCTTTTGAAGTGCAACAGTTGTTGGGAGAATTTGAGGAACTTATTTCCAACATAGCCAAATTGATTTTTAGAGAGGTTGTTCGTTTACATGGAGTTCCTAAATCTATTATTTATGATCGTGATATGAAGTTTTTATGACTTACTTTGTGGAGATTTTTGTCATTGACTTACCTGATTCCTTGGAAATTTCTAACATTTTCAATGTTGTTGATTTGTATGAGATCAGTAAAGATGATATTATCTATCCTGACAATAACTCGGGAAGAGTTCTTCTGAAATGGAAGAGGTTGATGTAGGACATAGTATTTTATTAGTCTGAGATCATTTAGGTTTCCAACAAAGCATTTACTATTTTGGAATATAATTTTAGTTTCTATTTTCTAATAAGTTTTTAGTTTCTACTGTCCAATAGTTTCTAGTTTCTATTTTACAAATAGTATATTAGTAGGATTATAGTTTATACCTAATAGACTTTGGATTTCCAAAGGCCACTAGGACAATCCAAGGTTTGAGTTAGGTCTTTTTTTTTTTGGATTTCAAATTGTTTTTGTGCTGCATCAACCCCATCATGACCACCACCATCACCATCCCCTCCCATTCTCCCCCTCTTTTCGATTTCTGTGAGAACCGCCGCCAACCCTGCCCTCACCCCTTTATCTCTTTGATATTTGCAAGAACCACTACCCAACCCTATCATCGCCCCCTTCATCTCTCTGATATCTGCAAGAACCATTTCCAGAACTGCCCCTCCGCTACCCCTTCCTTTCTTTGATCGCTTCCTCTCTTTGACCTATATGAGAACTGCCACCTACCCCCTTTCATTTCCATTCTATCTCTGTTATATGCGACCACTACCTCCCCTCCCACCCCCTTTCTCAATTCCCTACAACCATCGCCCCAGAGTGTTCAGGTTGGAGCCTTGGAGGTGGGATGGGATGGGTTGGGGTTCAAGTTCAATTGGTGAAGACAATCACATTACTATTAGATTGCCTTCGAGATGTGTACTGTCATCTCGAGGCATTTGTTTTCATTCGTTAGATCTCATAGAGATGCGATTTTTGTTTCTTTTTATTTTTTCTTTAAATATGAATCATTAACTTAGTCAGAGGAAATTGTGCTTCAAACAAAAGTCTCGTGCAGTCAACCGATTTTAACTGTTAGTTCCAAGGGTAATACTGATTTAGGAAATCTAGGGTGGTCATCACTAATAAGTTATTTATAATAGGGGGTATTTCTAGTTTGCCCTTAAGTTAAAGGGTTTAAATGATTGTGGATACTAGCTCTAGGAGTTGAATTGTGGTGTTGGTAAATGGGTTGAAATCCTGGTAATGTAAACAAAGCGGTAGAAAGAGTTTGCATTGGGAATGATGATTTTGAAAAGAGGTAGTGATCGAGCTTTTAAATTAAGGATGTGGTCTTTTTATTTTTTTGAAAGATGAGCGTGTCGTTGGTGGGTATAGAATCCAAAATGTGGGGGTAAAATCACCATAGCCTTAACCATCCAACTAAACTACCATTGACTAATGATGTGGTCTCAGGGAAGAGTGAGTTATATATATATATGGTATTCATGGTTTTAAGAGAATTGAAGCATTCAAGTCAATGTATTGGGATTGGGACAATCAACATGAATTCAAGGGCTAATAGAATGAGGGTTGGATTCACTAGTTTATATTGATGGGTTTTTTTTTTATGAATTCAAGGACTAAACTACTTGATATTGATGGGGTTTTTTTTTTTTTTTTTGAGTTTGGCCTTCACTAGTTTATGTCTAATAGAGTCTAGCCTCCATTTTGAAAAATTAATTGAGTTTAACTCTTAAACGCACATTGACTATCCCACTCAATGGTAATTAAATACATTGACTTCCCTTGATTGTTCAAAATCTTAATAAATCCACAAATACCCTTGACTTGATTGGCATGTGCAAGTCACATGCTAAGTTCAAAAAGGAAAATTGAAAGAATAGTATAGTTTAATTAGTTAAGTGCTTTCAAAATTGAACAAATATAGTTTGTTGATTAAGTGATTATATGACACCAGGTTTTGGTAGGGCTGAAAACCGAACCGAACCGACTTAGGTCGGTTTTAAAATTTTCAAACTAAAATCGAACCGACCATTAACAAAACCGATTCGAAGCCAAACCGATTCTAATTTATGCAAACCGTAACCGAACCGAACTGACTAAAATTGAACCAAAACCGAACCGACCAACTATTTTAAACATATTGTATTATTTATATATAAAATATATATTATTTATTATATATATTCATTCAGTTTGGTTTGATCGGTTAAAATCACATAGACACCGAAACTGAACCGACCACTTTGGTGTTGAATTTTTTAAAACCGAAACCGATTCAAACCGAATTTAAAACGAACCAATCGGTTCGATCAATTTAATCGATTTTTTTGTTTAGCCCTAGGTTTTGGCAACCAAGTTAAGGACAAAGGTGAGGTGTTTATAGTAGCAAGTTAGAGAGTTCAAAATTCTTATGAACGTATCTCGAGAGATCCATCAACTTTCACAAGTTAAGTCTCCTGTTGCCTAGGATTTTTGTGGTTTACATGGTTTTCAAAAGTTTGGATATCTCAATTTGTATATTGCCTTAATAACTCCTGTAATATGGATTGCATGGTAACAAGGCCACGTCTACAAATCCTCCGAAAATAGTATAATTTCTCGTATAAAATAAAATTTATCTCCAATCACAAAGACGTATGATGTCTTTGCCATGATTACTTTATTGGCCAACAATAAAGTCCAATTAATCCTTCTTACTAATCACAATGGAGATCTTAATATAAGGAATATACAAGAGGACATTCTCATCATATTATGTACATTTCCTTGTCACCTTATCCCTTAGCTCTCGATAGAGACACTGCTAAATAAATAGATAAAGTCGGTACAAGGCCACAATCAAGAGTTCAACACTTACAAAATTAAAGTTTAAAGACTTCACATATATAAAAGCTACAATAACATCATCCCACATGTGATATTTATCGAGGCCACGACAAACATCATAAAGAAATACGAAAAATTAAGATCGCGACACGACATGCATGACACATATACGAGTCATCATAAATAAGTAAATAAAATAAAAAATAATTTTTGCTCGACAAGAATAACCTGAATTTCAAAGAAGATTTGAGATGAACGTGAAGAATCTCATGTGTGTGATCTGAGCCAATTGTAACAGGTGGCAAATCTTTTTACCATAGACTGTACCACTTGATCCGCACTCTTGTTTGTCTGGCTGTCGAAATGTTTCTAAAACAAAACCAGAAAACCATAACAGTAAATGTCCTATTACAAAAACAATTTACCTCTCTGTCTGGATTCTTCCACTTTCGTCTTGATCTCAAATTCTCTCTTTCTCTATATATAAACTGTCTCACTGTTTCGTTATTTGTTAGTTTTCCGTAAGCGATGGAGGAGAAGAATTCGACGGAGTTCTTTATGGAGAACGAGGAGGAAGCTGAGATCAGTAGCAGTAGTAGTAGTAGTAGTAGTAGTAGCCAGGGTGATGATGATGCAGGTGAATGTGAGATGGATAGAGGATCTTCGATGTCGTCAGAGCATGCTCTGTCGTCTCCTTTTGCTTCGCAGCAATGGCCGCAGAGTTATCAGTGAGTATTCTATCTTGTTCTTCTTCAATTTTAGTTTCTTGATTGTTTGTTGCGTTGCACTTGAGTGGGTGTTAAAGTTCATGCAAGTTATAAAGTTCAGCTCAATGGTTATAGCTTGGCGGATGATATCACTAGGTCATGTTTATCATTTTATTATGTGTTGATCAGTTCTAGTCTTTGATAGGTTATGGGATCCTCAAAACCCAGCTCGCCTTTCAAAAAAAACAAATTTTGGTCTTTGTGTATAAAGTGATCATATAGTATATTGGAGAGGAATTTGCACCAGAATAAGAGTTAAAGATGTTTGTAGTTCATGTATTTGATTCCGGGGGTTAAAGGGTGTTAGTGTTTTTTTTGGTACACCAGAGATTGAAAGTAAAAAAGAACTTATTTTTGTTGATCAAGAGAAAAAGATTGTTTTTTTTTTTTAACTAGGAATATAATTCTTTGTTTGTTTTATGGTGTAGTTTACATGCTTTTGATTTAATAAAATTTTGAAAAGGGGACGATAGCATAGTTCCTCTTAACCTAAAGTAGATCAAAAGGTTTTGATTAAAAAATAGAGTTAAAAGCTATACTGCTTTAGTGTTTTTGTACAGTGATTAAGGTGCCCTGTTTTGCTTATGTAATTTTGCATCGGTGGAGGTGGGGTTTGTGGACAGATTGCCCCCACCACAGAGAGGTATAATTTCCTAATTATTGTGTTTGATTTGATCTATGTTTTCTTTTTTTTACCATATAAGTGTTTCACCAATTCTAAGAGGTAGTTCCTGATACATACGAATAGGACTTAGAAGTGTTTTATAAGTGATAATTGCTATGACCATTGCTAATAGAAACTCATAAGAATGAAAGAAACACACCTTAAAGTTATTTGCAGCTTATAAGAGGTGATAAGTGGATCGCCACTTATTAATTGCGAAACTAATTCCCTTTGCCTGTAAAGAGTACAATATAAGGTTGCAAGCTTGCAGCAATACACTAAAAATTGCATGGATGGTGTAAACAATAATTGGAAGGAATGTTTATATGAATAAGTATGCCATTGAGTAACAGAATATGGGTCTCTTCTTATTGTTTGCCCTGTTTTGTTCTAGTATTCCATGGACACCCTCTTTAGATGATCATTAGGTTGTGTTATTAGATAGAATTTCATATGTTTCTCAAAATTCAAGTGTTCTTGGTTGGTCTGAAATCAAAGGGAATGATTAAAGATGGGATAGATTTTTTTAAGACCATACATGGTATGTGTTCATTATGTGAAACAAGGATGCTTGTCTGATGAGAATTATAAATTGGAATTGAAGTCCACCGGACTGTTTACTTGACATTGTGTTTGTGATGAAGACAATCGAATACCAAATATATTCCTGTCTTCATGTTACAAACATTCAGCTTGCCTTTGCGTTTATGTATTTAGATTTTGTTTCTGCCAATAGTGGCATTTTAAAGAAGTAGCTGCTGTTTTGAGGTGACCTGCAGTTGCACTGGCTAAAGAAGAACACATATTCTTGTAATGGAGGTGTCTGATTGTTTCCTATTCCAGGCAAACTTATTGACTAAATATATACTATTAGGTTTTTGGCTTCTGTTTTTTTTTTTTTTTCTCTGCAAGTGTGATTACTATTGATGAGAATCTGTCTGATTTCGAGTGAGGATCTTGATCATGGCCGTTCCAGAAGATGGTTTTGTGTTTCTTCCACCTAAATGGCCTTCGACTTGACGTAATTAAGAGATGCACCAAATTTCCTGTTAGGATATGTAGTCTTTTGACTATTTTCTTCTTCAAGCATTAATATGTTATTTCACACATCTACATGCATTCCTTTTTCTGCCAGGGAAACAATTGGTTCTCTGATAAGCGCTGCATCACCAAACATAGCAAACATTCTTCGAGTCCCTAGTCTTCGATATTCAAGTGTTCTAAGTCAGAGTCAGGACGTAGAGTCGAGTCAAGCATTGCTGTCTGAGCATGGGAGTGTACTTTCAAAACAAGATTCCAGACCAGTCTTCAGCAGACTAACATCATGGGCACTAGGAGAAGATAAAGCTTCCTTGCACGAAGAAGTAATAGGGGAGGGATACATTACTTATGGATGTAGTTTTACTCAGACTGTTTTCAATGGTAACCAACTCTACACATGATTCTTTAGCATTGTTAATCTTGTTACTTATGTCATACAGAGGAGAGTTTATGAAACTTCAGTTTAACAAGTCAGAATACTCAAATTTTGTTGAGTTTCATGTCATTGTAACTTTTGGAGATTTAAGATGAATATGCTACTATTATACCCTTACTATAATTTTAACATGTTGGATTATTATCGTGTCTCTTCATACCATTCAATTGTTATGAACAGGGGTAAATGTATTAGCTGGAGTTGGGCTTCTCTCTACACCTTATACAGTGAAAGAGGCTGGTTGGGTTAGTTTGGCACTCTTAGGCCTTTTTGCAGCTGTTTGTTGTTACACTGCTATTCTCATGAAATACTGTTTCGAAAGCAAAGATGGCATCGCGAGCTACCCCGATATTGGAGAAGCTGCATATGGAAGATTTGGACGTCTTTTAATATCTGTAAGTTGACATTTTAAATAAATTGGCTTTAAGAGATAGTGCGATATAGAGATATATTTAGCAACAAAATTGTAAAACATAGGAAACAAATGGTCTCTCTAGCTGAACTTAAATATCATCCCGCAGCTAGGTTGAACGTGTAGACCAATATCATAAGGTGTTAATCATGGTCAACCTGCAAGACTATATTTTAACTGGTTCAGTTTTTGCTCACGAATTATTAGAACCTGTTTATTATGGTGGCCACATATCTACAGCTTTACCAATTCTACTTTGTCACTATATTTGTTTTCCAAGCTCTTCTGATGCTGTGGCACTTCTATGTCTCTATGCAGATCATTCTGTACACAGAATTATATGTAAGTGGAGCATAATGGCTTTTTCATACCTTGGACAACCTGCTTTTATGAACCCTCAAGTGGATTTATCAGATATTTATTTCACAAATGCAGTCTTATTGCGTGGAATTTATCAATTTGGAAGGAGATAATCTCACAAGGTTGTTTCCTGGAGCTTCTTTGGACTGGACTGGGATTCATGTTGACTCTTCCCATTTCTTTGGGCTTGTATTTATTTTGATTGTTCTACCAACTGTTTGGCTGAAGGATCTCCGCCTTATTTCTTATCTTTCAGGTGCAGGGTCCTTACTGTGCCTCAGTCTCCTCTATTATCAGTTTATAATTGACTTTAAAATGCAAGTTCTTGCTCATTATAACGGATATGTATGCAGCTGGTGGGGTGCTTGCAACATTTGTAGTATTCTTTACAGTGCTTTTTATTGGTACTGTGGATGGGATTGGTTTCCATGAGAGTGGTCCCGTGGTGAACTGGAGTGGTGTACCATTTGCCATTGGAGTCTATGGATTTTGCTATTCTGGGCACTCTGTGTTCCCAAATATCTACCAGTCCATGGCTGATCCTAAACAATTCAGCAAGGCATTGATCGTAATGTATGCATAATAATCTTATGTTTTGGCTTCATTAACATTCTCAACTTGGTAAAGGTTATGCCTTCTTGTTCTGTAGCTTTGTGATATGTACCATGCTATATGGAGGTGTTGCAGTCATGGGATATCTCATGTTTGGTCAAGCCACGCTGTCTCAGATAACTTTAAATCTGCCAAAGAATGCAATTGCATCCAAAGTCGCGATATTGACAACAGTGAGTATCGTGGCCTATGATTTCGTTCTCATTCTTATTCTATTGATGTTTTCCTATGGACTTCTACATAGTTCTTAAATTCGTGGCTCCTGTTTTCTTTGCAGGTTATCAGTCCCATCACCAAATATCCTTTTGTTTGTGAAAACTCTAAGCACTGCTTAGTTGAGACTATTGCTTGAATAATATCTTGCATTTTATTCCCAATGGCATCCTTAACTTCCAGCACATATGCATTAATGATGAATCCATTGGCTAGGGGTTTGGAGGAGCTACTATCCACGAGAATCTCTACTAGTCCTTGGTGCTTTTATCTCTTACGAACAGGACTTGCCATTTCAACCTTATGTGTTGCGTTTATCCTGCCATTTTTCGGTAGGTGTTCAGGAACTTGTAGAAAATTTGCTTTCCATTCTAAAATGCGTCTAGTTATTCTGGAAATCATGTTAGGCCCCATTGCTATATATCTGTTGGTTTAGCAATCATCATCTTATCTTCATTATACTATAGGGTCCTAAAATAATGCAAATTATTGTGATGTGTTATGGACAAAGGGCATTCTGCATGGCTGATGGTAGCTGGTATCGCTTTAAAACAACAGCGAAGCTTAAAGGTTTAATGGTTATATAGAGTTTAAATGTAAGTGTGAGGGCGTGTGTTTGCAGGGGCCGTCTGCAACAATGGCATTCTGAAGAGAAGTCGCCCCAACTGCTAGTATAAGTTAGTAATCATGTATTAATGGTCCGGAGAATTTGCATGGTTTGAAACCTGCAAACTGGTATAGGATTAGGGAGGTCCTTATAGAGACACTATATCTATTGATTAAGAGTTGAGAACAATGCAACTAATTGCAGATTGTTTGCCGGCATAATGTCAAACTAGCACAGTCACGCAGGTTGAAAATCCACACTCAAGCTAAGGTGAGGCAGAGCTGGAAGAGGTTGAGCACAAATAAAAGCAATTTCACTCTTGAGTATGGGCTATAGAGAAAAATCTATTGCGAACCTTAGTTTGAATGATTTGTGAGCCATGATCTGTTGGTGGAAGACTCCGGTTTGATAAGGGTGATCAATCTGGAACACATGAACATGGATCTAGCTAAAGACGCGCTCAACATAGAGTTGTTTTAACTTAAAAGAAAAGATTCGGTGCTTTTTGGAACACGACGAGTACAAAATTGCATTTAATATATCACTATTCCTAGGCAAATTGGTGTTTCTCATTATCAAAGTGTAATAGTTTTTATCAAACAAAGTGCCATTGCTGTGAATATTTCCTTCACTATTTCCCTCACTTCTTGTATGTATATTAACCAGATGCTATTTTCTGGAGTCATAACTATCCATTGAAAAGATTCAGTTTTGACATGCTAAGTGATATTCTGAAATTGGGGAACATGACCATGTTGCTTTCTAGATTCTATGCTTTAAGTGATTGCCTGGCTTAGAGTTGCAGTATATTAATTCTTATTTGGTCACTTCCTTTCTTTAGCTTGTTATTTCACTGCTCCTCACAGAGGTAACTGTGTGCTATCTGATTTATTTATTGTAATTTCAGGTCTTGTGATGGCTTTAATTGGTTCTCTCCTCAGTATACTTGTGGTAAGCATGTGCCTCTACTTCATTTTACAGTTCGTGCATACATTCGTCAACCATATTATTCATTGATTCCAAGTAGTATTTTCCGATTCATAAGGTTTACCTCATAATTCATAAATAGAGTGGAAGAGAGGAAGAAGAGTATTGACAAACATTTAGCACTTAATTACCTCAATGGAAAGTCTAGTATTATAATAATCACAAAAAGGTAACAGTACACTCTTTCTTTTGGCTAGACCTGAGGCGATTATATGATACTGCAAAACAAAATGATAAGAAGTATACAACATATCACATAAGCCATATGCTTTTTATCAGAGGGCAGAAGAAAAGGCATGTCTCCCGGGTGTAAAGATTTTTCAAGTTTCAACTTCTCTGAGGGAAAGGGGCTTTCCATAAAACCTTAAGATGGTTTTCATGAACTTTACCTTCAGATGACTTTCAGGGTGCAAACCTCTAACAAGACACTTGTATTGCGACATATGGATTACTTTGTATGCTTAAAGTTACTGTACATTTAAAAAGCATAGTCTGTCTTATACCGGAACATTTTTTTGTTTGTTAAAGCATTATGCATAGATAATTAAGAAAAGTTATACAATCCATGGCCAGCTCTAGCTGCCAATTGGTGAGCCTCCATATTGAGGTTTCGGCTAATATATTTACAGTGCCAATTAGGAAAAGACACTTAATATTCCAAAAAGGTGGACGCCAAACCCAATCTAAAGCAAAAGCTGAGTTAGTATCCTCTGACGAAAGCGCCTGCAGCAGATTAGTAGAGTCACAAAAGATTAAGCCTGTCCGCCATCTTTGGGCTTGAATCAACAAAAGGACCGCCTCACCTGCATCGAGTTCAGTCATAGTGCTGTCCAAAACCTTATCCGGAATCGTACTAGAAACAGTGGCTAGGATAGTGCTATGCAGATCTATCGCAATGACTCATACCGCTCCCTGGTTAGTGTGGTAAAAAAAACAAGCATCAAAGTTAACAATAACTAATTCTGGATCCATAAGAACTGACGGCTCAGGAGAGGTTGGTACCATGAGAATCAGGAGTCAACCGAAGAGAGGACCGCTCCCTGTTTTGTTTCTTTGTTTCTTCTTTCTCTTCTCCTTTTGGTTTTGTTGTTTTCGGTCAGTTGGTCAAATGGAAAGATGGATTAACTGATCCAATCACCTTGTCGAATTACAATGTCCCACAATTTCCTTTTCTTTATGAATACTTCATATTTCAAATACTGCTACATGATACGTTATCTTATTTTTGTCTGCCAGGCAATCATAATGCCCACAGTTTTCTTCTTGAAGATTGCGAAAAAGAAAGCGACAACGTTTCAGGTAAAACATTTGTAATGGCTGTATATAACTATAGGTCCTATATCTTTAATAATGCAATCCAATCTGTTAAATTTGTGGCCTTGGAAAAGGCCCTTTCATATCAGCAGAATATAAACACTAAATGGCTGGCTGTGTAGTGAAATCGCAAGAAAATATTTGATGAAACAGACTTGTTTCTGACACTGCAAAATCAGAGGGCTTTTGCGATTCCATGAAAGTTTCTTCACTATGCATCTATGCCAAACAATTTAGAGTTAGAAGCAGAAATCTAATTGTCACACTGTTTGGCTTAGCTTAAATGTTCACTGCTACTTATATATAGAGTTTATGGCATGTCATAAGCTACTACCGCTAACAATTTCTTGAGCAGTAACGTATGTATAAGCCAGATAAATCATATTTAGAGTGGTATAAAATCTAACACAAACTAGCTTAAGTTGTTTGTTATCTTTTCCCCTTACCGATTACCAATTGTTCTCAATTCAGGTTACATTGAGTATAGCAATTATCGTATTGGGCGTTGCAAGTGCTGTCATCGGGACCTACACATCTGTGTCGAAGATTGTAAAACAGTACTGAGTTGCTGGTTATTTTCCAGTGTCCCCAGTCGCAAAAAGCAAAATTCTTATTGGATTCAAAGGTGATGTATTAATAATGAGTCTCTTTGTTCTCACAGTATGAAAACGTGTTTTTTTAGTAAAGACTTCATTAGCTCTTTTATGTGATGTAGTTTCCCAACTTATTTGTTATCTATTAGGTATTTTTATTTAGATTTATTTGGGTGTAATTTTTAAGGTCTCATCAATTTTAATCAGTGTTTTTAAGTAGCTGTTGCAATAGGAGGCTTGTTCATTATTCTGATACAATAATCGGATGAGCTGAGTGCCTGAGTTTTTCTTTTTGTTAAAAGATAAATAAATAATTAGACAGTGGAGCAAATTCGAACTATTTTTTTTTTTTTTTTTCAATTTACAAATCCATATCTTAGAATATAGTTTAACAACTACCATTATTACTTCAACTAAATGCATAAATTTAATTTTACTTAATCCATAAAACAACTTAATGGAATACTCCATTAGCATTAGGGTTTAAAGCTCTACACTTTTCTTCTATCTCAAGGTGTAACTTCAAACATGGATGATTGGTTCGGCCCATGGAATCCGTAACAATAAATCTGTCTACAAAGGGGTAAACATTACCCATGCACCAAATGACCACCAAAACATCCCCCGCATACCTTGCCATGATAAATGTTGCGCCTTATTGCGGAAGCGGGTAGACACCAACAATTGCACACAAATACCACATAGATCCAATCAATTAAATAGAGCAACTAACAATGAAAGTAATTAGAGAAAACTAAAAACATACCACAAGAGACACAAAGTTTACATGGTTTGGCGAATTGCGCTCACGTCCACGGTGAGGTGATTCCACTATATTCAAGAACAAAGTACAAGAAGATGACAATTCTCACACAATCTCTCAACAAGAGATGAAACAATTCCAGCAATTATCTTTCACTATTCCCCGTGCTTCACAGTTTTTCTACATGTCATAATAATAAAACAGCTACAGTTCCTAGTATATATAGGAACAACAGTTTCCTGTTTCCTGTTCAAAAAATTGTTTCTTGTTTCACAAAACAATTTCCAGAAGTCCAAACAGTTTCCTGTTTCACAATTCTCCACCTTGGCAAATTTTTTTTAAGGAAAAAATGAGCCGAAACAAGGCAAAAGAATAAACTAATCAACACTCCACCATAGCTTTGTCACCTCACGAAACCGTCCCGAAGGGCAATGCCCCAAAGGGCCCTCAATCAACACGAGTCAATGTGGAGTAAGTCCAAACAATGTTAAAATTTAACTCCAGGAACAACCTTTGTCAACATATCAGCAGGGTTGTCTTTTGTGTGTACTTTCACCAAAGATACATCACCATCCTCAATTACATCTCGAACAAAGTGATATGGGACGTCGATATGCTTAGTTCTTGCATGATGAACCTGATTTTTAGCCAAGTGGATGACACTCTGACTGTTACAGAAAACCTCAACACTATCTTGTTCCACACCCAAGTCATTTACAAGACCTTGAAACCACAATGCTTCTTTTACAGCTTCTGTCAATGCCATATACTCTGCCTCTGTAGTAGAGATAGCCACTGTATCCTGAAGCATAGATCTCCAACTAACCAGTGCACCGTATATCTGAAATATGTAACCAGTAGTAGATCTTCGTCTATCTAGATCATCAGCATAATCAAAATCAACAAGCCCACGAACCTGACATGAATCTCCACCGAATTCCAAACCCACATCCAAGGTACCTTTTAAGTACCTAAGCATCAATTTCACTGCCTCCCAATGTTTCTTCCCAGGGTTTTCCATATACCTGCTCACAACACTAACAGCATGTGAAATGTCAGGGCGTGTACACACCATATCATACATTAAACTGCCAACTGCACTAGCATAAGGAACATGCGACATGTATTCATTTTCTTCTACTGTGACTAGAGATAACTTTTGAGAAAGTCTAAAATGTGAAGCCAAAGGAGTAATAATCGGCTTTGCGTTTTCCATGCCAAACTGTGAGATGACCTTCTCAAGGTACCCTTTTGTGAAAGAAATAATTTTTTATTCTCCTTTTCTCTTCTTATCTCCATACCCAGTATTTTCCTTGCAGCACCCATATCCTTTATTTCAAACTCAGATGCAAGTTGAGACTTCAATTTATTTATCTCCACCATACTCTTACAGGCAATGAGCATATCGTCAACATAGAGCAAAAGATAAATAAAATCGCCACAACGAAGTTTTTTCAAGTAAACACAACAATCATACTGACTTCATGTGAACCCATGTTTCAACATAAAAGTGTCAAACCGTTTGTACCACTGCCTAGGTGACTGCTTTAACCCATAAAGTGATCTCCTCAAACGACAAACATGGTCTTCTTTTCCAACAACCTTAAAACCTTCTGGCTAATGGATATAAATTTCCTCCTCTAAGTCTCCATGCAAGAAAGCAGTTTTCACATCAAGTTGTTCAAGCTCAAGGTCACCATGAGCTACCAAACTCAACAACACACGTATAGAAGTGTGTTTTACCATAGACGAAAATATCTCATTGTAGGCAACACCTTCCCTCATAGCAAAACCCTTAGCTACTAATCTTGCCTTGAACTGAGTACCAGACTTTAGTGTAGCTTGTTTCTTCTTAAACACCCACTTGCAGTCAATTGTTTTCCTTCCATTAGGCAACGACACTAGATCCCAAGTATGGTTCTTCTGGAGAGACTCCATCTCACCCTACATAGCTACTAACCAACTCTGACTATCTGAATGACGAGCGACCTGCTTGTAAGTAGTTGTCTCATCATCTTCCACAAAGAGTGCATAAGCAACCAAATCAGTTGTATTCAACTGACCATAGTGTTTCAACGGTTCTTCAAAGCCAAAATTTTGAACTTGCTTAACCGATCGTTTTGACTTAGTTAAGGCCAAATGTTGCTGCTGGGATTGATTATCTTCAACTGGTTGTTGTTCCACATGGTCTTCAGGCTCATAATTCAGATCATGTGTGCCTGCTTCAACCACTTGTTCATCTGCTGCATCCACAAATGCTTGAACTTCCGCTTTCTGAGTGTTATTAGATTCACCACCACTATCAACCAACTTCTTAGCTTTAGTACAAGCTAACAAGGAATTCTCATCAAATGTAACATCTCGACTGATCACAAATTTATTATCCTCTAAACACCATAGACGATAACCCTTCACGCCTTTTGCATACCCCAAGAAAATGGTCTTCTTAGCTCTAGCATCAAGCTTATTTTCTTTCATATGGTAGTAGGCAATACAACCGAAAACTTTCAGTATACTGTAATCAACATGTTCACCTGACCACATCTCATAAGGTGTTTTGCAGTCTAATGTAGAATGTGGCGATCTATTAATCAAGAAACACACGGTGGCTATTGATTCAGCCTACCATTCTCTGCCAAGACAAGCATTGGAATGCATACACCTAGCTCTTTCAAGCATAGTACGGTTCAATCTCTCAGCAACTCCATTTTGTTGTGGCGTGTCTCTAACAGTCCAATGTCGAACAATTCCTTCCTGATCACAAAAATGTTTGAAAGTACCCTCAGTATACTCGGTACCATTATCAGACCTCAAAGTCTTCACCTTTCTTCCAGTTCTATTCTCAACCATAGCTTTCCACCTTTTAAATGTCTCAAATACTTCATTCTTAGACTTCAAAAAATATACCCATGTGTATCGGGAATAATCATCAATGAAGGAGACAAAGTACCTGGAACCTCCCTTAGAGGCGACCTTCGCTGGCCCCCACACATCTGTATGCACATAGTCTAGAATACATCTGCTCCTGTGCTTGCTTATACTGAATTTTATCCTGCATTGTTTTCCATATACACAATGCTCGCAAAACTCCATAGTCGGTTTCTGCATACCCTTCAGTAACCCTTGCTTGCTCAGTAGAGACAATCTTTTTTCTGTCATATGCTCAAGTCGCATGTGCCATAACCTAGTGCTTTTCGATAAAGATGTTCCCACTGCCACATTTCCTGTTACCGTGTTACTTATCAAGGTGTACAAGTTAACTTGTTTGATCCCTTTCATGACAACCAAAGACCCACGGACAACCTTTAAAACTCCACCTACCGCTGTAAACTTACAACCATTGGAGTCTAAAACACCAAGCGAGATAAGGTTCTTTTTCAAGGCTGGGACATGCCTCACATCAGTCAAGGTTCTCACAACACCATCATACATCTTAATCCTCATTGTTCCAATTCCAACTGTCTTGCAAGCGTAATCATTACCCATCAGAACAATACCACCATCAATGTGCTCATAGGTAGTGAACCACTCCTTGTTTGGGAACATATGGTAAGAACACCCAGAGTCAAGGATCCATCTCCCAGAGATTTCTGTGTTTTCTCCCACAACCGAATAACATTCTTCAGCATTTTCTGTACTAGATGCATAACTTGCTTCACTAGTATCACCCTTATCTTGCTTTTTCTTTCCCTTCCAACTGTTATCATGATTACTCTTACCTTGATTTGGACAATTTTTCCTAATATGCCCCCACTCTCTACATTTGTGACATTGTGAACCTCTAGACTTTGATCTAGATTTTCCACTCTTTGAAGATGATTTCACTTGAGACCTTCTTCTAGCAACCAACCCTTCAATTTGATCTTTTCCACTACCACTTGATGAAGTTTTCTTCCGAATCTCATTGGACAAGAGTGCACCGGTAGTTTCATCAAATGTAAGTTCATCTTTCCCAAACAAAATTGTTTGTACAAGATTTTCATATGACTGCGGCAAGGAGTAAAGCAATATAATTGCTTGGTCTTCATCCTCAATCTTCACATCCACATATCTCAAATTTTAGATAATTCGTGTAAACTTGGCGATATGATCACCAATTGGAGTGCCCTCATCCATTGCTAGTCTGTACAATTGGGTTTTCAAGTATAACCTGATAATGTCTTAGTCATAAACTATGACTCAAGCTTCAACCAAACATTAGCTGTCGTAGTCTCTTCATTAACTAAAAAACTATGTATCTATCCAGACACAAGCAAATAGCATCACGAGCCTCCAAATCCAATTCTTCCCATTCATCATCTGACATGGTTTCAGCCTTTTTATCCTTCCCTAGTAATGCCTTGTGTAATAACTGAAAAATAAGCAAATTCCTCATTTGTATTCTCCAATATCCGAAATCGTTCTTACCATTAAATTTCTCGATTTCATACTTCCCCACATGTGCCTTGCTCACTTTGGATGCCATTGTAAACAAAACCTGTGACTTTCTAGACAAGAAGCTTCACAACGATTTTTTCTTCAAATAACAACTTGTGCACAAACAAACCTTAACACTTTTGAATTTTCACAATCTTGAGTAGAACAATTCAAGATCAATTTCTCTTAGTGCTCTGATACCAATTGTTGCGCCTTATTGCAAAAGCGGGTAGACACCAACAATTGCACACAAATACCACATAGATCCAATCAATTAAATAGAGCAACTAGTAATGAAAGTAATTAAAGAAAACCAAAAACATACCACAAGAGACACAAAGTTTATGTGGTTCGGCGAATTGCGCCTACATCCACGGTGAGGTGATTCCACTATATTCAAGAACAAGGTATAAGAAGATGACAATTCTCACACAATCTCTCAACAAGAGATGAAACAATTCCAACAATTATCTTTCACTATTCCCTGTGCTTCACAGCTTTTCTACGTGCCATAATAATAAAATCCTAGTATATATAAGAACAACATTTTCCCGTTTCACAGCAGTTTCATGTTTCCTAGAATTTGTTTCCTGTTCAAAAAACAGTTTCCTGTTTCACAAAACAATTTCTAGAAGTCCAAACAGTTTCCAGAAGTCCAAATAGTTTCATGTTTCAAACAGGAGTCCAAACAGTCAGGGGGCGGATCTACAGCTTGGGTAAGGGGGTCAATTGACCCCCTTAGGTTTTGAAAAAACTCTATCAGAGCATATACAATTTCATCCTTTGCCCCCCTTAAAAATTCCATCTTGCCCCTCTTATAAAACTAAGAATTACATTAACAAATCTCGTATCACAATTGAACGAAAAAAATTGATTCGCCGCCTCTTATATCCGCCTCCACGCCTTCGGTCCTCAACAATAACTTCTTCTCCATCCCTGCAAAACAAGGTGAGTTTGTTTGATTATGGATTCTAAATAAAATCAACAGGACAACAACAAAATAATCTTAAGCTTTAACATCTTTTCCTACCTTGGTATCTGTCTCCCTCTTTGGCGATCCAAAATTGAAACAAGGAGATCAGAGAAAGATCTGAGAGATCATAGCAGGATCTCAGAGAGATGTGAGCCAGATCAGAGAGATGTGAGCCAGATCAGAGAGATCTGAGCGAGTTCATATAGATCTGAGCGAGTTCATAGAGATCTGAGCGATCTGAGCGAGAGATCAGAGCGAGATCGATCATCAAAGAGGGATCTGAGCGAGGGATCAGAGCGAGATCGATCTTCAAAGAAGGATCTGAGCGAGAGATCAGAGCGAGATCGATCATCAAAGAGGGATCTGAGCAAGAGATCAGAGTGAGATCGATCTTCAAAGAGGGATCTGAGCGAGAGATCAGAGCGAGATCGATCTTCAAAGAGGGATTTGAGCGAGAGATCAGAGCGAGATCGATCTCAGAGACATCAAAGAGGGATCGATCTCAGAGAGATCAAAGAGGGATCTCACTGAGTCTGATGAAGAAGAAGGCAAAGTCCTTGATCTCTCCGAGTCTGATCTCTTGATCTCTCTGACTCTGAGTCTGATGAAGAAGAAAGCAACCTCTTCTGATCTCTCTGACTCGATTTTAATCATATTTATCTATTTATTTTAGAAAGTAAATTATCTATAGGTTTTTTGCCCCCCTTTATCTGCAATCCTAGATCCGCCCCTGCAAACAGTTTCCTGTTTCACAATAAACAATGTAGGATTCCCCAAGTTTTGCATCTCGGACCACACCTCTGTCATTCGATCTCTCTTGAAAATTTTGAATGAAACACCTACTGAATCCGTGGTGAAACTACCATGAACTAGCCATAGCTCCCCACATGATTCAACGGTCAGTATGTCGGGTGAATTGATATATTTCGTTCTTGTAGAGAGACCAATGTCAAAAACTACAATGGTGCTGGTGGTAGCTACGGCATAGAGCTGACCATTGCAATATAGGACCTCAACAAAAAAAGGCTTAATTTTATCTTCAAGTTCAACAGTGCTCCAACTAGTATCTCCTAATCTGCAGAATGTCAAATGAGGTAGCCATGACTACACAAGTTTCAGGAGAAGCTAGATTTGAGTGCGTCGATAACAAAAACGTTCTTATCATTTACGTATCTCTGATTTACTTTGCAAATTAAAAAAGATAGGGATTGTAAAAATAGAACTGAAAACCTATGAGTGGATTCAGTAAGAAATTCTCAAGGCCTCTCCAAAGCTGCTGTTCACCATGATGTACAAACTGAAAAAAAAGTGAATATGATCAACGATATCAGAATTTGCTAGCCATGCTAGAATAACTTGTACGAGTTCTTTGACAGTTATGCCCAATAAACCTTACAAAAATCAGCCATGGCGAATAAACTGATCATCCTTACACTGACTTGCGTTTGTTTTAGAGAAATAAGCCATGATGACTAATACGAAGCTTGCGTTGTGCGCAGCTGAACAGTACTATTAGGGCTGAAAATCGAACCAAACCGACGGTTCGGTTTTTTACCTAAACCATGAATCGAACCGACTTAGGTCGGTTTTGAAATTTTCAAATCGAAACCGAATCGACCATTAACAATACCAAACCAATTCTAATTTATGCAAACCTTAACCGAACCGAACCGTCTAAAATTGAACCAAAACTGAAATAAAACCGAACCAACAGACTATTTTAAACATATTGTATTATTTATCTATATAAAATATATATTATTTATTATATATATTCGGTCGGTTCGGTTTGGTTTGTTAAAATCATATAGAAACGGAAAACCGAACTAACCACTTCAGTTTTGAATTTTTTAAAATCGAACCAAATTTAAATTGAACCAATCAGTTCGGTTTGGATCGGCTCAGTCGGTTTAATCGGTTTGATCGGTTTTTTGTTCAGCTCTAAGTACTATTTGTTGATTTTTGTGTCTTAATTCAGTGGGATTGAACACCTCTTTTAAGCCCACTGAGCTTGGTGTTATTTATATGGACCATACTGGTGGGAATTATTGTCTGAACCCTAACTTATATATTGACAAGGTAACGGCACGAGTAACACACTAATACATAATAATGTACACTCTATAAGGCACTTAGCATTGTGTTCTTGGAGTTCAATTTTTTGTGTAATTTAGTAATTAAGCCCAAAATGCTATTAAAAGGGTTTATCCCAATTGAGCCTAACACAAACTAACAGTCATTCATTTGGACAGAATAAAAAAATCAAGAGCAGCTCAAACCCAGTTCTCATCATTGGTGTTTGCCTGTGCTTGACCTAAGCCAACCTCATAGGGAAAGTCGGTCAGTTGGATTATAATTTACTTGCATTTGATGCATCATAAATTATCACTAGTTTCCTAAACATCTATAATTTATAATGTGTACATAGTCCTACCAAAAAAATTTTCTCAATTCCTACATAGGATCTAATAGTCATAACGACCTGGTTAGAATAATTCTCGTGGACAAGAATTCAATCCAAGCCCAATAAGATCCAATGAAAACCACTAAACCAACTTAAGATTTTGGCAGCGACTGTTTAACATCACATCTTATACTGTTTAATATCACCCACTTTTTGTCCCACACCATCACTAACCACTATGTCTCTTCCACACTACCAAATTCAAACCTGTAAAAACTCCGTCTCTTCTCTTAAATTCATTTCTTCCTCATCTTTTTCCCTCTCATTCGACTGAGTCTCCTACTTCCACAACCGTCACTCTCTCTCTCATTCTCTCAATAGTTTCCCCCCAAATTAGAATCATCTTCTTCCCCCGTTCGTAGTTGCTCTCATTCAAACAAAATGAATGTATCGTCCTTGAAAACAGGGTATTATCTCTGACTTTGGACCAATTTATACATCCAATTGAGACCAATTTTCAAGCTCATCAAAACATGAAAATTGTATTATTCTTAGTTATCTAATCAACACAATTTTGAATGAGCTAAAAATATTTTGCATTGAGTAAGTTATGATCATTTTACTAGAATCACTCAAATCTGTCCAACAATGATTTACTACAATCACTCGATCTTGTCCAACAATGACCAAGTCGCAAAGGATCATGCAAATGTAAGTCTCCCACTCGCATAATCTGCTGCGAATGTAAGTCTCTCACTCGCACGATACGCTACGAAGGTGAGTTTCTCCTCGCAAGCGCCGTTGCAAGGGCCAAATGTTTTTGCTATCGCACACACCACCGCGAGTGGGGAACCCATTATCGCATATGGTGTCATGAGGGCGATGAGAAAAAAAATAACAAAAAGTGACAAGGGTAGTGCGACCGACAATTGCATTCTGGCGAGGCTGGGTGGGAGAGAGAAGACGATGGTTGATGACAATGAGAAAGGGAAACGTCACTGCAAGGGGAAGCATGGTTCTCGCCCTAAATTCGTCAACATTGACTTTTTTTTAACATAAAAAGTGTTTGGTGGTGTGGATTAGTAAGTAAAAAAAATTGATGTTGTGGGACAGTAGAATATGTGGTGTTAAAAGTCAGTGCCTAAGTCTTTTATTGTCTTTTTTTTCAAGTCTTGATAATGACACCCATTATTTTATGTCTTTTTGGGACCATAACATTTTATGTGAAATAATTTTAATGAATTAGCCAACTATATAGGATGGGCAATAGTGTTGTTCAAGGTTCGATTTTGGTTGGTTCTTATGAAAACCGTTGACCAAACCAAAACTTTCAATTTGCATTTTCATTAAACTGAAACTAAACCGGATAATATATATATTATCAGGTAAGCTGTCGCCGGTGGGTATAGAATCCAAGACGTGAGGATTAAACAACTACAGCCTTAGCCAACTAACCATACTACCATTGGCCCAAGTATACATGTTATTCAAAAATGTAATCACTAATCTTGTCATTCCATTTATTGAAACAATAAGCTTTGTGACATTTTCAATTATACACGTTATTCAAATTATTAGTCACCAATCTTGTCATTCCATTTATTGCTTTGCAAAATATAAGTAAAGTTTCTTTTATATTATATTCATGGAATAGTAATTGTAAATATGGTGTATTAAAATCTTTTATCTTTAAACATTTTCCTTATATATATATATATACTAGAGTACGCCCCGTGCCTGACACTCCACATAATTTTATTTTTTTTAATTATTTTGTACTGAACACCTCCGTTACTATCCCCATTTTCGCTCTCAATCGGTATTGAAGTGTAAGCTGATTATAAGTGTAAGCTTATTTAGTCAAACTTGAATCAGTTGGGAAAAAATCTTAAACAGCGAGAATGAGGTCTCCCCCAATCTTCGAATTCGCCAAAACATGAAATTACGTTTTTGTTTAAATTTGCATTAAGATGCCCGATTCATTTTTTCTGGTATGATCGGCTCGTCTCATTGCTTTTAAAAATATTAAAGACGTGTAATACATTATGCGTTTATTTAATTATGAAATATTTATTTTTAATATTTTGTCCCTTGTATTGATCATTGATTTTGTTCGAAAGATCTTCAAAAATGCATTTCAACGATACTAAGTTTATCAAAATCCGACAACGATGTAGATAGTTATGATAATTTTCATTTTGCTAAAAGAAAAACAAAATATTTTCTCTCTCCGCCACATGTACATTCAACCAATTTTTTTAAAAAGTTTTTTCATTATTTTTACCCTTCTATATGTTTTATATTTACAAATATGCCATCATAGAAAATGGATCTCAACTCTCAAATTCAATACATTTTCCAACTTTCAATCATAACCATCTTTTATCTCTAATCCTTTCGATTTGACTTTGTCCCAGTCAGCAATAAATAGTAAAACACTACTCTGAATTGTAATATATATTTTTTATATTCTGCTAGAAGAGTATCTTTACTTTTCCTTAAAATATGGCTATGTGTTTACTTTTTATTATTTCTTTGTAAAGAGCCCTTCTAGGGAGTGAGGGAAGGAGCGAGTGATGGACTTTCCCTCGCTCCCTAGAATTTTCGCTTTGTAAAATGTCAAACACGTTACTCCCTTGGATGTATGAGCAATTAATTTACTTTCTTGGAAGTTGGAGCAACCAATGGTATTTTCAAAAGGCCCACGGTTTACCATTTCAAATACAACATACATGGCATTTACACTTGGTTAAGTTGTGATCGGTTTTTAATTGGTCGCAATCTAAAACCGAACCGTAGATATCAGTTTCTAAGAAGTTGAAATTGAACCAAATCGTTTTCTTAAAAAAAAAAACCAGAACCGACTGAATCAGTCTATGTGATCGGTTTATTCGATTGAATTGGATATTTGAACAACAAACCTAATGGGTAGAGACTATCTCACACCACATCTTTTATTGTCCCACACCACTCAAATTATTTATTTATTTATTTTAATTTTTTATTTACTAATGGAGGGTGTAGACGGAGGGGACGACCGTGTAAGTGAAAGACTTACATTCAAAGCGGATCGTGCGAGTGAGAAACTTACATTCAAAGCGGATCATGCGAGTGAGAAATTTACATTTGAATGATCCTTTTCGACTTGGTCTTTGTTGGACAAATTATAGTGATTTTAGTAAAATGATAATTACTTGCTCAATTCACTACGTTTTTAACTGATTCAAAATTTGTAAGATAACTCAGAGTACTATAGTGTTTGTGCTTTGATAATCTTGAGAATTGATTTTAATTGAGGGTATAAATTGGCCCAAAGTCAAGGACACTTGTTACAATTTGTGCAATTTATACTGTTGCAGTCTGAAGTATTGGAATTTTCTCTACAACAACCATTTCCAAGCGAGGCTAGTGGCCAGCCTAATTTATTATAGTTAAAAAATTACCCTAGAATTAAGCCATTCTTTTGATGTGAGGGCAAATCTGAAAAGCAAAAATGTGTGTGACATGCACTCAAAATTACTATTCATCCACCCCATTTTCATTATAAGGGTTAGAAATGTCTATTTGTTCTTGCATGAGCGAAAACATGTTTTTTTTAGTCAGACTACATTAGCTCATTATATGATGTACTTTTCCAATTTCTCTGTATCCCTATTAATATATTTTATTTAGACTACACCCGTAGACACACCTATTGTAACGACCCGATCCGCACAGTAACAATATTGTCCGCTCACACTCTAGGACTTCAATCTCAATTGCATTACTCTTCCCTCGTGATTCACAACCAAAGTTGCACACTAAATACTTTGTCTTTGAATGAATAGTTCTAAAACCATTGCACTCTGAAGCCTCCTGCCACATATCTAATTTCTGACATAAACTTTCACCAGTCTCATCAATTAAGACAATATCATCTGCAAATAACATGCACCAAGGTATATCTTCTTTCAGATGTCTCGTCAACTCATCCATTCCCAAAGCAAAAAGGTATGGACTTAAAGTCGGCCCTTGATGTAGTCCTACTGATACTACAAATTTACTAGACATCTCACCCACTGAGCGAACACTTGTTACAATTTGTGCAATCTATACTATTGCAGTCTGAAGTATTGGAATTTTCTCTACAACAACCATTTCCAAGCGAGGCTAGTGGCCAGCGTAATTTATTGTAGTTAAAAAAATTACCCTAGAATTAAGTGAATCCATTCTTTTGATGTGAGGGCAAATCTGAAAAACAAAAATGTGTGTGACATGCACTCAAAATTACTATTCATCCACCCCATTTTCATTATAAGGGGTAGAAATGTCTATTTGTTCTTGCATGAGCGAAAACATGTTTTTTTTGTCAGACCGCATTAGCTCATTATATGATGTAGTTTTCCAATTTCTCTGTATCCCTATTAATGTATTTTATTTAGACTACATCCGTAGACACACCTATTGTAACGACCCGATCTGCACAGTAACAATATTGTCCGCTCTGGGCCCAACCGGCCCTCACGGCTTAAAACGCATCATTACTATGGGGATCTGACCTCGCACATAAGTAGCACATCCCCCTCCCGCACCCAAGCGATGTGGGACAATGTCCCCATTTGTAGCTCGTCCAACCCTTCTTAGGCCTATTGGGCTCCAACCTTCACCTTTAGGTCAGCTCACTCCAGGGTCTCATAGTTCACCCCCTTAGGGCCCAACGTCCACATTGACACACGCTCCTTGTTACATCTTTTCAGTAATTAATAGTGTGTTTGCGTAATTATTTCTTTATTTTGTTGGCGGAGAGAAGCCGACCTGGCTTCGAAGTGAATTCGCATGGCCTTTGTTGGATCATTAATACTTTCAGTGGACTTTTGAGTTTCGCTGATGTCACTAAGGCTACTAAAAAGTAAACCTTGTGTGGGAGTTAATTTCCTTCGAGGAGTTATGTTCCAGTTTCCATTGACTTCTCCTTTCTGGTGGGTTGAAGAGCGGATTACTTATGTTCCATTTGATTGTCCCTCATTTCTAAAATTATCCACCGCTGTTGGGATCTCGTGCGAGTGGAATTGTGCATCCATAGTTACAGGATCTGACTCCATTTCAGGTTGCGTTGTAGGATCTAGGAACATTCTATTTGCTTTAACGTGGCATAGTGGCAGCCTCGAGCCATAGGCTAGTTTCCATGTATTGTTCATTCAGAGTGGTTAGCAGTGTACTTAACGCACTAGTGAAGGGTGGAGACTACTACCTCCATCTGTTGGAGTTATGGTCTTCCCAAGATAAGGTTCAAGGTAGACGGCGCGTCTACTGCCATGAAGTCCATAAACAGGACCTTTCTGAGTTGTGGCTTTCCTACCACTACTGTTAACCTTATCTTCCCAATTGGGAAACTTTTATCTCCGCTGAATCTGATCAGCGGGTAGTCTGAGGATGTCATGTTCTCCTCCTTGATGTCCATACTGCAGGACGCATTGTAGAACATGACGTTGAGTGAGATTCATGTATCTACCAGAGCCCTCTTTACCTCCCACCTTGCAATGGAGACCGATATGACAAGATCGTTATTGTGCGGAGCTCGGACTCCTTCGAGGTCCTTGTCTGTAAAGGTTTAGGTGGGAATGGGGCTTTGCACCCTCGAGTAGTAAACGCATTTGTCCTCATCTGCGAAGTGAGTTCACATCTCCAGTAGAGTCCGCTAGCGGGACCTGTTTGACTGGTCTTCATCCGGTCCGACTCCATGAAGAACATAGATTATGCTCGAAATCTCATTTTCTATTTCCTTGACCGACTCCTCCAAGTCCCTGGGTTTTTCCAATTACTTCTTAGAGCTCAGAAACTTCTTTAGCTTGCCCATATGAATCCAGTACTCGATTTCGTACCTCGAACTCTTGCGGTCGTTGGTGTCGTGACCACCCTCGTTGTGATATGAGCAGTACTTGTTGTTGTCACATTTGTGGTGGTCGTGGAATGCACGTGAGCCATGGACCACCATTGTGGTGGCCGATGACACTCCGATGCTAAAGTCAGATAGGGATCCGAGAAAGGTGTAATGTTGTAAACATGAAATTTTTAGCATACGTTAGTTTACCAACATCATATCTTATTCATAGTGCTAGAGTCCTAGTTCGACCAGGCCATCGATGACGTAGTTTAGGGAAGATGATCTGTGTGCAAATCCTTCTCTAATTAGGAGTCGTGTTGTAGAGTAAATTTTTTATGTTAGCCATGTGCTCCTAGATATGCGGGAGATAGTTATTGTTCCGAGAGTATTCTACAGGTAGAAGTCTCCATATGTGATATGTACTTTGAAATATGCTTCCTAGTTGAAAGCGAATAGTCGCTGTAACTTCCCATTCGAAGCTGATCCTCGAGATAATTGTCTTAACAGGGCATACGAGTATTGAAGATAGCTGTGAGGCACGTGGGCCTAGTAGGTTGTAAGAATTTGAGTCCATTTGGCGGACTGCAATGGGCGAGCTTATAACCGCATGGGCTGGATCAATATTGAGTTGACTCTAGGGCCTATCTTTCCTCAAGATCATCATTACACGTGTACGGTGCAAAGTTGGGATCGTTTTGGTGTATCATCAATGTTTATATGACTCATTCAAATTATTTTATATAATAACAAATCATTGAAAAACAATTTGCAATCAAACATTGGAATAAAAAAATTTTCATGAAAAACAAAAACTTTGTTTTCCATTAAGGGTCTGTTTGGTTAGCCATTTTTCGTGGAAAATAAAATCCATTGCTCTTGTTATGCAGATTTTCACTGTTTGGTTGTTTATTTTCCATAAGACTATTTTTCCACTACTCATCATATCTATTTATTTTCACAATTTTCGTATCTATTTTTCATACAACCAAACACATTTCAAAGTTTTTTGAAAATCAAATGCACCAATGTTCAAACTGGACAAGGATTGAAGCATGTTGGTTTCTTTTCGTCCAATTTATGGTCTACTCGGCAACACTTCTTTTGGGTGTGACAGTTTTGTGTCCAATGGTAGCAAAAGAAAGTCCACATTGTTGTTGCATTCTTACAGTACCATAGCACGAATGGAGATGCCTCATCCTCATAGGGCACATCTTACATTTGGGGGTATCTGAACACTTTCTTTATTGTATAACATGGCTTTGGTAACAAGGCTGTTATTGCTAGCCATCTAAAGGAATAGTTGGATTTTTCTTTGGTATTTGAAGGAAGATAGGCAGATACATCTCATGTTTTCAGTTTTATTGATAGGTGGCACGACGTATTGGTAGACTGAGCTAGTGGTAATCATCATATGACCGAAAACATATTTTTTGTAGTTTAAATAATTTAGAGCTTATTCTTTTCATGAGGTATTTATAGGAACACAAATATAATTCTAACTAGGAGAGGAAAAATGATTTGAATCCTGGTTAATTCAGTATTCCTAAATGACTACAATCTTGTGAATATGGTATTCCTAATTATATAATTAATATATTAAGTATTCATGTTAATAGTACGACCCTGAAAAGGTTCAAAACTCTCATTACTAAAATTGTACACCCCGCATTCACCATGGAAAACAAAAAAATATATGCAATTCTTTTTTGAATCCTGGATAATCGAAAGAGTCTGCACAAGTAAAAGAACTGCAACTGATAAACAACGTATGATTCCCCAAGTTTTGCATCTCAGAGCATTTGACATCTCTTGAAAATTTTGAAAGACACACCTACAGGATCCGTGGTAAAACTACTATGAACTAGCCATAGCTCCCCACATGATTCAACCAGGTTGACCTCTGGTGAATCAAGTATCTTGGTTCAATTGATGTATTTCTTCATTCTTGGAGAAATACCAAGGTAAAAAACTACAATGGTGTCGGTGCTATCTACAACTTAGAATTGACCATTGCAATATAGGACCTCAACATAAAATGCTTAATTTCATCTTCAAGTTCAACAATGCTCCAACTAAACCCCCACCATTGCTACCACCACCCCCTCCACTTCTTGAGGGTGAGAAGGTGAGCAAAGAAAAGGGAAGGGATCCGCGTAAAGGCTGGGATCAGTGAGGCGGGGAGGAAATATTTTCTTAGTGGATCTGTGTTTCTCATGTACGCTCGTGGTCATGCCCTTATGACTTCCATTACTCGAGGGTTTCTTTAGACACTATTGGCCTTCACTGGTCTGGTGCTAGGCGGAGAAGAGATTGCCAATAATGCAATTGAAATAGTGCATAGTGGCGTCAGAGAAGGCACTATCAATACTCAATCCCACCTGAAGTGGGCTTACTTATTTGGTCGAAGTAGGAATTGGGATGAGGTGGAGTCACCCATTTACTACTCAAACTCATGTTTGAGGATGGTGTGTTATAACCACCAGATATTCGAGAAAATGCCAAGCTGGTGTGGTCAGATCAGCTGGTGGGGGTGTTCTTTGAGAGGCCTCCCCCATTCAGTCAAGTTAAACAAGCAGTAGAGAGGAAGTGGAAACCAAAAGGAGCTCTTAAAGTGACATTGAATGAAGATGATTGAGCCAAAGTGCTTGAAGAAATGGCCATTCAAAGTCAGGGACAAACTCATGGTGACTAAACCATGGAACGAAGATTTAGGGTGTCTAAAAAGGAGATCACTACAGTTCCAGTATGGGTGCATTGTTAAATTGTTCCCACCTATGTGGTCCAAGGAGGGGCTGAGCTATATTGCTAGTTTGAATGGAAAACTTGTCAGGTTTGATCGAGCTACCTCAATTAGAACTCGTCTCACCTATGCAACAATTTGTGTGTAGGTGAAACCAGATAAGGAGCTCCCAAATCTCATTGAGTTAGATGTGGGTAGGGAAGGAGGTGATTTGGAAGAAATTGCAATTCACCCCCTCTTCACTACTTCTACCCACCCTACCTACACCTCACTTATCCACCCTAAACCACCCTCGTCTTTTTCATTTCCCGACCACAACCCGAATTTTTTCACCAACTTTCTCAACAATATCAGCCCCAATCTTGATCATATCCTCTCATACTTACAACTATCCCCTAATTTATTGATCCCCCTAGCTCTCCCACTCTTGCACTCACACTTCAAGTTCCTATAAAATACTTCGGAGATCCACCACTTGATGTTCACACTACAGGTAAGCAGACTCTCTCAACTGCTATGACACATGCATCATAGAACGATACAGTTTTCATTGCCCTAATGCCTGATAGAGATGCATGTACAAACAAAAGCAATCAGACTGGGAAAACGTAAGATTGCCCCGACTATGTCACACTCGAGGCTTGTTCACACTATCAGACACTTTAGTCCTAAGTTGGTTTCTGGAAGGAAGAAACAACATACAACTTTGATTTTCCAAAGCAAATCGGATAAGGCACCTACTTGGACTCCCTCTCCCGCTCCCCAAGGCCTCTCCAATTTGAGGGGGAAACAACTCCATTTCAGAGACACGGTTGTTGCAGCTCATCCAATAGGTTCTGATGACTCTTCTGGGCATTCCACCATAGACAATACTGCCCCTGCTAAGGAACTGGTGACCGCCAATAATGGGTAGCCAAAGTATGCATGATCCTCTCATGGAACGCAAGGGACACCCAGATATCATATTCATGTTTGAAACAAAAGTTGCTTCCGCTAAAATGGAATGTCTTTGTCGGAGGCTTGGAATCTGACATGGGGCCTCAGTAACAGCGCAGGGATGTTCGGTGGCCTAGCTTTTTCTGGAAGGAATGTATTCATCTCATTATTATTTTCTTTTGCAAGTACTATTTCAATTGTCTTATTGATAATTACTTTGCCCTTTCTACTTGGTCTGCTATTTTTGTCTACAGAGAACCAAACCCTACTCTTCGATACCTTTTTAAAACAATCTATCACTTATCTATGATATCCAAACATTGCCTGGCCTCCTTTATAGGAGATCTTAACCCAATTTTACATCCTGAAGACAAATTAGGAGGCACAAAACCTACTCAAACCAACTTTAAACTCCTTAGGAATTTTGTTGAAAAACACAATCTCCTGGATCTTCCTCTCAATGGTTCAAATTTTACTTGGACTAACAAAATAAAAGATAGACATGGAATCAAAGCTTAACTTGATAGAGTGTTAGTGTCTACGAATTAGTTAGAATGCTTCCCCTTAGCTGTGGCCCGTACTATTCATACCTCTACTTCTGATCATAGAGCCATCTTTCTCCAACTTATCTCAAATGTCAATAGAGGACCTAAACCTTTTAAGTTCTTTCACATGTGGGCTAGGAATCCTCACTATCACCCTCTCATCAACTACACATGGACACCCCGACATCATCATCTCCCCGCTCATAACTTCCATCTCAAAACCAAAAAGCTAAGCTATTGCCTCATTAGATGGAACAAAAAAGATTTTCGCAATATTCAACAATGCATATCTGACACTCAAGCGGCCTTAGATAACCTCCAAATTAAACCCCTCCCCTATGAGTTTAATGCCAATGCCATTACTATTATGGAGGATCATCTTTCTAAATTATTCCTCCATGAAAAATTATTTTGGAGTAATAAATCGGGGCAGTCCTGGCTCAGAAACGGAGATAAAAACACAAAGTGCTTCCATCTAGCTATCAAGCTTCGAAGAAAGAGAAACCTCATTATGCACCTCAAGGACGCTTCTAACAATTGGCATTCCAACCAGGAGTTGGCAGGACAGGTTCTTAACAATTATTTTATGATCATTTTTCGCCCCTCCTCGCCTGACATATGCCCTGACATCCTCTATCTTTCTAACCCGCTATCACCTCGGAGGAAAATGCTTCCCTTCTGACTATCCCAAATGAAGAAGAAATTTGTGCCACCCTTTTTGTATAAGTAGACATAAAGTCCCTAGACCGGATGGATTTCATGTCTTTTTTTTCCAGCACTACTGGGATATTGTCAAGCAAAATGTGATTGACGTGGTGGTCAAAATTTTCACTACCAAGAAATTAGATCTCCTTCTTAATGAAACCTTTATAGCTTTGATTCCCAAAGTTTCAAATCCCACTACTTCGAATAAATTTCGTCCCATTAGGCTTTGCAATGTCATCTATAAAATCATTTCCAAACTCCTGGAGAACCACTTGAAACCTCTTCTTGACAAGCTCATCTCCCCCAACCAATGTGCTTTTTCTCAAAGGTCGATCCATTGCGGACAATGTCAGTCTAACTCAAGAAACTTTCTTCTAGATGAAACATTGTCGCAAAAAGAAGCAGGGTTGGATGGCTATTAAAATTGATATTGCCAAAGCTTATGACATGGTTGAAAGAAATTTTTTGCTCAAGTTTTATGAAAGATTAGGCTTTGACAAAAACTTGATCCAGATGATTGAACAATGCATTTCAATCTCGTCCCTTCGAGTCTTACTTAATGGATCTCCACTCGCTATTATCAAACATACCAAATGTATTAGATAGTGAGACACTCTCTCTCCTTACCTCTTCATCCTTTTGACGGAAGTTTTATCCAGATTACTAGCCAAATTAGATAATGAGGGCATTGTCAAAGGCATCCATATTATACGCCATTCGCCCTCCATTAACATCTTTTGTATGCCGACGATCTCATGTTGTTTTGTCAAGATTTTAAATTCATCTTTGGTAGAAGCTCACTCAGTTAAAGACATTTTCCACCTTTATTGCTTGGCCTCGAGTCAAGTTGTGAACTATGACAATTCGTATGTTTTTTTTAGCTCAAATGTTCACCCACACCACTAAAAAATGATTAACAAGATTATGGGCTCTAAATCTTACAATCCAAATGAAAAATATCTGGGTTCTCCTTTGCTCTTATCCAAGAAAAAAAAAAGACTAACTTGTCAATCCTCCTTGATAAAGTCTGTTTGAAACTTTCTAGCTGGAAAGCTAAAGTTCTTTCCTAGGCTGGAAGGACAGTTATGATTAAGGCGATCCTTAATTCTATTCCGATCTACAAGATGCAAACATTCCTTTTCCCTTGCTCTATTACCCAAAACTGACAACTTAACCCATAACTTTTTGTGGAATGGATATCTCAATATTCCATCATCCAGGAACAAAATTTTTGACTTAATGGCAAAATAACCTATGGCAGGCGATTTCCTCACCTCATAACCCGAGGGTCCTCCAATTCAAAGCTCTTTACTACACCAAAAAAAAAAGAGTAAATAAATAAATAAAAAATTCCATATATCAACACCTTTTGACACTGCCTCCTTTACTTGACAGGGCAATTGATCTATCTCAAATCAAGTACACGGTTATCTATTGAATTAGATAACGGCAGGTATGTTGAATTCCACAAAGAGAACTATAAATTTTGGAAAACTAACCTTTAAATCTCTTTTGAAACTTAACCTAGTTAGAAAATAAGTGATCGGTGAAGTGTTTGAAATTAAAATGCAAATAAAACTTAAAGTAGATTCTCATGAGTAGATGGCACCATTAAGACTTTGAGTTTACCATCATGAGTAGATGACACCATTAGGCCACTCTTACATAATCTTTTCCAAATTTATTAACACATCCTAAAGTAGATTCTCATCTCACCTTAGGATGAAAAATATGGCATTATGAGCAAATTGATTTCAAGCTTAAGTTATTTTAGTAATCTAATAATCAAATGTGAATTTAAAAGCATACAAGGAAGCCATACTTAAGTGAAACACCAAATATCTAGCAAATCACAATGAAACTTAGACTAATAATATCAGAAATTCTAAATGTCGAGGGAAAGAGCGAGGAAACCAGCGAGGTAAACGAGGTGGCGGGGGGTGAACCGTTCACCCCCCTCGAGATGTTTTCCGCGCGCGCATCTCGAGGGGGTGAACGGTTCAGCCCCCGCCACCTCGTTTACCTCGCTGGTTTCCTCGCCCTTTCCCTCGACACATAGAATCGCTCTAATAATATATAAACATTGTAATGAGCTTGTTACAAAAATTGCAAGTATAGAACTAATCTTGAGCTTAAGAAGTAGAAGAAGAAAGAATGGGTTGAATTCATATAATGAAATACAAAACATCTAACTTATCTCATAGGTTCATGACATAGCCAAACTACAAGACTAATATAACTAAACAAGCTTCTCTAATACATGAAAATGAAAATAAATTAATCTAAAAGAGCCTTCTTGGAGCTATCATCTCATGGGCCCACCCACACCCTAAGGTGGGATGTTAGCCAAACATGGCAAGCTCCAAGCCAAACTTCACTCATTTTTTTCTTTCTAAAATACAATTAATTACTTTAACTATTTCTCTTTCCAAAGTGTTTCAAAGTCTTCTCTTGTGTGGGGTATTTATAGATGAAGGGTGAGACTTATGTGTAGGATAATGGGGTGGAAGGTGGAGTGTAAAAGTGATGGAGTAAAGATATGGAAAGGTGTAAAAGTAAAATAAGGTGGAGTGTAAAAGTGATGGAGTGCAAATGTGAGAATTAATGGATAGTGAAGTTTGTAGATATTTTTTTGGCTATGATGAAGTTTCCATATGGATATCCAGATCTTCAAGTTGTTTTTCTCGAGATTCATAAATGATGATATTTTGGGCTTGATTTCATGGGCCTTTGGGCTTGAAAATATTTGATCTTTGACAATGTATATGTGAACTTCCAATGAGCTTTTCTATTATTGATCTTAGCCTTATTGTGTCACCTTGTGTATGATTTGATATTAGCGCTTGAATTTCTACAAAATACACGTAATAAGACATTTTTATTAAATAATTGGACATAGCAATTGTATATTTAGGGGCATAAAATGTCTCATTTATATGCTTATCAGCGATCTTATTGGGTTTTTTCAGCATTAAATGACATCTCATCTAGCAAGTTTTGTCGAGAGTCCTTATTGATCTATGGTATGATTGTTGGGTCAAACCTGGTCTAATCTATGTTGACTGCCCGATTCCTCTCCTCACTCCCTCCTAAATGCACTATTCTTTCTCTGGAAGCTATGCCAGAATATCCTCCCGACCATGACAAACCTGGTCAAGCATCATGTGCCTATTGACAACTGTTGTATTTTTTACCACAAGCACACGAAGGAAATCTCCCACCTTTTCTTCACTGCCCTGTCACGAATCGATTTTGGCTCCTCTCCCCCTTGCCTATTGACTGGATCAATGCCAATCAAGACTCAAACCCTCTTTATGGGTTCTTCACCTTCATGTGGGACACTGCCAATACTCATACTACTATTGGTAAATATGAAATGCTATCTCAATTCATGGGCGTTTTTCTTACCATCTGGCGTATCCGCAATAAGACAATTTTCAACAAAACAAAACCTTCCACCCATTCTTTCCTCTCCTCCTTCCAACACACTTGGTCCTCCTGGCACAAGCGCCGGTTCACTACAAGTACTATCCCTTCCACCCTTACACCATTTTCTCTCAAGGACCTTCATTTAGTTTTTCCTTTGTGCCCGAAATTCTTGAAACATCTAAAACATATAAACAAGTTACCTCTCTTACCTTAACATCCCACAATACACTAGGTTGAGCCCCTTTCCTGAGACCCCCATAGTGCTTTGATCCAAGACCAAATCTAGTCAACGAGGTACCACACTCTCAACCTTATAGCTAATCGACTCAAACCATTCTCCCTACTTTAGACCCGGACACAATCATTGTCAATTTTTTACGCCTGTTTTTATGACTCTTCTAAACAGGGAGCCTTAGGGGTGTTTGCAACTGATCTTCATGGCCATATCTGAGCTACAATTGCTTGGCTGATTACAGGCAAGGTTCTTGACAACACCATGACGGAGTGCTACTCTGTTGAGGCACGTTGTCTACTTATTCAGGGTTAGCAGTGGAAGATCTTCCTTTTTGGTGACTCGGCAAATCTCTTTAAGTATCTCTAGGATGATGATTCCTCTCCCCTTTTTGCTATGGACTAGGTTTGACGCCTGATTGTCAGTAATATTAGACGACTTTTTTTGCTTCCTTCTTGGAATTGTAATTATGTTTGTCAAAACCTCAATATAGAGGCTCATAACTTGGCATCAATTGCAGGGCGACAAATCTGTAATAGGTCTTAGTCTTCTAAGTATATTTTGCCTCAGGCTTTGCAAAAAAAAAAAGGCATGTGAGATTGAAAATTTTAAGAAAGATAGGAGTCCAATGAGGAAACACCTAAAAAAAAGATTCTTCATTAATTTATAATGCAGTCAAAATAATAATAATAATAAAGGCTAATGCTGTTGTGATGATGAACACTAAATTAGGCCCAAAGTGCTTCTTAAAGGCTTATCCCAAAAACACACAACATGGGTGGTCTTGAGTTTGAGCCCAGACCTAAACTCTAACCCTTTCATTTGAGTTTGAGCAGCTTGATTGGGAAAGTCTGTTAAATCGATTATAGTTTACTTCTTAACATAAAATAATCCATCTTTTTCTTATCTATGAAGAATTTTCAAAATATTAATAGCATGGCAAGATGATGGATAGTTCCTACATATAAGATCTTATAGACATAACGATCGGGTTGGAATTAGTCTGGTTGAACACGAATTCAATCCAAGTCCAAGTCGAAGTCGGAGAAATCTCACCCCAAGTCCAACTAAAAAGTCTGAATGTGCTTAACCCAAGTCCTTCTGAAAGCCGGTAAGACTCAATTGGGGTTCAAGAACTGCCCAAGTAAATAATTGGGGTTCAATCCATTTCAATGAAGTCTTTTTTACAACATGACTTTGTAATATTAGCATGAAAGCTTGAAACATGTCTTATCTTATTTAATTAGTTAATACACTAATTGATTGAAAATAAACAAACATTGTTGATAAGGGAGACCTCGTCGCTTCACATGCTTGGGCAAGCATGAATTGCTACAAGCCTGCAAGCAAATCTTCAAAAAGATTGTCAAACTAAAGCATGTTTTGCTTTGCTTTGCTTTGTCATCTATATGTTCCATTGGCTTTTTGTGTAAACATTATCTTAATACGTACCTCAATTTGTGACTTTGTTTAATATATATGTAATATCCTATTATTATCTCTTTGATTATTATCTCCTGGAGTGGAACAACTCGAACAAAACAGCAGGAAGAATAGAATAGAATAGAGAAGGAGGAACTATGGATCTTCACACAGCCAACCATTTTTATTTTTATTTTTTTAAATTCTCTTGGATCTAAATATCAGCTTTTTGAAGATAGGGAAAAGCTGATTATTATATTCCTTCCAAAACCAACAAGCTTTTTGGAGGTTTATCTAATGGTTTAGTTCCAAAGCTACCATATCATCAGCTGGGGTCTACTATATATAATCATATTTAATTTTTACACTTGTTTTTTTTCATTTGAAAATGAGACTTCTTCCTCAAAAAAACTGATCAACTGTTGCATTCAACCATGATTTAAAAGGTGTAGGTGTTGAAAGAATGAAACACTTAAATAGTTGAATTACGACGTTTGATTGCCAATCTATCAGTTATACATTGAGTTAGCTATAAGAACGTACTTGATCAAAAGTCAGAACTATACATTTTCCTATTGTTTTCTAGTCTTATGGTTTTGCTTCCACTTAAAAGTTTTTTCGTACAAGTTGGTAGCAGAAGTTGCCAAATTATGAGCCTCATAATTTAGTTCACGAGGAATACAGTTGCAAAATCATTCACTGTGACTGACAGAAATTGATGAATACTGCAAATTAGAGGGTGCCGCATTACTAACTTCAACTGTCGGCAAATTTGGTTATCTTTTATTGGCTCCACAAAAATCCAATGTCATACACAAATGTCATAGTCATTCATGAAGGGTAGATAGATGTTGTAAATGAAACTTTTAGGTAAGATTAATTATAATGGATGTAATCCTATCAACCACTACTTCTAATTTGTAAAGATGATTATCTCTAATCAATTACTACAAAGCCACTTTCTCCTCAACAAACAAAGCTCCAAAAGATGATAATGGAAAGAATGTGAAAGAGAGAAGAGTAAGAAGAAAGCAGTGACTCATCCTTCTTATCATAAAATGAAAGATGCTGTGAATACATCCAAAACGTAACGTTTTACATGCAAATGACAACAACACCAAATTATTAAAAGAAAAAAAAAAACATTAAAAAAGATAAGATTTTCCAGGGACCCTCACATGTTGATGATCTTCTTCTTTTCTTTGAATTGCTTTGAAGAAAAGATAGTGAAAAAGGGAATAGGGAGGAAAATTAAAGGTATGGGAAGAGTTGTTGGATTTTTGTTTCCATTCCAAAAAGGTTGATTTGACAGAAGAAGGAGTTGAACCTCTCTGATCTGTTTGTTCCATTACAGGGTTACATGCATAGATGGAAACTCAATTAAAGAAAGAGAAAGGGAGGGTACCCCATTGATTAAAGATATAAAGTTGAGGAGGTTGGAAGAAAAAGTTATCTAGTTAATTCATCAACCAGCTTTTTTTTAAATTGGATTATAGATAGATAAATAATAAGAATTTCTCACATTATCTGTTGGGGTATTGTGTTTTCGTGAATTTTTCAGTTTTTTGAAATTATGAAAAGAAAAAGTGCGAAAGAAAAAATTATATGAAAAAAATTTTTGGATTTTTTTCTTTTGTAAATTTCATTTTTCGCAAAAATACAAAAAATTACATTTTTCAAGGTTTCTTTCAAAATTTTCGGGGTTTTTTTTAATAAATTTCTAGGTTTTTTTTCTTCTAATTATTTATTGAATTTTGAAACCATCCTCCTGATTTTCTAATTGTCGTTTCTTCTACCTATATATTGATTTTTGAAAAACACCCCCTTATTTTCTAAGTTTTGATTTCATGTTTGCATCATTTCTTGGTATAGACTATATTTAATGTGATTAATTGATTTATTTACTTGCAGTCCTTTTTTTTTCACATATTTCATACACTCTCAAAATTTATTATATATGTTTAATGAATCCTCGAAATTTTTAAGTTTTTTCTTTGCACACCAAAACATTTCTTAAAATCAGAAAACCGAAATTAACTCGAAAAACGAAATCATTTCTTTACACACCATAATACTTGAATCCTTACGAATAATCAGATATTTTTCTAATTATCATTTCTTTTACGGTTCACGTTCATAGTGCCTTATAATGCGAGCTTCTATGCGTCTTCTCAACAGGGTGTTTTCAGTATTTTTACAGTAGATGCTCAGGGTGAGATTTAGAAGTGGATAGCTAATACTTTTCCTGGTAGGGTACACGATAGTACCATGACAAAGTGTCTAACAGTTGAAGAAACTCTTCTTTTCATCCAAGGCCGCAACTGGAAAAAGGTTTTTTGCTGGGGGAGGACTCTGGAGCTCTTCATTCTATGTTGCAGACTGATCTAGATGATGATAAGGTTATCACAGGAGAGACACAGACAAACTTTTGTTGGATGTGGAGTCTGATTATCCGTAATATTAAATCTTTCATTTTGAATTATAAATGTGTATGTAAGTTTATTCCTCTGGACCTCAACCGTGAGGCTCACGAGTCGGCTACTAGGGCCGGACAACGTTTCTGTAATCAAGATATTTAATTAAAATGCATCACGCTTTATTAAAAAAAAATATGATAGATTTATTTATTTGCATCTTATTTTTTCACATATTTCATATACCATTAAAATTTATTATATGTGTTTCATGTACCCTCGAAAATTTTACTCTTTTCTATACACACCAAAATATTTCTTAAAATCAAGAAACCGAATTTAACCCGAAAAACGAAATCACAATCCTTGGTCTTAATTTACCTACTTCTATCACGACTTCATTGGTTAAATTCAGATCATGCCAAAAACTGAACAGTATACTATATTAGATTCCCTTTTTTTTTTAATTTAATTTTAGTAATTTTATCATTAAGAAATGGGGTTTTATCTCAATAATAAAAAAATATATATATAAATAAAAAGCAAAACTTTTAAAATATTTAGAGCAAACAATTTAGAACATAATCTTTTATGTGTAACTATGAACATATCTCATGCTAGCAAAAAATAGGATTTGAAATGGTTTTATTTATTCACAGTAATTCAAATCATTGCTCATATGATACAAAAAAAATCAATAAAGTTAGGGTTTCCCTTTGATTCTATACAACCACCATTCTGTTACTTTTTGTCGAACTCGTCTAATTGTCGAGGGACGCAGCGAGGAAAACAGCAAGGGACCCCACACGCACGCATCCCAAAGGGAATGGATAGCTCTCCCTCTCCCTGTGGGATCCCTCGCTGTTTCCCTCGCCATTTAGATTTTTACCTTTTTGTCATCAATATGAATTATGAGTGAATAATTAAAGGACTTGGATAGTCCATGATCTAGTTAAACAACCAATTATAATTGGAAAAGAAAACTTTCAAGTTGGGAAAGAGAACATTATCAAAAATCAGTTTCAAGCATTATAAACACTAATTCTACATTGAAACTCCTCATAGATATTATAGATAGAAGTTTCAAGTACCTCCAATCAGATTCAATACCAGTACTCAACACCTCCATTTCATCCCTCCCATAGGTAGCTTTCAATTATTGATTGGTCTCATATCAATGAACGGTGCTTGAAACAAATGTAGATAAGTATGCATTAAAGATGTTGTTGAAGACAAGAAACCAAAACCCTATTTTCCAAATTGTGTCAACCTCTCTCATTGCATTCAAATTCGTGGGCAAGAACTTTGGATGTATTCGTTATAAATGCAATTGGTAGTGAATGAGATCACATGCAAGGTGGGTGTGAATGAGGTCCAAGAAAATCATGTACTAATTCTTTGCATTTTCTAATAATGGAAATACTAATTGTCTCGCCATTTTGAACATTATTTTAATATGTATACGCAAATGCAATGGTCTTTGTGTCACGAGGTGTGCTATCAACCACATTTCAAGACAAACATATAGGAAGTCCATGGCCGACCGATGATTCGTTTCCCTTGTCAGAGACTATCTCTTCTTGTTGAAGAGGAAATTTTGGACTTCTATTTTCTAGAATACGTACGTGACATGAACATGAATGAATAACAGATATTTTTTTAAGGTGTGTTTGGTTGCATGAAATTTTATTTAATGAAAATTCACAAGAGAACCATTTACATTTAAGCTAAATTAAGGTATCAATCACCAATCTAACGTTAGATTTGTGATCAATGGTGGAGATGGAAGTTCCATGAACATTAAAGAGTAAATAATCACATATTCAATGGTAAATAATGAGTATTACCTCAATTTAATTTAAATGTAGGTGATTCCCTCTTGAATTATGATAAAATAATCATGCAACTAAACACACCCTTAGCTTATTATTATGTAATAATTAACTTGAACTAATTCACTTGACAAGATTATTCATTAATAAAATCACGTATATAAATGCTTCAACTTATCTTCAAATATTAGAGACATTGGAGATAAAACAATGCCAAGTAACATAATATTCTCAACATGAGATTTTCTATTTTATTTTCGACTTTTAAACTAAGTTGTAAACTAAACATGTTACATTATAAAATGCCTCATATATCCACCATTTATAGACAAACATGCTTTTTAGTGGATCAAAAGAGAATCTAACAGCTTAACTTGTGTTATACTTTCCACATATCTTAGAATTTAAGATTTTGTTCATTCCATAACTCTCCTGTCAATTTATTTTGGAGGAAAAAAGAAGAATGGAAAGTTGGGTTTATAGAAACATAATTAATAGTATGGATTTTGATTGAGCAACCAACAATCCTTCCTTTGTTTATGGTTTGATAATGTTTTTAAGTTGAAGGGGTTTTGTCTGATAAAAAGTGTATGGCATGCTTTGGCCTTTGAGAGTAATGTTAATCATGCAAGTAAGTGGCCGGCCGGGGTTACTTAATTTAAATTACTTGTTTAATAAGCAAACTTTTTTAGGTTTTTTTTCTTTTCTTCTTGTGTGTGTGTGTGTTCACATCGAGACAAGGGCCACGAGTGTAGCCCTTTTCAGCATTTTTATTTGATTGGATGAACTCAATTGATAACTGTGTTTCTTATCATATTTTTAGAACTTTTGAATGGTTTGAGATTGAATAGATAGAAGCTAAGGGTGTAATGCGAAGTAATTTGTTTATGATTTATCACTCCAAATTTTAAACTCAATGTGATGTTGTTAATTGCGAAATTCAATTAGCCAACTTATTTGATAAGACTTGTGATTGTAGTAAAAATATTAACATCTAACTCCGAATTTCACGCATTAATGAGCTTTAGTTTCAGGGTGCTTATATCTCTGCCCAAAATTGACCAATACCTAAATCCCTATTCACCCAAGTACATCTCCATGAACTATTTTGAATGTTGCAATCTACCAATATCAACCAGCTTATATTAAATTGAATATGGGACCCTGGTAATTAAAATGGTGTATATAGCACACCCACTCCAGAATATAAATTTATGCATAGTCAATGGCAGCAATTGTCATTAATTTCTATAACAATGACATTCAACTGTCAATGTAGGTTGTGCAACTGTACTAATTAGAAGCTTTATTATCATCTAAAAATGTCGTGGCATCGCAAACTCACTGAAGGACAAACTCCCGAATAAAAAAGTTCGTAAGACACTGAGAATGTATATAAATCGTAAACAACTTGAAACTAAAACCTACAACCTTAATACTAATGATCTAGATCTAATGTGGTTTGGTTTTAATCTTATATAGTATATTAGATTAGATATTGCAATCCTAGCTAACTTTTGAAAACACTAATGAAAGGTTTAAGTCCAATTCAACAACTACTCATTTCTGATATTCAAACTTAGATCAACTCCATATGATATTCATTGAACACACTATGTGACATTGACAGTCACAGATCCCCTCCCTTGATATATATATATATACACCAAATAAAGGGCCCAACTCTAGATTTGAAAGTTACTTGGACAAATCACAAAGAGACCACTCCCCTTTGATTTCTTCCACTTGGACATAGAAGAAAAACTTGCCTATTGTCAATTTGTCATTCCACTTGGATGGAAGAAAGGAACAATCCCCTTATTTGTTGATGCCAACTTGAAAAACAAGTCCCAGGGAATCGCGCTATCTTAATTAGAGTTCACCTCTTGAAAAACGACTCGAAATGAACATTATAGACCACAACATAAGAAAGAAAGTCGTAAAGCTAAAAAGATTTTAATACTTCATAGATTGGAAAGCATTTCAGAGGATGCTTCATTTTATTAAGCCTGATTTGATTTAATATAAATATTCACTGTAACTATGAAAAAACAGTGAAGGAGATACTTCTCTTGTTAAGCATTCTGTTGCATCCTCTCCTTCCTTTTAACTGTCTCGACTCACCGTATCTCTTCTTCTTTACTGGCTCTTCGGTACATATTTACAATCTAACCCACCCCAATTGACAAAACAGCAACTGTATCATCCACCGATCACAAAACATCTGCTGTTGACAATGTAATTTTACTTGGGAGCCATTCTATGCTGCTCCGTCTCTCCGATTCTGTTACTGATATAAGCTTAACATTCTTGTTGCTGTTTTCTGCGGTTTTTAAAGCATTCTTCAGTCTGTGAAAGCTTGGGACCAAAACCTTCTCAACCCAGTCATCCAATTCAGTCCCACCAAACCAAACACCACCAACAATCCGATCAAGTGCTTTGCTGTCTACTTCTATTAGTCTTCCGTCATCAACGATATTGGTGAACTTTGAGACAATGGTGCTTGCCACTTTGCTCTGAATTGGACCAAAGTCAACAGGCTTGAACACAATTGCTTCATCCACGCTACTTACAAGCTCACGCGGTATTGGTGTTGAAAGAGACTGGCTGTTTGTTTGACCATGTTCCTGATCGTGTTCAAAAGTAAGATCACTTGAATTACGAGATCCTTCTCCTGCATCATCTTCTACTGAGGCCGCTTCATTCAAATCAAATGAGAAACCAGAAGTCACTTCTGTTCTAGACTTAGTAACCCTGTTTTCTTCTTGAATAAGCCAGTCTGGACGCCGTTTAACACTTTTCTCAATAAATGATAATTGCAACTGCCAGCTTTTACTAACAGAATTTGCGATCTTTTCTTCACAAACAGCAACAAAATTAGTCTCATCCTTGAGATTCTCCGGTAGCCCTTTTGCTGTCAGGATGAAAATAGTGTTTTTAAGACTGACTTCTCGACCATGGGAATCAGGAAGCCGACCTCTTTCAATAGCTCGTTTAATGCTCCCATGAACAAGCATATCCGCTTGATCAATATCTTCAAGGACAATCACGGAAGATGGGTTCCTCTGAACTGCTTCTGCAATTCTATCAAGTGTGGTTTTTCCTCGGAAACTCACATCTAAATCATCATCATCATTGCCCCTTGATCCTAGGCGAATTGTTATTGGACTACCTCTGCAAATCAGCTCTGAAAGTGCCATTGCCATTTTCTTCTTTCCAACCCGATCAGGACCAGCGAATAACAACCATGTGTCACCCTTCAAACCCAAACCCTGTCTCCTGTTGTTGCCCAATCTGCATTGAATCACATTTGCAGCTACGGCTGACGCCGCCTCCTTCTGCCACCAAACCTTATCGGCTAACCCCTTTAACAGACTTTTGAATGAATCTGGATCCAATATACTAGCCAGTTTCTCCCTATTTGATTCAGAGAATCTATCTTGTGGTTCAGCAGTAATGTAGTCCCTTATGGGTTGCTCTTTTTGAATGGTTTCACTGACCTTTTCATGGCCAAGGGCAAGGTCAGTCCTTACAGGGCTACCTGGCGGGGTAAGTACACGTTGCAAAGGTAGTTGTGTTGCTGCATTCGGGGTCATTTGTATCGGTCCACTGAGGTTCTTTGTTAACTGTAACTTTGGCTGAAAAGCTTGACGACCAAGTGGGTTTGAATTGAATGGGCTCATCATGGAGAGAGTAGCTGGTGCTATTCTCTCAGAGCTCAAATTCTGATGGAAGCGAGGGTGAAGGCGAGAACATGTCTCGTTCCATTTCTTCTGCAGTTCTTCAGTTTTCTGCTTAATCATCACTTCTTGATCATTGGTCTGTTGCACATAATACAAAAGTAGAGAATTATTAGCACAATCAACTCAAACTTCTCTCTTTTGCATAAACAAAATTCAATTTGCAATTCAACTCCACACACCTGTGATTGATCTGTTACTTTAGCGTTGCCATTGCTGGGCTTTGCCATTTGCAACCACTGAGGCAAGGGTTGTTCTTGTTTGGCTTCAGGGGTCTTCTCAGACTCCTTAGACACCAATTTTGCTAGCTCTTGCTCATAACCTTGTGTGCATAGAGGGCAGCATTTCGTCCTCTGAGCAGGATCAATATTTTCAGATGACCGTCTTAATGAGGTAGGATGTGCAATAGAGAAGCCCTTTAATGGCATGAAAAAATCAACTGAGCCGCTCAGTATTCCATTGCCTCCAAGTCTGTAATTTCCAAAATAAACATAATTGAGTTCAATCTTCAATAATTACATGGCGGTTTTGGGATTCTAATGAATTATGTGCATATCAATTAATTGAAAGATTCAACTGGACACAATTTTTATAAAGTCAGGTCTTCATTATGGTATATATGTATCATATTACGCAAACGATATAGAGAAAAATTAGGTTCCCTTGTCAATAAATGACAGAGTTACCTTGATACATCAACTAAAGCCAATTCAAGATCGAATCAATTTCATGTAAATCTGTGTTTTTATCGTGGTATACATGTATCAAGAATTTGAAGTCACGCAATTTTAGGATGAAATGATAAAAACAATGCTCACCAGACCAGACATTTGTATAACAAATCAAATACCACAAAACCTTCAACGAATCGACAACTTGAATATAGCAATTCAAGCTAGTGCTCAAATCAAAACACACAAACTAATGAATGCAATTCATACCTAGGAAACATCCCCGGTAGCGGAGCTTTCGCTGTGATTGGAACTGCCTGTAGATCCCAATCATTCTCCATTGTAGGATGATAGATCTGGCACCTCAAATAAGTCTCACAACTCGCAGTTCCGATCAACCATAACTTCCCATTACCTTGTCCGAACCTGGCCAATAATTTACTCATTTCAACCACAATTGCCTTCCCCATCTCTGTCAACATTTGCGAGGATGAACCTATTGGACTAATTCCTTGTGATTGCTCTACTAACCATTTCAAATCACCCAAATTAAGAATCACACCACCACTACTGATTCTACCATCAATCACCCCTCCTAACTCCTTGATCTTCGCTAGCATCTGATTTCTATCCGAACCCAACTCCTTCTCTAAATGGATTATCTGAACATTTCTAAGTGAGGCTTCTACCATCTCCCTCTTCTCAATTCTCTGTAACAAATCCTTCACCATCAATTCGGGCTCTCGATCACCGACCAAAACCGGGTTCTTTTTCTTACTTTTCAACAATATATCAATGACCTTGCTTACTTCTTCTCTCCTGCTCTGCCCAAAATGATCCGAATTCAAATTCCCCTGTTGCAACCTGGGGTTCAAATACAAATTTCTATTCAAACTCTGTGAATTACTACGGAACCCCAATCCATTTCCGGGTGAAGGACTAACAGAATTCGCTGAATTCGTGGTCGAAGAATTCAGTAACTGTTCTATAGTTGCCTTCACTGCCGGGCTCGAAAAGCTTGCCTCACGCATCACTCTACTCACACTTGGGTCATCAAGAATTGAAACAATAAGCTGTTCTAGCTCCACCTTGACCGCCAAAAGCGGTTGCTGTTGCTGCTCCGGGCATCCTCTCCGCTGATGAGCCTGTGCCCGCTTCAGGGCTGCCATTAGAGCATTGGAAATGGGAGGCTCAAAAGAAGTGGAAGAAGAAGAAATGTTTTGTGCAGACGGTAGCCGGTCTAGAGCCACCGAAAAACAGAGCTCCAGAGCTCTGCATTGAAGTGGGTGTGACGAATTCGGGTGAGATCGAATACATGCTTGGCGAAGATAACCAGATGGGGAGGCCAAGAGCGTGGCAGCCACGTGGAGTGGGGTGGTTTGGCTGTGATTGCGCCGCCCCGCCTCGCCAATTGATTGGCTTAGAACACTTGCAGCCTCCGGTGTTAGTGTTTGCTGGATCGTACTCAACCCTGCTCTCATGATTCCTAAAACTTATCCAAAACCCACTATCGATCCCACCTTTCTGAACAAAATCCAGATTCCAGTATCCCTAATTTCTCCACCCAAATCGGCAAAACAAGACCCAATTCAAGCTCTGATGTCGTTTGGGATTCTCAAAAATAGACAATTTTGTTGAGAAATTGAAGTCAATTGTGAAAAAAAGTAGGAAGTCTAATTCTCATAGGCAAAATTCAAATCTTTAATTGAATTCGACAAACAGGGATAAAGTTAGAATGAAGACGCCAATGGTAACCTGGTTTGATGGTTAAGGCTGTGGTGGTTTGAATCCCACGTCTTGGGTTCTATACACACCGGCGAACGAAGACAGAGAGGTTGAGAGAGAGAGAAATAAAGGTGAGATTTTTGTGATTCATTCGTTCATTTCATTCAACTCTTCACTCTCACATACAGAAAGAAAAAGAGAGAGAGAGAGCTTTTGGAGATAAAGACTCTTTCACCGTCCTGTGAATCTACAACAAAATAGAAAAGATGAAAACTTTTTCTTCTTCTTCTTCACCTCTCTGTTTCCTCTGCTTTATTTTCATCTTTTACACAGAGAGAGACTCTGTTTTTTGGAAGAAAAATTGATTTTACAGAGATGGGTTTTGCGTGAGAAGAACATAGAAGATGAAAGGGTGAAATTTTAGTTAGATTTGAATTTATGAGAGAAGAATTGAGACAGAGAGAGAAACCAGAGGATTGATCTTATATTGAGGTTGGTTGTTGTAGTGTAACTCAGGTGGACTAAATGTGGCGTGGCTTCATTGAAAAATAATGGTTTTTTGGAGCCTTTTTAATACCTAAATTTGGGAAAGGTCAAGTGTTCCTTTATTGGTACTAAATGCACCTTGTTCTATGGACTAATTCTTTTTTTTTTAGGTATTTTAGAGGGGCTTGTCTAATTGGCGAGGGACGGGGGTGCAACCCTCTATTTTTTTCGAGATACATAAAGACTTACATATCGAGAGAATGGAGGGTTGCACCCCCTCTCCCTCTTCTGTTTCCTCGCCAATTAGAATTCTCCATTTTAGAGAGTTCATTATTTGTCTAAGAGAAATAATTTGAAAATGGATTTGATTGACATGTATTTGGAGATTTAAAAATAATAATAGTTATAATTATTATTTTTCAAATGAATTATAGTGTCTACATAATGTGATACGATAGTTCTTCGTGCTAATAACGCCATGGTGAAATGTAAGAGTTTTTGTAAGTAACAAAGTATGCATAGACTAGAAGATGTAACGGACTTTTATTAGGAAGTTTGACGAGATTTATTACCTTTATTGACAATTATATGAAGAAGACTAATTTATGCGCTTATAAAGTCAACACAATATAGTCTGGTTAGTTGGCTAAGGCTTAGGGTGATTTAACCAAACAAGATACTAAATGTTGGTGAAGCCATTGTGAAATGTAAGAAAAAATGCTCATATATTGTGTTGAATTTTTAGTTTTCAAAAATAAGACTTATTATTTTTGTTAATGTTTATTTGTAGAGCGTTAAAAATAATAATTTTCATTAACGTAATGCCATCGTAAAACAAAAAAACATTCACGTACTACATTTTTTTTTTTTCAAACTAATGTGGTAAGCAAAATCGGAGGTTGTAACAAACTTTTATTGAAAGGAGGTTGAAAAGATCACTTAACCATGGTGTCGTTTTACATCAATAGTCAATTATGTAAATGATAATGAAAGCTTTTTCTTTCTTTCTTTCTTTCTTTCTTTCTTTCTTTCAAGTAACAACATTCTAATTCGGATGTTCAATGTGAATTTCGTCAAACATCTCTTATACATTTATAAGAAATGAGAAGAGTTTATTATCGTCATTACTAGCTACACCCTATATTGAATTTAAGTCTATGTTAAAACTAAGAGACCGTAGCTTTGACTCGTTACAGTTCAAATGCTAACGTTTTTGGTTTTATGTCGCAATTGATGGTTGATGTGTATTTTGTCACATATCACTTGCAAATAGTTGAGTATTCATTATGGTCATTGTTACAACCTAAAATGAATTTTTAACTTGGTGTCAAAGTAGGAAGTGTGGCTTTGGCTCTTAGCCAGTAATAATAATAAATAAATAAATATTGAGAAATATTGGCTGGGATTTATTATTTTTCCGTGCTGGAAACTATTTTACTAATAACGATATTATGCACATTTTCTTTGCCGCATCCACATTTAAACCTAACATCTAAAAAAAAACAGAAGTTCATTATTTTGTTAAGATTTATCAAACTTACCATTTTCGTCTTTTTATACTCATAAAGTAAGCATGTTAGAGTTTGTAATTTCAGTAATGTAAATTGGTCTATTATCAAAAAAAAAAAAAAAAAAAAACTTAAATTTGTCAATAAATGTTAACAGAGTAAAATTAATAATCCCACTTCAAATAGACATTTTGCTTTCATTTCTTGCAAGTATAATTGATTAGGTCAACCACCACAACTAGGGGTTGTCGTGCCTTATCTAAGATTGTGGTTTCTTTCAGGATTTCACAATGCAACACTACAATTGCTATAAGAAAATGTATATTTTTAAGTTGATCGAAATATTAAGAGCACAAACAAGAAAATATTAAGAGCAGCGCTAAAGGGGTGGTGTAATCTCCTATCTATAGCCCTTTTTTTTTTAAAGCATATGTAAAGTTATGTGTAAAGAAAATAAACTATTCTGATTTTCTTATTCTAGTTTTCATATTTTTGTATTTTTTTCTTGTAGAAGTAAATCAACCTTAGACTTGAACTTGACTATGTTAAGTGCAAGTCCTACATATCATAACATCATGAGAAGTCGAGAATAAATAATAACATATGAAAATACTCCTACAATAGAAATATTCTGATACGACAAAAAAAAAAAATTAATTCAAAGCCATAGTGAAAAGTACGTACGCTAATGCTAGTTTAACGCACAGAAATTGATCATTCATTTACACCAAATTTCACCATCATCTTCTTACTAAGTATTATCATTTTTTGTTTTTGAAACTTGTTATGTTATTTTGAAATGCATCCAACCATTTTCTTCTTCTTCTTGGATTTTTCCAGTACAGCTAAAAGATAAGACCAAACTCTTGTGTTTACATGAACATGTATAACCCCTAACACAAGGCAAACAGACTATATAGGAATACCGTATGGCTGACCCCCCAAAGAGGTCAAGTGCATGGAATGCTCTTCCCTCTCTCAAAAACAAAAAAAAATCTCTCATGAAGTCCAACAAGTAGAGAGGATCGTTTGGTTTGAACCAAATATTTGCTTTTTCACACGGATTTCACTATTAACTTTCATGCCAAAAAGCACTTTTTTAATCTAACATTTTTTTAATTCAGCAAAAATGAAAACATCATTTATCACTCCATCATCACCAACGGTTCTATTCGTTGCGATTATGCACGCTTGTACGTAACCTTGTCTTTTATGGCTTCTCCAAGAAAAAAGAGAATGAAAACTCTCACTTTTTATGCTCGCCTTTTGAAAGGTAGGTTTTTTTTAAATGTATTTAAAAGCATCTGTGTAAATTAGAAATTAACGAGAGTACAAGGGCCTCTTAGTGGAGGCTTAGATTATGCGCGTCATAATTGAGGTTTCTAAAAATATAAAGAAAATTCCAATCTGAGAGCAAAACCAATAGATGTTTAATATTATACAAAATATGGTTCCAAACCCAATCTAACACAAAAAAGGACTGGATTTGGAGATTGGCTGAGCCCCTGAACAAAAGACTACACTTCCATTGTTGAGCTTGGATTAGCATAAGGGTTGCTTCACCTGCAGCAAATTTTTCCATCGTGCTATCAATCAACTTACTATGAATCATACTTGCCACCGTCGTAAAAACACGACCTTAAATATCCATTGCTATAATGTCAAGAGAGTCCTGCTTAGAATGGTCACATAAGCATGCATCAAAGTTACTATCACAATATCAAGGTCAATTGTGTCAAAAGAACCAAGATGAGTTGGAAAGGGACTGTTGGTATTGTGGGACCTAGCGAATCGAAATTGGGATTGGATAAGAGGAAGGAGAGATGCCACGAGTACTAATTGGTGACCCACACTGGGGAGTGATGTGTCATTAGGGACAATAGACGAGGGAGACATCGTCCGGGCAATTAATGGTCACAATTTGAAGAGTGGAGTTCAGTGCAAGGGATTTAGCTGGATAAGCGCGACTGAACCATCGAGCTGCCCAAGGAGCCCAAATGTTTTAAAAGGTTGAAGTGAAGTGAGATGTGTTGAATTTGGTATCATTGAAAATGATATTGTTCCTTAGTTGCCAGATAGCCAGGAGTGTGGCTAGAAATTGGGCGAGCATTTCTTCAGTGGAGTGGTGATGTGCCTTAGCTGAGGACCACATAAAACTGAAAAGGTGTGGTATTGAAGCCGGTTGGAGATAAGGGGAATTTCAATCCATACGTCAGATGTGGCACAAGATTTTGGGTTCCCACTGCGGTAGACAAGGGGGGGGGGGGGGGGGGGGAAGAAGTGCTAGGGATGGAGGTGGATGAGAATATCCGCATGGCAATTTTCACCGAAAAGAGACATTTTTTGTTACCAATCCAAACAAGGCGGTCAAGTTTAGACATTCTACGAATGCAAATATCTAGAATGTCATGAACCGCCGGAGAAGGGAGTAGGGAGAGAATGAGGGGCTCATTCCAAGAAATGTTCGAGGAAGGTGTATCAAGCCATAAGTTGGAGAAGCGGAGGGTGGCACTGGAGAGTGCCAGTAAGCAATCCTCCAATACAAATCCCAGTTTGACCCATGGGTTTTCCCAGGATTCACCCCTTCTCTAGAAAACACTTGCCATTGAACAAATGGTTTCATAGCATTGATAGCTTTGAGAGCTCATCGTTAAGCAAACGATGTTAGTGTCGGGGGCTTAGCGATTTGGAGAATGGTGCTCGATCGGTAGTAGATGGTTTGAAACAATTGGGAGCGAACGGAAAAGAGGGAAATGATGGTATTCCAAACATTTTTTGCCATCAGGGCCAAGTTCTTGTTCCTGGTAGCAGGAATATTGAGGTCGCCAAGATGACGAGGGGAGGTAATCTGCTCCCAAGTGCAAATATGACGTGCACGTCCAGCTTCCTGGCTATTCCACCAGAAATTTCGCGACAAATAATCAATACGGTTTGCAAGACTATTGGGCAGAAGGAATGAATGTATGGTATAAATTGGAATGGAGTTAAGGACTACTTTAATCACAACTGTGCGCCCAACCTTAGAAAGAACCTTGGATTTTCAGGAGACTAACCCCAGAGAGATTTTATCCAAAATGAACTGAAAGTCCAAGGATTTCCTGTTGGAGAAAAGTAAAGGAGAACTCAAGTATTTTTCGTTTCTATTGAAAGGTTTAGCGCCTAGGATTCTAGTTATGAATTTTTTATGCTTGGGATGCACATTGGAACTGAAGAAGAGGATTTAGCAAAGTTAACGCCTTATTCAGAAGCAGAACAGTATTGTGCAATGACGTTTTTGACAACATGAGCCTCGACCAATGAAGCGCGACAGAAAATAATAAGGTCATCCGCATAGAGAAGATGGTTGATCGAAGAAGAGTGACGCCTGATTTTGATGCCCTTGAGGGTCCCATTCTGCTCAACCCTAGTTAGAAGCCCAGATAGCGTCTCTGCCACAAGGAGGAAAAGGTAATGAGATAGAGGATCACCTTGTCTGAGTCCTCGGGATGGAGAAATAGGGGGCAAAGGAGATCCGTTTAGGAGAACCCGAAGGGTGGTCCTCAATATACATTTTTCTATCAGGGTAACCCAGTCGGGTGAAAAGCCAAGTTGAGAGAAGATTTGGAGCAGGAATGACCATTTCCACTCGGTCGTGTGCTTTGACCATATCTATTTTGTAAGCCATCCACCCCTGTTTCATTTTCTTGAAATGTTTCATTTGAAAAAATGTTTCATGGGCGATGAAACATTATCTGTAATAGAACGACCTTTAAGGAAATCTCATTGATTAGGAGAGATGATGGTATCCAAAAGGGGTTTCAGTCTATTTGCCAGAATTTTTTAAATGACCTTATAGATAACATTGAGGCCGATATGACGGAATTTTTCTGGCAAGGTAGGGTTAGTCACCTTAGGGATTAAGGCTACAAAAGTTTGATTGAGTTTTGGATCCATACGCTTGGTGGAGAAGAAAGACTGAACGGCCTTGATAACATCATGCTGAACAATGTCCCAGTATTTCTGAAAGAAGGCACGAAAACCATCCGGACCGGGAGCCTTATGACTTCCGAAAAAAAACATTGTTTCACAGATAAACTCCGCACTCTGAATGGCCACAAGCAAAAGATTATCCGAGGCAGAGATAATAGGTTGGAACAAATTAAGGAGTTGGGTATCTGATTGGGGTTGAGAGGATCGAAAGACATTAGAGAAGTAGTGATTGAGAGTCCTAGCCAAGCCAGAGGGTGTAGACTGCCAAGAGTCATGATGGTCCTTGAGTCGCATAATAAGATTGGATTCACGACGCATGAGGGCAGCAAGATGGAAGAATTTAGTGTTGCGATCTCCCTCACCCAACCATGAAATTATTGACTTATTGCGCCAGAAAAGTTCCTCACGAAGGAGTAACTCCTCTAGGCAGGATTCTAAAAATGATATCAAATCGGCATTATGGGTGGGTAAGGGATCATTCTGGAGAGCATCCAAAGTTGCGCTGGTTTCAAGGATACTTTCGTAGATATTACAAAAGTCCTTTTTGTTCCATCTGGTGAGAACAAAGCTGAGGCGATGGATTTTAGAACAAAAAACATGGGACGGAGTGTGCGGTCCGGGGGCATTTCAAGATTTTAAAATGACATTACGACAACCGAGGTCCCTTGCCCACATGTGAAAAAAAATTAAACGGCTTAGGGGAAGGCGAAAATTGGGAAACTAATTGGAGTGACAGTGCTCTGTGATCCGAGGCAGGGGCATGGATGGACCGACAAGTGGCTGATGGAAAAAGAGCTAACAATTTCGGAGTAACCAGGGTCTGATCAAGCTTAACCTTAATATCAAAGGAACCCTAGCGTTTATTCGACCAAGTGAACTGGGATCCTTTGATGGGGAGGTCAATTAGTTGACAAGTGTCGGCAAACATCTTAAGATGGTGGAGAAAGGTCAAGGACCGGCACACACCACCCATTTTTTCTGATTGGTCATAAATAGCATTAAGGTTCCCAAGAACAATCCTCGATAGTGTTTGATAACTATAAACCTGTAGCATTTTCCTCCATAAAGCAGTCTGGTGTGTCGGGTTTGATTCACTGTAGACAAATAAAACAAACCAGATATTAGTAGCATAGTAATTGGAGATAGTACAATTAAAATAATATTTACAAAAAGAAAGAATTGTAAGGTTAATACCTTCCTTCCAAAAAAGAGTTATCCCACCTGATTGTCCTAGTGTAAGAACTGAGAATCTGTGTCTAAATTGTGGCGAGTACGGTCCATTTTAGCGAAAGTGGCTTTAGTTTCGGAGAGAAAAATAATATCTACATTGGACTGTGTGGAGAGGGCATTTATTTGCCGGAACGTTTTGGTAGACCCGACACCGCGAACGTTCCAGGCAAGAATCATGGAATGGGAAGCGACTTTGCTGAGGAAGTTGTCGGAACCTGAGTAGCCTGAGGAAGAGCAGGAGCGCCTGGACATGTAAACGGGTCCACAATAACATTAGCTGAGGAGTCACTGAATGAAGTAGCATAAACCAATGGGCTCGTGACATGAACAGTTGCCGATGATAAGCAAGTAGACCCGATTGCTGATTTTTTAGTACTCCCTGATTGTCATCACTTTCTAGTTGAGCGTACAATTTTCTTTTGCCTTTTTGTATAGCAGCCTCTCTACGAATCTAAACCATGGTGCTAGCTATAATAGATTTTTTGTGGACTCGGCTCATCGCCAAGGGTACAACTGTAGTATCGTGCTCACTGGTAGTAGTGTCCTCAAGATCGGAGGTCCTAGTGTTAGATCTTCCTCATTTGTTTCGAGATGGTTGCCTAGTCTTAGCACAGGGGCGAGCAGGTTGACGTTTAGTAGTGGTGGACTTAGGGAATGGAGCCAACTGTGGTAGACCAGCATTGATGGAAATAACCAAAGGGGCGGCCGCGGTGATGCCCTGAGTAATCGAACATGTTGTAGCAAAGGAAAAGATAGCCGCCAAAAATTGACTAAATTCCTATGAAATTGTGTGTTGCAACGATTTTGGGAGGGACCCAAATGATCGGCTAAGTTGGCCATAATTAGACTGTGATTGGACCACAACTCCCAAGTTAAAATTGTCTAGAAGAGAGGTGACAATGCCTGAGAGTGCCATTTAACGCCGGCTGAGGACAACGCCAGTGGGGGAAGACCAATTTGTAATGGGCCTGAGCCCAAGCTGGTGAAGTCAATAGAGTCCAAGGGACCTATGGTTAATATGCATTGGCTGAGGGGCTTTGTGGTAGAGCAATTAGAGCCCAATGCAATAGAGTCCAAGCCTATAGGCATCAACAATGGGCCTGACAGAGAGTTGTATGTAGACGTACTTGCTAAACTGAGCGGGCCCTGAAGAACTGATTGAACCAAAAGTTCCAAATCTAGCCCACGAATTGTGGAATATAAACCCCTAATTGATTGGGCTGATTTGTTGCAATAATTGGAAGGAGCGAATCTGGTAAGCCAGAGGTAACAGTAGTATCTTGCTATAGAGTTGATTCATCCTCAGACAAATGTGAAAACTGAGGCATTGCAGCCTTTTCTCTTTCCTAAGAAATAGGACCGTAACTGCATGCGAAAAAATTGTTTCTCGGGAACAAAAGTCAACCATGTCACGTGCCTGTGTTGTAAAATTAAAAACATGCAAAGCGCATGTGCCTGGGTCACCCGCGTGTGCGTCTTCCTCAGGAGAACTAGTGGCCGAGTGAATTCAGACAGTGTCCTCGCTGCTCTGACCGGAATGGCGATGGGGCACTTGTAAATGAGGACGAAGAACAGGATGTTGAACATAATGTTGTCGCTGAGACCGGACCAGAGTGGGAGACGGAAAAAAGAGGCTCCGACCGAGTTTTGATGCAAACTCGGGGAGAATGGGTGCTTTATCGAGTCCGACGACCGACCAGGGGGAAGCAGCCGGATAGCCTCATAGTAGGTGGAACAACTTTTTTCGAAAACATGTCTGATAAGGCCGCAACATAAGCAAAACGTAGGGGATCCTCATAACAAAAGTTCACCGCATATTGGCGGCGAGACTGGACTCCGAAGTTCGTCGTCATGGAGCATGGAAATGGTTTATTAATATTAAACCACACTTTGAATCTAATGTAGGGAGAACTTCAATCCTGTAGCAAGGCTAAATCAATTTCCATCAAGTCACCAAAGTTTGTTGCCAGAAGTTGAACGTCGTTCTCCTCCAACTTACTTGTCGAAAACTCTTGAAATCGGACCCATATCGGGATGTCGGAGTAGTGTAGGGCAAGATAGTTTTCGTGCCAGGGTTTCGTGATCACGAGCCAGCTGAAGAGCATCGAGGGACCTGAAAGTAGCACATGCACCATGTCTGACATGTCCTGGAATTGCACTATGTAGAAGTTGTTGTCAATATCCCAGTGGCGAGCCAACAACTCAACTTCGAAGGAATGTTTCGTACCCCACTGGCTAGCCATGCATTGGGCGAAAACTTCCTGTCGTAAACCGCTACTGATAGCAATACTTAGCCACAATGCGAAAATTTGAGTCATCGCCGATCGGGGTTGAACGTCGGGAAAAGGGAAGGGGAAGGATGGTGAGGTTCTTCTTTAGGTGTTCTTCAAGACTGAGGGAAGTGGAAGGGGGCGGAAGGGTTGTCGAAGATGGAGCATAGGATAAGGGATGCATCAGTAACAGAGGCTGAGGGGAATTGGATGTGGTGGAGGATGAGGGAGGAAGATGAGGAGTGGGAATCATAACTGGTAGGGGCGCAATGGAGAGTGTGTCTGAGTAAATATGAGAGTAGTAAGAACTAAAGAGATCCATTTGCAAAGCTCGAAAGCAATGGTGTAACTGCCATGAGAGTAGTGGGTTTAAAACATGAAGAATTTGACTGAGTGAAGTGCGCAGTGCGTTAGCATGCATGTGACGTGAAAACTTAGAAGGAACAATGACAAGAGCTAGTGGAGGTAGGTATGGGGACGGGGGAGGACAAACTCATCGTCGTAGTTGCGATGCGATAAGAGGTGCACAAGGCCTGACAAGGGAGGTCAAGCAGAAATGGAAGTCGCAATGATGAAGGAAATGCTCTACTGGACCGTTCTGCCGAAAACCTGCATAAACCAACACGTACTAACTATCACGTGACTAGAATAGAAGGGGAAGAGCCAACAGGAAGGGAGGGGGTTGAGAGGAGAAAGCAAAGTGAGAGTAGAGAAGATAACCAGATAAAACAAGAAGGGTTGATTGGGAAGAGAAGCATTGGTCACTTGTATGTGGAACATAGACTTCAGACTCTGAACGGAAGCTAAAGTTGAAACTCTTGAAAGGAACTAACTTTTGAAAGGATTTGGTAAAATGCTTTTGGTTTTATCATGAGCCTCCATATTTAGGAAGGTTTTTTATTAGCATAATTTATTTATGAAAATGTTAGTAAATCAGGTTTTTGCAACCAAAATTTATAACTATGGTGACGTGGCGTGATCTTGAAATAATTATAAAATACTCAAAGTGTTTATGTATATCTCGAGGTTGTAAAAAAACTCCTCCAATGATACCACATCATTCTGGTTACAAAACTTGGTTCCTTGGCCCCACTCATTTATTTTTATTTTTTATTTTATTATTTTTATTTATTTATTTTTAAATCAAAGAAAAACACGTTTATTCTCTCACAGTGGCAATTCAAACACATACAAAGCAACTACAAATCCCGTCATTGCATTTTGAACTGAGATAAATGGCACGTTGATATTTTGCTTGGCACGTGGCATTGCATTCATCCTTGCTAGTACATACTCCCTGATCGAAATCGTGACCCAATTGTGCTTCCACAATATGTGTAGTTCTGTCAACTGTGACAATGAGAAAGATGGGCTAAGATAATGTAAGATGTTGAGAAAAAATTGGCCATCTTGAAAATCCAAATGATATCCCCACTCATTTATTTATTATCATGATTAGCATAATATACACTTGATGAATGAATGAAGATGACATGTAGACATCAGTTATTCATCGCTTACAATCACTAAACCAAATTAACATTTTTGTAACGATTTTCAAAACAATATCAATTTCAGAAATGGTTGCTAAAGGTTATCATTATGTTTTGCATTTTGGAATCACTTTGAAAATACATTGTTGCATGTCGGAAATCTCGTTTCACCATTGAAGATATTCTTAGCTTTTCTCCGGTTGGTGATTTATTAGTGTCCCCTCCCTTAATTAATTTACCTGATATGATTAATTAGTATGAAAGTGATATGAGACACATGTTACCATACTAACCAATCTTTTTCAGCAAATGAAAAGATGATGATATCAAAACCTGAAATTGAATCTCTTTGTACACTTTAATTAAACATGCCTGTCATATGTTTTCATTCTTTCACACATAACATGCATGTTTCTACTTCTTTTGATCTAAGTCCACAAACATAAACGATCACACATAAATTTGTCAAAATGATTCATCTATTCCCATGGTCCCCCAAAATTGGCAAACTTGTCATGGACGCACTTCTAATAATTCAATGTTGAAAATGTTTACTTTCAAACATTGTTCACATCAACACCAAAAACCATTGTCGAACTTTACTTGCATCACAATCACAAATTCCAAAAGTCTTTAAACTTAGCCAAGTATTCACATTTCCAAAACCATCCAACTCACCCTGATTTCTCCTAAAAACCAGTTTTAATTTCCATTGTTAAACTTCGAACCAAGCAAGAAGACTCATTCATTTCATCCATCTGAATTGTGTTTTTATAAGTCCAAATACAGTGTTCACATCACTGTAAATAAAACGACAATTATGGGTAGAAAAGTCTTTTTTGCGTATCAAAAAGTGCTGCCAACTCATCCTCCGTTCCAAAGCCAGCTGACGCCGCTTTGGCCTTTCCCAAACCAGTCACGACTTCTGCAAAAAACGACACTACTTTCTGCATTAATTACAGTCTGTCCCTCCGCGTTTCCACAAGGTATCTCACGTACAATGACGATAATGCCCGTCACAAGTATGTAATTACCACGGATGTCCTTGGTCGTTTTTCAACGAGTTTGCCAAGTGTGGTATTGATTGTTGTCGGGCTTAGGTGATCAACAGGAACGTCATGGTTTTGATGTTGTGAATTGCAGAGGAGACATCTTGAGGCTTGGGAAAAAGCACCTGCTCAATCAAACAAGAGTGAGGCTAGAGAGGGAGGAAACGTGCGAGGGGAGGGAGGTGGCGGGGTGGGAGCCGTCCACCCCGCTCAGGATGTGTGCTGTAATTTTTTGTGCGCGCATCCCGAACAGGGTGGACGGCTCTCACCCCGCCACCTCCTTCTCCTCGCTCGTTTCCATGACATTTAGAATTCCCCATCAAACAAAGAAGATGCATGAGTTTTTTTTTTTAATGATAAAAACAAAGATGATGAGTTAATTCCAAGAGCAATGTGGTGATGATGTCATAAATTTGAGACAGAAAAGACCATTCAACCCTATTATAGGCCTTGTCCATATCTTTTTATAGTCATTCACCCTTGTTTTTTCTTAAGAAAATGTTTTATTTAGTATTAGGTCTCATAGGCGATACTAACATTATACACTATAGAGCGGCCTTGTAGAAAGACTCCCTAATTGAGAGAAATAATATTGTCAAACAGTGGTACGAGTCTGTTAGCATTTTTCGATATGACCTTGTATATGATATTACATAGGCTGATAGGAAGAAATTTATCCAGTGTGATTGGTTTACCAACTTTAGGGATCGGCACAGTGAATGTCTAGTTTAACTTGGGGTCCAACTGCTTGGAAGTGAAGAAATGTGTGACAACCTCGATCACATCAGTTTTCACAATGTCCAAAAAATATTGAAAAAAAAATGAAAATCATCCGATCCTGGAGCTTTGTGACTGTCCATATAAAAAAAATGATGGCTTGGATATCAACAACACTAGGGATAACCAAAATGGTGTCATTGATGACCTTAGAAGAGATGACCGGGGTGAATAAGGAACTGATAACTGGATTAGGGGTTACAAGTGTTAAAGTTGACCATGATCTCAAGGACGAGCTAATTTTTTATTAGATCAATGTTACAAGTATTAGAGGGGGGTTTTTTTTTTGTAAGGATGAACAAGGCTTTTGGATCCCGGCGTCATTAAACGCTTTTCGGTATGGTTTGAATTCTGGACTTGTGATACCATCTGGCACAAATCACCCACTAAGCTAGTGCTTTGTCGGCAATGTATTAAAGTTAATCACCATGATCTCTAGGATGAACTAAGTTTTTATTGGATTCTACAACAATTTGAATGTCTTTGGCCATGGTTTTTCAAATGTGATATGAAGAAGTCCGGTCGTTTGCTACTTATACAAATGAATGTCATGGCCGTAGTATTATCTTTGGTTTGTTTTATTCAATGGTATTTCAATTTTTTTTTTTTTTTTTTTTTTTGGCTATGAGTGTAGTTTCATGTCCATCAAAATGGTATAACTCTATTATTTGAAAAATATTAATTATCTGTAAATTGTTATTCTTACTGGAACCAATTAATAATATTGAAATTCAAAGTATCACACAGGTTGGAACCCCTGCCAGAGGTATTTAACGATGGTGAAGTCCAAACACAAGGTGTCATGTGCTGATTTTATTTTATTTTAATTTGTTTCGATTATAAAAAAAATTCATGTACACTAAGGGTGTGTTTGGTTGCATGGAATCTTATGCCATGGAAATCCATGAGGGGACCACTACATTTTAAGCTAAATTGATATATCACTTCACATCCACCATTTTGTTTTGTAATCAATGATGGGAATGAAAGTCCCATGAACATGAAAATCACATGTCTTGGGGGGGCAAAGAGTGAAATTTCCATGTTCATGAGACTTCTATTCCCACCATTGATCACAAAATCAAATGGTAAATGTGGAGTGATATATCAATTTAGCCTAAAATGTAGTGACCCCCTCATGAATTCCCATGACATAGAATTCCATGCAGCCAAACACACTCTAAATTCATTTTAAATCCAACTTATGAGAATCACTTTCCTTATGGTTAACGATAAAAGAAAAAAATCATTACAAACACAACCTAAAATTATCTTTCTTCTTCCTGCTTGCTTTTTTTTTTTTTTTTTTTTCCATTTATTTTTTAAATTTGTTGTTTTTCTCTGGTTTCTTTATTTTCCACTCTAAAACCAAACACAACAGTAGTTTCAGTTGGCTATAAGCTGACAACATGAACAAATAATATAAATATGGATCCACAATACTCAAAGTTTAGCGTCAATGAAAAACGAACCCGTCTAATTGTTGAGGGAAGTAGCGAGAAAAACAGCGAGGGACCTAGGGGGGGAGGGGAGTTGTCCATTGAAAATTCAAACGCGCATTCTGGGGGAAATGGACGGCTCTCCCTCCCCCTTTGGGGTCCCTCGCTGCCTCTCTCGACAATTATAATTTTTAATGAAAAACACATTTTAAGGAGATAAACTCAAAGTAGTCAAATTAGGGGCCGGCATCCCATTCCATGATCTCGGTCTCATTTTATTTTGTCCCTATTTTTTTGGATTTTATTGGAATTGATCAATCTCATCTTGATCTTGTCCCATCCTGATCTAGAGTGGGATGAGATCGAAATTAAGAATTTCAATCTCGCCCATCTTGAACCTATTTTTTTTAGTATTTAATATGAAATATGTAGTATGAAACTATTTATTGACATAACTTTTATTTGTTTTTTATTTATTGACATGACTATTTTATTCCCACAAGCTTTCATGCGACTCACCTTGATAATGAATCTAAATCAAACCATCTTCATTATTTTTTTTTCCTCTTTCTAACTCTTGACAACAACAATGTGTGATCCTCGTAGTTTTTATATGACAAACTCATTGATAATTTTTGTTAGCAATGTACAAAAAAAATGATTATTTTAAATAGTGGTTGGTTATAAAGAAAATTGAGTAAAAACTAATGAAATGGAGAAATAATAATCAATTAATTAAAGTTATGTATTTGTTCTTAGAGTTGTGTATTTGGTAAATCCAAAATTTTCAATCTTGCATGTAAATTTTTAATACAAAATTTAGTATATGTTCATCCAGTCCCGAACCCGTTTGGGATGGAACGAGGTCGGGATGAGATAGATCTCATCCGATCCCGATCCCGAACAAACGAGATAGGATAGGAATGAGGTCCATCCCATCCCATCTCGTCCTGTTCCCACTCCCAAGTCAAATTAAATTTGAAAATAAATAAATAAATAAATAATCAATCATACATAGTCAGGCTAATCTGCATTCGAGGGGCAACGCGTAAGCAATTTGACATGTGCAAAACTGTTGTAATTTACGATAGCAAACAAAATGGTGGAGGCGATCAAACATGAACGCCATCCTTTGCTATGTCATGAATTGCAGATCAGACCTCATGAACCACTCATTTGGTTTTTGCGCTTGATCAAACAAAGAGGATGAGTAATTTCTGATGAAGAACAGAGAAGATGAGTTAATTCCAAGGAAAATGTTTCGATGATGCATAAATTATAGTCTGAGGGAGAATGAAATTCTCTTATTAAGGTTATCACATACCAAAAAAATCTTATTTATATTTAAAATTCTAATGCATTAACATTAAATTCTTGCTGATATTTTTTAAAAAAAGTGGTCATTTTCCACCTCAATCTCAAATACATATAATATACCCTATTATTTTATTTATTTTTTCTCTCTTCTCATTATCATTCTAGAACCAAACAGGACCTTAGTTTTAATTAGTTGAGTTATAAGTTGAAGAAAAGAATCCATATTCTTGACAACTATATAATTCAACACTCCTCAAAGTTTAGTTTACAAAATATAGATACTTGAAGCAATATTGAAAACACATTTGTAAGGCAGATAAGTAATGTTGATTTGTGCTTACAAAAGATGTTGTTGTTCTTTAACTAAGTTTTCCAAATGATTGTGAGATTTCATTTGGTATTTGAATTTGAATCATCATGGAAGGAAGCTTAGAGTCACATCTCCTCAGCAAACTTTACAAAAAGGGGAGTAGAGATAAAGAGAGCTCCTACTTTTGGACTTTTTGATTGAGCTTGGTGAAGGAAGGGCTTGCTTGAAGAAACCTCCTTCTTCGAAACCTCCTTCTTCTTGTCTCTACCCCATGCCCACCTATCTTATGCCTCATACTATAATAATTATTTTCCATGCTAAAAGGTTCAACTGATCTCATTACATTTTCAACCAAAACTTTTCAGAGGTCCTTATCTCCTTCTCATCACTCTTTTTCTTCTCTCAACCTCTATAAAAGAATATTTATGTGTGGAAAAGAATCATAATACCTACCCATTAACTTCTTAGATTGATTCCAAATTGTCATCTTCCCCAGCTTTTATTGACTTCCTCAAACTTCCAAATTAGTGTTAGATTAACCATCAAAGTGTAGATTAGTTTAGTGACGGGTGAAATGGCATTGTCGACTAGCTTAATTGATTAGATTTGTGACATGTTAAAACGTGTTTCGGTTAGTGATTCATAATGAAATCTTGTTTACCTTTTCAAATCAAAATGACTTGGTTAATATTGTGAAAATGCTTTTTTGATTGATTGAAACAGAGGGACAACTCTAATCTAGAAGCAAGGATTTTATATGTATGAATATGACTATTAGGTGTCAACCTTTATGACTCCTTAAGATGGAAAAGTGCCCACTACAAAAAGTTTATGGCTTTTCACAACCCTACACTATCAATAATTACATTCTGATCTTGTAATGAGAAACCACGCCTATGATTCAAGAAACCCTTAAATTTTCAGTCAAGTATTGCTTCCATCTTTTAAGCCTCCTTTTAATATGTGGCTTGATGACATTGCTGAAGAGTCAAGAAAGGGGAGCTTGGTGTGGACCAAATAAAAGCTTTTTTTCACTTCTCAATGGCTTAATTGATGGAAAATAATGAGACATGAGAGACCATTAACCTTTTTCACTGGTGTAAGCCACCCTCCCCCACTTACTAGTATTTATTATTAAATACACTCATATCTAAAGAGGGTCAAACTTTAAGCAACAATCTCATTCATAACTAGGATCCCCCTTCCCCCTCTTAAAAGTTTGTAGGTTCTTGCACTCAAAGGAAGTGGACTTGCACTACCCTAACTCATCTAGAATGAATAAAGTGGTCTACTTTTCATAGGAGATGAATTAGGCATGCATGAGAAGCAATATTCATCACGAAAATATCAAAATTGGTTCATTTTTATTGGAAGAAAAAATGAAAAAAAAAAAAAAAACCAACCAGATTTGCATTTAAATCTCAGTTTTCAAGGTCTGAGTAGAGTTTTTTTTTTCCAATCCCAAAATGTCCGTTAAACTAATACCATCAATTACAAGTCTTACAAGATGAATTAGCACATGCTGACAGAAATTGAGGATAAACTTGTTTTAGTGAGACCGGTAATTCATTATTCTGGCCTTATGATACCATCCGAATTGAAGGTAGTCCGATTTTTAATAATTATAAACCAAATCAATAATCGAAAAAAAGCTTGAATCGGTTTTCTCACAATTGTTTTACTTCTATAATTAATAAATAATAAAGAATATTTATTATCAAATAATAAAAAAAAAATAAAAGGGGTAGAATTCCATAATGAAAGTGATTAGAAGAGAAAAAGTTGAAAAGTGACATAGCTAGATCATCCAGCAGGATAATTAGATGCCCCTCAAAGGCTCCGTTTGAATGTGTTGGGCATCTTTTCTCCTATAGCTTTTTAGACTTTGAGAATCCTTAAACATTCCATCAATAGAATACTCACCACATGCAACCAAAACTTACTTGCCACTAAGTCTATATAGCACCACCTTTTTTTTTTTTTTTTTTTTAAAGCATTCATACTAGCATTATTGTTGACATATTAGTTTACTTGGAAAAAAAACTTTACACACAAGCACTCAACTTTTTAAGGGGAAAAAATAGACCTATCAAAAGGTTTCCAAGAATAACAAGAGATTACAAGACTTCTTTAGCAAAGTTTTCAACATTTTAGATTATATTAATGGTTTGTACTTTAGATATTAGGGACTAGTTTAATTTAACCATAAAGTTGGGCTTTCAAATTATGTTTTCTAAAGTTAAGACAAATCCCTAAGATCTATCTCATTAGTAGACCCCCTCATTATTATTATAAGATTAGATTACAAGTTAATTAAAGTGTAAACATGTCACTAATGTTTTGCTAGAGTGTTCAAACTTCAGAATGAAGCAGTTGGAAAGTTTATTGTCGTGTTGTTAGATATTTGAGTACAACAAAATGACAAGGGATATTACTATACTTAGGGTGTGTTTGGTTGCATGGAATCTTATGTCATGGGAATTCACGAGGGGAATCACTACATTTTAGGCTAAATTGATATATCACTCTACATCCACCATTTGATTTTGTGATCAATGGTGGGAATGAAAGTCCCATGAACATGAGAATCACATGCCTTGGGGGGCCAAGGAGTGAGATTTCCATGTTCATGGGACTTCCATTCCCACCATTGATCACAAAATCAAATGGTGGTCAAATGGTAAATGTGAAGTGATATATCAATTTAGCCTAAAATGTAGTGGTCCCCTCATGAATTTCCATGGCATAGGATTCCATGCAACCAAACACACCCTTAGAGTAGATTGAAGGATTATTACAAGTTAATGTTAAGACAAATAAGAAACTTTAAAGTGATATTACCAACGATGCCATTAGTTTCCGACGCCTTCTAACAGGATCTGTAGCCTTAGATATGGCACCTGAGTCTCAATCCATACACAGCTTGTTGCAAGGTTTGTGTGTCCTAATTCCTTTTAGCATTCATACCTTACTGGATGGGAAACCCGACATTTAAGGAGAATTTGTGTTCTTTGGAACTTCAATGGTTGTTCGTGTGTACATGATGGTCTTCCACACAATATAACTTTTCAGCATGGGTAAATCTGAAGCTCACATTGGACAATGCCATAACAACTACAAATGTTGCTTCACAGGAAAGATGACTTAACACCCTTTTGAATTTAGTTGCATAATAGGCTATATGAACAATTTGATCACTTACCTAAAGCTTAAATTAGAATTAGTAACTATGGTTATCACAGTTGAAGTTTCAAAGTTGAAGTTTCAAAGCCATCCTAAATCAGAAATTATAGTGAAATGCATGCTTTGATGATTAAAAATGCAGACAAGGATGACATTATTGTCTGCCTGGGTTGATAGAGAAATTTTTATAGGCTGCTTTTAACAGGCAAGTATTTACTAGACAAAACAGGGGGCACGCTTGCAACCCACCTTTTTGGTGTAACCAATGCCCATAATTCCATAAAGTCTCTATTTTTTTTCTCTCTCTCTGTCTTCTCTGCAGGTGAAGAGAGAAGAGCAGCAGCAACAAAGTGATTGATGAAAAGGTGTTTCAAGAAATAAAACAACGGGAAGTGACTTTTTCATCCATAAAACAAACAATAGAAAATCCAAACACCAAAGAAGTGACTTTTTCATCCATCCATCCATCAGCTGTGATCATGCGCGTAGGTGGTGGGGTGTTTATTGTTTGAACTTTTTCTGTTTGGTATGGTAAAAAAGAAAAAGCCTGCAATGGGCAGATGAGTGCTATCAGAGTAGTTGATTTCAAGCATGTGAATGAATGCTCTCAAAAGTGAAAAAGCATCTCTTTCCTCCCCTCTTTACTCCATTTCCAGACTTCATATTCCACAACCTTCTCTTTCTCTTCTTTTCATTTCTTTATCCTTCTCACTAGGATCAGGTGATTGTAAACCCATTAGTGTTTTTTACTGTGCTAGAGCATTCTCCATAATGGGAGACCCCAATTTCCATTTTTTAAGGGATCTAGTGGTTTAGGGACCAAACACTCCAACTCAAGACCTCAAAACTCTAAACAAATTTCAGTCTCCTTACCACAAAATACCCTAAAAAAGCATTGATCCCCTAAATGTACAACTCCATTCCACATTAATATTGTTACACAAGTTGATAGGGCACAAGATGGAATTCCTATTAGAGATGCACTTGGTGTAGTTGATTTACATATGTAGAACCCCCTTTGATTACGGTCAATTTCCAAGAAGTTGAAGGCCCACAATTTGCCTCAAGATGCAGGCCATCTGGTTTGTAATAGCTCTCAACTTTCCTTTCCTGTTATATTTATATATGCAAAATGCTTTATAAAAAAAACAAAAAACAATACGGCTATACAGATGTTGAAAGTAATGTTCAACATATTTTTTTTGCATCTCAGGGATCATCAACAATGTTCCAATCACTTTAAAATAAAATGAAATTGTTGATAGGGACGAGGGTTAGCATATAATACCATGCACATTTATTCACGTTTCGGGCTTTTAAGTAAAAAAAAAAAAAAGGCCAAGGCCCGAGACAATTAGCATTGACACAATAGAGAATAGACTGGAATTGGAATTATTTTGAATCTGAACCCAACCTCAACTGGCTTGAGCCAGCAGTTTTCTGTTGTAATGCACTCATAGAACTGCAATTCAAAATGAAAATCATCCTCCCGGGTAAAAGCATATAAGAATGTGCCACGTTTCACCATCAGAGTACATCATAAACTTCTTTAAAACAAACAGCTAAGGATGGTGTAACGCACTGAACACAATCAAACTTCAAGCAGAATTAGTTTCTCCCAACTGGGGACGGGGCAAAATTTTCATGAGATCCATAAACACAAAATGTTTCTAGGGAATTCAGGTTTCCTCACAAATAATAACAATGGGTTAAATTTGTCAACCAAAGTATTCAGAGATCAGTTATTTCATACTACGAGAATGGCAATCATTAATCTCTATATTCATCTATCCAGTAACATAAGGTAGCAGGTAAGAGAGTAAAAAGAAAAATAAGTTGACAAAGATATTACAGCATCTGAGAACTTTTGGAAATAGCCAAGACTCAGATGCAAGTGGAAAGAATGAACCTTAAATCATCACTGAAAAACAATAATCAGCTGGTTGACTGTTTTGTGTTCCGGGAAACCAACATTCGGCAGACAGAAGCACTTCAACTGAGCTTTACATGATTGATTATACTTCTGATTCCTTTGTGAAGTTCCTTCTTTGTCAGACTTGTAAAATTTAATTGTAATGAGTCCAACTATAATCTGCTTGTCCCAAGGCCTGTCAATGAATCATGTTACTCCTGGAAGCTGGTTCTTCAATATGAACTCCAGAAATCCAGGATTCCAGGAGAATACGAGCTAGTTGTAAAATTTAAACTAGAGCTCTCAGCCGTTTACGCAAATAAATTCCAGTGTCCACAGCCATCTCTCTGTTTGTTGCGATCATGCTCAGATAAAAGAGTTCCAGTCATGTCTCGGTCTTCTTTAAACCTTTTTAATGATTTTCTTTGGTGAGGGTCCGTCAAGAAAACCACGAGAGAATAAATCTTTCTGATTCCCCCTGACTATCCCTCGTGCAGTACAGTTTCCATTAATGTCAATGGCTTTACCATTTCCATTGCACCGAATCTTCTGAACGTTACCACCTTCACCCAGTTCTTCCCTGGTCTTTTTGGTCACATTTGGACTATTTCCATTATATTGAATTTTGACTAGATTGGGAGACTTTGAACTATTACAATTGGCCATCCAATCATGATCAGAAACATGGATACTGGCATTGGCAAATCCATTAGAATTGCTGACCTTGAATAAATTACTTGCTTCACCATCTCCTATTTCAGGATTTCCATTACTATTTTGAGGCTTTAGTCCAGGGCGCTTGTCAAGAAAACCAGGAGAGAACAACGGATTCAACTTAGTTTTGGAGCAAGAACTGTTTCTGGTTGCCCCCAAAGATTTGACTTTTGAAGTCCGCAAAGCAGGGTGACCATTACCTGATTCAACTGAGACTACCTGCTCTAACCCAGGGTGTTGGCCATGCGAACTATCAAGGTTTGATCCATCCAGCGTTATAGCATCTGAACAAGAAGCATCAACAGCAGCAGTGGCTGATTCTCGATTAGTTTCACAGTGATCTTGATAAGAGCAAAATGTTACTGATTCAGGTCGAACAACCTCTTCAATACAATTGTTACATGATCCATTTCCATCCCCAGGAGTGCACTCCATATCTGAACTGGAAAATCCTGCATTGGCAGGATCAACAATTTCTGCTGCATGAGATCTCCCATTGCTGCAATTCTCTACAAGTTCTATGTTACTCATCTCATCGCCATTACATTGCTCGGACTGCTTCTCAATAGAACTGGAATTTGGCTTTGTATCACAATCCGAACCATTGTGAAGAACACCAGGTTTGGTAAATCCATTTATATTATTGCCAGTCTTGCCGGTCAAGCCTACTTCACGAGATCGCACCAAGGTTTTTGCATTCCTATTTGAAGATCCAGATCTTCTGCGTTTATCAAGAAAACCAGAAGAAAAGAGTGGCTTCATCTTTACTTGTGAGCGAGAGTTTTCTTGGACCGATGATGGAGCTTTGCCTTCTGCATTCTGAACTACAGAAAAAACTTTTACAGAACCAGTCTCTGGATCCAACATGGGGTTTGTTGGTCCCTCAAAACTTCTAGAACTCTCATGCAGAACATGGGTAACTGAATTTAAAACAGCAGACGGAAGACTTGTAGATACCATTCCATGGGTATCACTCTTATTTGACAAACTGCAATCCAATGGATGTTCCAGGGACATAAATTCTTTATTATTGATAGCCTCTGCTTCATTACCATTGTCAAAACAGCATTGGCTGGAATTATTAGTAACTGATACTTCAGATTCCACACTGTAAGGATTGTCTGCAGAAGAAGCCATTCTTATTGGATGAGATAGCTCGTTTCCTTGGTCATCAGAATCTTTGGAGGTAACAGAACTTGACTCGTGATTGCTCAAACCCCGATCAAGTTGGTCACCTCTAATGGACATGAGATTAACCTTAATGTCCACATCCATATCTACTGTATCCTCTGGCCTTGATTTAACCTTCACAAGGTCATCTGGACTTGTATCCGAGTCCGCTTCTCCTGGTAACTCCAAGCTAACCTTCTGGTGATCATCCATATCCATACAAACGGGAATTTCATTTTTGGAGACGGATCCTTCTGCCAGTAATTCCATATCGGAAGTCATGTTCACGATGGCGACAGAATTTGTTGGCCCTTCAGTGGGAATAGGTTTAACTGGTTGCTCTGTACATGGTTCAGCTGCTTTGACAATTTCCACCTCTTTGACGACTTCCACGGGACACCTATCATCCTTACTTGAAGTTTCCAGGAGATTGACAAATGTCGGCCGTACAGATGTCCTGTTCAAGAGCACAAACATGAAATTTATCTATCACACTCCGCATGTATTAGTGCGACACAGAATCAACAGATTGGAAAAGAATGATACAATAAAGGAATGCACATACCAATCCCAAGAAAGGTGTCTTGGAAATGGAATAAATGTTTGGTTTTTCCTTTTACATGGAAAAAAAAAAAAAAAAAAAAAAGAGAGGAGAAGAAAGACAGTGGGGGTGTGAGAATAGAATTGTAACCCTTCCACCACTTCTTCTCTTGAAATCTGGAAATAAACTTCAGCAGTGTGTGGGTGTGGTGGTGGTGGTTGAGAACTTGGGGTGGGTTTGTGTTCGGGGAAAATAGCTCTCCGGGGGGAGAACTCAAGAAACATAGCTATCTCAACATCATGGGCTGAAAAGTTGATAGTCTTTTTCTTGATGAACCAGATATGAAAGCACTGTTATTCAAGGATCGTGTGGTACAATATATGAAGATGAACTCTTTGAATTTTGACTACAAGGGCAGTCAGGGTTCATTTTGTTTTTTATTTATGACTTGTGGTTGTAAAATGTAATTAACAAAAGTTAGTCATATTTTTTCATGCACGTTTCTTTCTGACTTTTTTTGGACATGAACAGTATAGTAGACTGTAATTGAAAGAATAGAAAATTGAACGCTAATGCGAATATAGTAAGATTTTGACTTATGTCATAAGTTTGATATTTGTGAATCATGAATGTTTTGGATTTAACCTTTATTTTAGTATGGATGAACCATTAAAAGAAATTGTTATGTATTTCCAACATAGTAAAGATAATTACCTGCTATATAAAAGCATATATGCTCCCTCGGCAAGTACCTCCTCCAATTCGACGGTCATGACCTGAGAATAAGGCAACCAAAATAGATCAAAAAAATTGTACATCCAAAAACATGTAATTCTTCACAAATTAAAACATAAACAATATTCATTACCTTGCAATCATCAACCCGATACCATTTTCCACGGAAGTCTTTTGTATAACAAATGTAATGGCCAAAAAATGATGCATTGAGCATGTCAACATGCACGACAACCGCATAAAGTTGATATAAATCAGTGCCATGTCCTGGTTTACTCATGTACGGACCCAAGTCTAATGTCTCGGGGAAGGTAACTCTCTTATTCAATTTCCCATATCTTCCGCTCTACACAAATTTTGGAAATAATAATAAGTTTCGCAGAAAGGGCTCCATAATAGAAAATAGAAATGGGAACCTAGAATCACAACCAATAGCATTCATTTTCCTTGTACAAATAAAAAGTCCATTTAAGGTAGATCTTAAAGTGATCTTTAACATCATTGAAGTTGAATGCAAGAATGATTTAGTTAATCTCTAGGAAGCACAGACTCTCAGAAAAACCCTCCGAATCCTAGTAAAATGCATGTCGATACGAATGCGCGTGCGACACGCGGCTGACACGTATCCGACTCGCGGTCAACCTGACTTGGTCCAGATACAGCCTCGACACGATTCTAACTCGGTCCAGACTCGGTTGGGTGAAAATGGTTGCAAATAATTTTTTTCCAGATCTTAATAAGATCGAACGGAGGAGATTAAAAGCCCCAATATAAAACCTAACTCCAAGATTTTGTCCTTTGCAGACAACAAACGAAGAGAAATAAAGAGAAGGAAGAAAAAAAAAATAAGGAAGAGGAAGAAGATAAAGAAGGAAGAGGAAGAAACTGTCGGACTGAAGCTCCGTTAGACTGTTGCGTGAAGAAGACGTCTTGAGAAGAAGAGGAAGAAGAAGCTTCCCAATGAAGCAGACGACGATTGAAGCAGTGAAGCTCCATATCTCAGGTTCATCTCTCACTCTCTGTCCTTCAATTCTTCTTTAACTTATGTTCTTAACTCTTCCACCTCTCAATACTACTCTGTTGTCATTGTTCAACAAACATAAATCAACCTTGTAGCTATGTCCTTCAACTCTTTTGTAGCTTTTGTTCCCTTCTTTATCTTTAAAACAACTTCATATATGGTTACACTACACCACATGATGCACATCAAGATCCATCACGATTATCAGTTGATGGACCCATCAGGATTAAATGTATCAAACTATCAATCTATTATGTTTTGACTAGATGAATTGTGAGTTGTGACATGATGTTATAACCTCCTTAAATTTACAAATTATTATGCATCTAGATGTTTTATATATTTGGATTATTAATTAATGTTTGAATTATGACATTATGTTAATAATTTTTTAACAAAATATAAAAATAAAAATATGGGTTGACGTGTCACTGAGTCGTATCCGTGTTCAACACGACACGTGTATCCGAGTCTGTGCATCCCAGATTAATCTTGATAGGTTTTCCATAGAAAAATGTAAAAAAAAAAATTGATATCAAAATTTTGGAATCTCACAAGACTTGATTAAATATGATAAGCTTTCATTACACAAAAGTAAAAGTAAAGTGGGTCATAGTTAAGACCTGAAATCTTTTAAGAGCAATAGTGAGGATATTTGGAGCCTGATGAATGGTCAAACGCTTGCAAGCCTTAACATAGTCATTGCATCTGCAGAAATTACAAAATTTAAGACAAAGTTCAGATAAATTAGTAGTGCACCATGAATGAGGATACAGCTTAGCTTCTAACAAAACATCTCACCTGCTTCATATTCATAAAACAATGGCAAATTGCAAGTAATAGTTATTAATGATTAGACCTAAAGGTACAACTTTGACGTATCATATGTTAAAGTGGCGGGAAATCCAGTAAATAAAAGATAATGTGTTAATTATACTTGGGAAGTTTTACGTATTTGTTTTGATGACTCAACGGCTGAAGAGGAGAAAAATGTACCTATTGTTCACATCTTGATCAGTCACATTAGGACATAATAATAGAAATGGGTGATTCTAATTTGCTTTACATGGATGGTAATGCCATTTTTTATTTTTCCCACAAAGTGGAGTAATCTCATTATTGTCTAGATGATTGGATGAACATTAGATGATTGGATGAACATGTGTGGGTTTAAGGGTATGGGATGGGATTGAGATTTATTCAAATTGCATCCACCTATGTTGTTTCCACATTTAAAACCAAACATCTCGAGGCACTGCTCTATTTAGAGCTTTTGCAACAAGCAAGATGTAGCAGAAGATACTTTCAACAACTTCCATATTATGACAAGAGTGGCACTCCAATTTATAGATAGTTAAGGTTTGACTCCTTACTTTATGCAGAATATTTCTCCCTACAGTGAAGTACACTCCAGAAGACAATTGCTAAGAAGAAAAAGATGGAGAAACATGAGTAGGACAACTAGTAGATGAGCATATTTTCACAAAGAATTGAAAGTACTAGATCTTGAAACATAGAAGTTCTTCATATTCTAAGTTAACAGTGATCTTCTATGATGAAACATACAAACAAATTTAATGATAGTCAAAAGGAGAACCATGTCAAAAGAGAAACAGTACCCGTCACATTTATACATATTCTCCCCATCAAGCCACTCTACAGCAGTAAACTGGACAAGGCAATCCTCCAAAGACGCGGCATCCCCTTGGATTTCAACAGTCAAGTCCATCATATTTTCATACCGATATGAGATCTTATTGCATTTTGTACATGCAACCTGAAAGAGTTGGGTAAAAGAATGTTTGTGTCAATGATGCAAGATATGTAAGCATTCAGTTTAAGAGATTATCATCTTCTTAGCATACAATTGTGTCTAACAAACTAACATAACCACATCATCCTTAATGGTAGAGAGCAACACAGTAGAATTCATTCACAATCTAAACCCCTTAAAATTATATAAAGATCTCAAAAGAGAAATGGCAAATCGTTGGAAAACCCTACTGAATTTTCATGATCATTTTCAGATACTACCACTTTAAAACTAGGCTTTAGAGAAGTCCATTCCAAACACAAGGAATTACAGTCACAAGTCTTCTAGGATTCACTTTGTTCCCTTCAAATATAGTTTCTTTTTAATATATCGTTCTTTTGTGTTCAAATAATGTAACAAATTGCATTCGGAGACAACTTCCACAACACCTTTGACTTCCCTTTTGAAGAAACATCAAGCTTCAAAACATCATTGACAACCTGAATGCACCCAACAGAAATTTTGATTCCACATCTTGAGGAAAGGACAAGGGGAAAATAAATACTCTTGAATGTTGAAACCACAACTCCACATCAAAGCACCATGACCACACTATATTTCTCATACACTACTATTACTTCTCTTTTATAGAGGGGTCTGGAATTTTACATTGGACACTCTAAAAAACTTCAAGCACATACAACTTCCTAAGCAAAGCAATGAAATACCCGGCATTACCAACCATTCTAAAGTCAGAACTTCTAAAGTAATGCCCTGCCTACAGAACCAAAAAGATAGCCAACTTGAAGTTCAGAACACAGACAAAATCACATAAATATTCAGCCAATTATGACATAACTGACCACTCAAATGTACTTTACATATCCATTGCCCAGCATCTGTTCATGCATTACTAACAATCTATTGCATGACGAAAAAGCTTACAAAAGTAGGATGGAATGGAACCTGACTCCAAAGAGTTAATGAACCACTATCAACCCTGAAAGCCTTGTTGTTGAAGACTCTCAGATGCACTCTTCCATGAAACCCAACAAATAGTGCAAGGAAGAATCTTGCAGTGTTTTAAAGGGCGTTTGAGGCGACCGAATCGACTCGTGAGTCAACTCGAAGCACTAAGAAAACGCCCAAATCGTACGAGCTAAGGGCCTGTTTCAACTTGCTTGCCTTTTTGTTTTGACTCAACCGAGTTGAGCCGTACGAGTTAAAAATAAGTAACTCATCAGATCTGTTTCAGAAACAGATCCAATGGCTGAGTCATTAGATTCGAAAACAAAAACCCAATCGACCTCATTTCACCGTTTCATTTTCTGACAGAAGAGGAGAAAACGAGAAGATCGAAGTCGACCATCGACGATCTCGATCCAACTGAAGAAGGCGATCGAACATTGAAGAAGACATTGTTATTTGTCAAGACAACGATCTTTGTGAAGACGACGATCTCTGTGAGACTGTGAAGATGACAATATCTGTTTCTATTTGAGTGGAACTGAAGATCTGAAGAACTGTTTCTGAAGAACTAAAACAATTGATTTCAGGGTAATCGAAATGGAGATGATGAGCAGAGAAAAAAAACTTTGGAGAGCGATTTGAAGAGAGACGCCATTAGAGAGCTCTTGCATAGAGAGAGCTTTGTGTTTGGGAGGGTTTTTGAAGAGTGTTTGAGAGAGTGCTCTGTGTTTGGAAAAGCTTTTCAGGTTTTCAGGTGTTGGGGAGTGTGAAAGAGGTTTTCGAGTGTTGGGAAGTGTGAAAGAGGTTAATGTCCATTAGTTGTTTCAATTCATGATGACGGGAGGGAGGCATACAATGTGGTTTCGGTGAAAGAGGTTAATGTCCATTAGTTATTTCAGTTCATGGTGACGGGAGGGAGGAAGGTCCATTAGTAATATTTCCTTGGAAAGTTAGGTTCGACTGCGCCTTCCAAGACCTCACAAGTACCTCATCGAAGCAAGGCATGACCCAGCTACCCAAAGAGAAATAGTACAAGGAAGAATCCTGAAATCCTTTAGGAGATACAAAGAGAAATAGCACAAGGAAAAATCCTGAAATCCTTTAGGAGATGGGTACCACTGGACTTTCCAAGGCTTCAAAAGCACCTCAACGAAGCCAGGCATCACCCCACCCACCCCAAAGAGAGCCTTTATTGGCACCAAATGTAGCTAGCCATATTGCAATATTTCCTTTACCTGGTTTTGACTTGAGCCTTTCTAGATAAACTCCCGGAAGATCTTATTTGGGTATGTTTATCAATAATTTTGATGTTCTTGGTGGTGTCGAGGGTGAAAGTGCCTCCATTTGTTTATCCATTGTCCTTGTGTGAGACCGATTTAAAAGTCCCCAAATAGATTTAATGTGGTTTCGATGACTCCTGGATCTATTGATGTTCTTACGAGTAATTTGCATCCTCCTCATAATCTCACACTCATTGGTAAAACTCCTAGGACCAAATGCATTTTATAAAATTAAAAAAAAAAATGGAAATAAAGAAATCATCATGCCTTCAACAAACATCTTTAGTCTGTGATGATGGAGATCATGGGTAAATAATGGCATTGGAGGTGTTTATTTTCATCTCGTTAAATTGGCACTCAACATCAAAAAGGATGATAGATGCATACACTTTCTTCAAGAAATATGGAATTAAAATTGTGCAAACACATAATATGAAATTATATTTTACTATCTACATGCAACCAATAATAATGAGGGTAAGCTTGAATGAAGCTCTAATATTATCATCTGTTTCCCCCATAATGAGCATCATATCATTTTCACAATTCTTTTAGTTTATACTTCCAATTTCAAACATGCAGTTCTGACTAATAAAGAGAAACTTGCTCCTTTTTTTCTCATTGAGACCGGTTTATAGACTGTAAAGCATGTCATAGTTTTCAAGGTGTCATCCAATTTATTATTCTTCCATTATCCTAATTTTTGAAATGTCCCTGAAATTTGTTAAGTCTTGCATATCAGTTTACACTTCCAGAGATACTATAAGCTAATCCCACTGACATTTAACATCTTGCAAAATCAAGCATTGGAACAAAAAAAAAAAACTCAAAGTTGAGAACAAAATATGAAGCTTAACCTGAGATTGGAGGTGACCACCAAATGTGTATTGGATTAGGGTCGTCTCTTGGGAGCTAGGATGGAGGACTTTTTCTCCACCAAATTCATCAAGGCAAACCGACTGCATTGTATCAATCACAAACCTACAAGAACCCAAACAGTTTCATCCATCAGATTAACAAAAGTTCTATAATTAGAGATTTTCGGACATAGATCTAAAAAATATTGTCGCACACTTGAGGAGAATGCAGGAAATGCAACCTCATGAACTCATGAGCATCCTCCTGTTTTCCATATCCAAGATTACCACCAATATTAGGTAACCGGGAAAGAATGTTGATTGGGGAAAAGGGTTGCAAAAGCTTCGCTCTTTCAACATGGAGTTGAAGCTCGCACAAGAAACACCAGTCATTTCGTCTGCCTGAAGGAAAAGAAGCACTAGATACAATTAATAAAGGAATGTCAAGCAGTGCTACCAAAGAAATTTAAGAAGGATAAAGATCTTGTTTGGGTGCTTACATTCTCTCCGGTGGTCTTTCTCCAGCAAATAGGTAATAAGTGGCCGAGTGCAAGAAAGACACTGTAGAACAACATTGGCGAAACAGCTACAAGATAAGAACAATAAAAGCATTAAGTAACTAAATAAAGACATCATATTGAAAATTGATAGAGTAGCCTTAAGACAATAAGACATTGACCTGTTTCCACAGTTCAAAAGGCCACAGGGAGGGAATCCTGTTTTTTCCCAGTTATATAGCCTCACAAATTCTTCATATGGAAAAAGAACCTGTGAATTCCACAATGCAATAAGTCAAACCATTTCTCACAATGAATAAAATGAAAAGACAGTGATAGTAACACACCTTCTTTAACTGGTGACCCTTTGCATTACTGTCGCAAGTAGAAGCTTTTCGACATTTGAACTTGTGACCGTCTCTCCAATGCTTGGACTGGCAATTATGAGAGCTGAGAAGACCAAATAAAGAGTCATCAATTGTAACTGGGGAAGTACAAACATGACACTGCAACACAGTGAATCTCAAGAAAGAAGGACACGAACACAGAAATAATATAATAATTAATAAAAAATTATTATATGCTAAAAAAGTGTTCGATACGTAAGACCTCAAGCAAAATGAACAATGGTTCAAAAATCATATTAAGATAAAGGTTTAGTCCAAAACATTCAAATACTCATGTCATCGGACGAACTCTTACTATGTTGACATTAATGTTCAATTCTCCATCTCATACAACTTCATACAACTTTGATAACTACATTTGACAATCGCAAGTTATAAACAAAATCCAAAACAACCACACTAACGCTCTACTCAAATTTCATATAATTCATCTTTATCTATCATGCATGATTCCATATCCAGATCATCAAGAGAAACATTCACAACTTCAATTCTTCCTACTCCTAAATTTTCAAGTGTATAACCTCCAATATCCCACATCATAATCTCACCTCGAAGATATTCAAGGGTTTTCCTTTGATGGAATGTGACTATTGAAATGCATATATTAAGTCATCTCCTCTTTGTGGTGTGATCTTGTTTCTCTTCAAAGAATAAGAGTTAATAAAAGAGTACGTACTCCAATTTTTATCATAAAATGTGGGTGCATTTTGCTTAGTTACACCTATTATTGAAATAAATTGAAATGTGTACATAAAAGCTTTCAATAACGTGTCTAACCAGGTCAACATTCTGTACACGTTCACCAAATGTCCAACACATGTCCAAGGAGTGTTGGTGTAACACTATATGACATGGACATTTTGGAATATTTGTAGTGTTTGTGCTTTGGTGGAGATTGTAACAAGTCAGAGTTTTACTAAAGATAAAAGGTCAAAAAAGTCTGTTATTTTTATTTTTTGGAAGCTAAGCTGGGAACATACATCCAACACCAAAGAATTAAGAGCAATAAACAATGCATGCAATCAATATTGTACATTATTCATGTTTATGGTAGTCCCTGCAAATATTACCAATCTAAAGAAAATCCTACAACACCTTTGATGTTCATTTTTCAAGTTTTCAGATGATTATACCCATCACATTTCTCATGGGAGTACCTACATCCAAGCAAAGGCTAACAACAGTCAGCATGCATTCCAACCCCCACCATACACAACGCCTTTGAGCAATCGTGCTTACAAACCATTCCAAATGTCATTAGCACCTATGCCATCAACCACTCACTCAACATGCCTCCATGCTAAACTACAGCAATCAGTGGCTTTTGGAACCCAATGTCCCCAAGTGATTCAACACTCTATATCCCTTCAGACAACATTGCCAATCAGGGGCGAATCTACCCTTTGGCTAAGGGGACCCCCTTATATTTAAAAAAAAAAAAAAAACTCACTAAGGTAGTCATATTTTCCATCTTGCCCCTTTAAATTTGTAAGTTGCCCCCTCGTACGTTCAAAAAATGGCTTTTATTCATTGAATTTCTCAACTTTTGATTGGCAATAATGCATTTTGAATCATGTTTGTTATAATATATAAAAATCAGGACCTACATCTCCTCATTGATTGAATTTTGAACTTTTGATTTTGAGTCATGTCTGCTCACCAACAAAGCCGACAAGCTAATATATATTATAATAACTATAGAAATCGGGACAAGACCTGTTTACTCAAAATTAAATTATTACCATCCAGTGTCTTCTTCTTCGCTTATTTTTTTTCCTTCTTTTTCTTCTTCTGCTGTCGTGTTCAAGAAGATGCTCGCGTGGCTCAAGAATTCCACCGTGGACGTCTCCTGGCTTTTCCATGTCTCCACCACGTCCGACAGATATTTAGGACTCTCACCTATTGCTGCGAAATGAACCAAGTTAGTGCCTAATCTCGGAGTAAATTGCCACACTCTACACTGGATAGCTCGATGACCAGTTCGATGCGGTAGCCTCGCTCATTACGCTTGCTCGTGACAACGATTGGTATTGGATGTGCCACTGCTGAAATTGGTGTAATTGATTAGTTGTGTATTGTTTGCAATCCTAGCTCCTCCCATATTGCCAATAAAAACTTTGCATGCATTCAAAAACCCCTGTGCCTTTCGGTTCTAAAGTAACAACTCCGTAATTTCGTGGTTTGGGAGTTGCATACTTCTAGCTCAATTGGAATAGGACACTAGCATAGCATCCTATCATAAAATTCTCTTTACCTTTGTATCCTTTTCACTGAAATTCTAGCTCATCCCAACAAGTAAATACATATAAAACTAACAATCTACACTCGTAACCTCAGCCCAACACACTCGCTAGCCCTAGATTTATTTTAAGATATTCATCTTATTCATTTTCAAACTAAAGAGGGAAAAAAGCAAAGCATATTCTTCCTCAATTCTTTGTGGACTTGCCACAAGCATGTCATTAAATAGTATGATCTAGAAAGAGACTGGACTACCACAAGCTAATTCTAAAAGAAAAGAAAATGAAAAAAAGGATGGTTAAAATTAAATCTAGCTTGACCACTCTTTACTCTTTATGAATGATAAGATGACGGAATGAGCCAAGGAAGAAGTTTTTTTTTTTTTTTTTTTTTTTTTTTTTTTTTTTTTTTTTTTTTTTTTTCTAAATACAAATCCCTAAAGCCAAGACACGATAACAAGGAGTTATGGGACCAACAATGAATTGTACCATTTGACAATAAACTCTTGGGTGTGAACCCCCTTGAGAAACCAATGTGCGAAGAATAACTATAGTAAAAGACCAAGTTGTTTCTCTCACCATAAAACCCACACAATAGCGTATGAAGCGAGGAGTCGGGAACACTAATTACCTCCCCTTATTAGGGTTGGCAGTGGAGCGGATTTTCACGGATATCCGCTCCACCCACCCCAATTGGGGCGGATTTGGATTTCCTTAAACGAATTTTAGGGCGGTTTCGGAGATCTAAATGATATCCATTACAGATTTGGGGCGGATACAGATTTGGCCATATCTGCCCGCGGATCTCTGTTTATATTGATATTTTACAAAAATAACCTTCTGCCCTTAAGACAACCCTAACCCTAAAAACTCTCCACGCATATAGACATACTCTACTCTTCGCCTCTATGTTCTCTCATTGCTCGTACTCTCTTAAACAAATCTTTGGAAATGTGAACCAATAACGAGGTCAATCAAAACCCACCACCATCACTTCTTCACTCACAAAGAAGATACACAAAGAGATGATCCGAGACAGAATGGACGACGAAGACAAATGGCTCGCCGAATGCATGACTGATCTCCAACACAACGCCTTCTACATGCATCGTGCACTCGTCTTTTAGATCAACTTTTTCAAACCCTAATTAATCATCATTATCTGATTTTTCCCTCTTTTAAATCTGAAAGACGCCTCTCCCATCTTTTCGATCTGAAAAACGCCTTTCAATTACTACGAGCTCTATCAGTAATTCTTCCCCTCCCCTCTTTTAGATCTGTTTTCAATTGAGACATCTGATGGATGGGTTTCTTGATTGTCAGATATGAAAGCGTTTGATGAGATGGAAGCTCGAGATGTTCTCCATTATCGCTTTGTACGAGCTTGTACAGCACGTGAAGAGATAGAAGAAGTTGTGAGCCACCTCTCCGCCGTCAACCCTTCCTTCTCCAACTGTTGCCAACATGAAAGGAGGGATCGAAAGAACAAAATGTAATTCAGATCATCCGATTCAAACTTGTTCAGTAATTTTTTCTACAACAGAAGAAAAAAAAATTTGTTTTAGTATGCTTTTTCTGGTTGTAAAAACTTTTTTTGTTTTGAAAAATAAATTGTTAATCGGGGCGGGGCGGATATCCGCCAATCCGTCCGGATCGGGAATAGTTTTTTGAAAAATATATAAACGGATATTCGAGGAGGGAACGGATTTGCTCAAATCCGCCCCGTTGCCATCCCTACCCCTTGTGTTGGTGTTGTCGGTTATGAACCAGTTGTCCTAGGAATGATATTAGCAACCCAAAATTTTATGGGTAATATGGGAAAAGTGAAAACAATGGTAGCCCAAGCATAAGCAAAATGTCACGACCCACCCAAATGGTATATTATTTTTTCAAAAATTTTACCTGGTGATGCCGAATAAAATCCAAAACATGTGCCATGTATTTCAGTTGGGATACTCAATCTGGCATAACATAATAACACAAGAATCATTTCCTAACACACCTCAATGTACTCAAGCCTCCCCACCATGGTAAGACCCTATCGAGCATGACTCCCAAATGGATAAGTGAAAAGAGTTGTGCGCAAGCATAAGCAAGGGATCACGCCTCACCCAAATGGTATATATATAATGTCTTCCTATTTCAAATATATTTTGTATGAAAGAAAAATAACTTTGGGAGGTCAGGACAATCCAAAACACGTGCCATCCCGTGTGAGCTGAGATATCCAATCTGATAATGACAATAATAAGCATAAGAGTCATCTCTCATTCTCCCAACACTTCATAATACTCAAGCCACCCACCACCCATCTGAGAGATTTGAGAAAAGAAAAGAGATCAAGCTCTCAGAGCAGAGAGAAGAGGTGTGAGCTCTAAGTCGAGGCCTGAGAAAGTAGCGATTAGGGAGTTAGGCCAGAGTTGTGCTAGGGTTATTGGGAAAACAAGCATACACGTTTTGGTTCTGTTGGGTGTGGGGAACAAACACCGAAACCGATTCGGTTTTTGCCATTTGGTTTCGGTTTTTTAATCGGCTCATTTTTTATTCAATCGATTTTTGAATTTTTGGTTCAATTGGTTTTCAAATTTTTGGTTATTTTTTTGTTAAAATTTTTTGTTCAAACTTTTTAAATTTGAAATTTTCAAATTTGGTTTCGGTTTTCAAATTTTTGGTTCGGCCAATTCAATCGGTTTTCATAACCAATTAACACCCCTAGTCCCAACCCTCACATTCCCCAACTTCCATCAATGGAAAGCACAACCAACTCTTCCATTGTCTTCCTTCCTTGAGATATCACAACTACTGAAATATCCTATCTTTTTGCCCAATATTTCTACGTAACAATTTGAATCCAACAACCACCACCACAATCCATCAACTCCCACGATCATATGTTGTTGCCAACTTCCAACATGAACCTCCTTCCCACAAAATTGCATGCAAATTGTACTACAACATCACCCATGGCTATCAAATTTCACCCCCAACCTCCATAACCACTTTGTCCAACACCACCTCACATTAAGCAAATTTTTTAATCGAGAAGCCTCTAGTTTCCTTGTTCAGTCCCAAACTATGCCACTTCACGAACTGGTACTTGTATTTGTCCTTCATGTTATTCTACTTTTAAAAATCCTGATCGAGAGCGATAACATTGGAAAAGTAACTTCTAAGTTCTAACTAGTGTAGGTCACCGTGGTTTCAAGAAATATATACCCTTTCTACATCACTAATCTCACACATTCCCTCGAGAACAAGCTCCAAACTGAGTTACAAGTTCGGCTCATAGCCCACAAGAATAAAACAAGTACTGCTTAGGACACCATATAACTCTACACCCAATTGCTTCCAAATATTGATCCTCTCCACCGTGACTAGTAAATTTGGCACATTAATTCCCATTCCAAAAATGTCTTTAAACCAAAAAGAGAACCTCATAAACATGGTCAATAAGAGCCCTTCCTCCGTCTAAAGTGAATGCTCGACAGGACTAGAAATGGAACATTAGACACACATTTCCTTATCATGCAACAAGGACATAATCCAGGAAAGTTTTAATTTCACTTATTTATTATTGATTGATTAGGAAGCCCCACTTTGAATTATCATAAAATTTTCAAGGCCTAGTCCGTCCTTTTATTTTGTTCCTTAGTTTCAATTTTTTATTTTCATGCAGACCAACTCAATTTGTATCTTCTTGTACTTTTTCTTAATAATTATTTTACCAAAAAAAAGTCAGATTACAAAATATGACAGAAAAGATCTGTAACCTAACAATAAACTCAAATTTCATTGCTAAATAAGCCACTTTTTTTAATCAGAAAAACAAACATTTGTATAAATGCACTGTAAAGGAGACAAATAAGGGGTGGTATAACTAGAGAAAACCCCCTTCCCAGTATACATCGAGCAGGATTCGAGAGGACTAAATTAACTTAAACTTTTCTGTATCGTTCCAATCTTATCAGATATCTCCAAAGAGAAAAAAAAACAATAGGACTAAACTCACCCAATTGAACATAAAAATACAAAATCAATGTCTCTAAATCTACCCCACTTTGAACACCATATCCACAAGGTGACTTTTATACCTACCCCCAACTAATAGACAGTGAACTCCAGTTTATTGTTCTCTCTTTAACTGGCCTAAACCATAGCATGAATAAGCCTATGTACCAAAAACAGAAAGAGAAAGGTGGGGCAAATTCTTAGCTGATGAAACCATACTCTCTACCTAGACCAAATAAGAAGGGTTGTTGCAGCTTGTAGGTGAAATTCAGAGTGTTTTGGAGAGAGTGCCATTGGCCAAAGCTCTGAGGTAAGAGGGCAATGAATGAGCAGATGATCCAAGGGTTCATCTAACAAATTGCTGAGGACACAATGATTGGGCAGTAACAGAGCCTTTTTTATAATGCCGTCCACATTAAGGACTCTACAATGAAGGATGGGCCATAACATAAAGGAAGCTCTGGGAGTAACCTCTTTCAAACACCCCAGCTGGAAATAACAAACTCTTGAGTGGGTAGGAGTAGAAGCATGGATGCTAGGAGCAAGACGACTATACCACTTTTGACTGAAAATGGAGAATCTTTGTCATTCCTTATATTAGGATTGAAGATATTCATTGGATACAAATCAAGGTAGAATTGGATGACCAGGACCACCCTTGACGAACCTTTTTCCAGCCAAACCTGATCAATGCCAAGATTCTTCCTTTTTTCCTTGGAAAAAAAAAAACCAATTTCTTGAATTATAAACTTTTGCCAATTGATTCATGCTAAAAACTTAAACTCCTATCAGTATATCTTCTACTCCTTTCATTAACTATGTCTTTAACTACATTTAAGCACTCTATATGAACTAATTCCAAGGAAGCACGGACTCTATGGAAAACTTGTAGCACCCGTGTTCGACAAGTATCCGACACCGACACTCGCTCGACACGCTTCTGACACGCATTGGACACATTGTCAACGTGTCGGCAGGTGTCATACACATAGTCAATGTAGTCAACGTGTCAGACACGCTTTCGACACATCCAAACCTTGGTTAGAACACAATCAAGACTTGACAACCAACTTTTTTTTTTAAACTTTTAGGTGGGCGGCTGGGCGCATATAACCACCCAATTTGAAGGTTATTAATCCATTTAAAGTAAAAAACTTTCAATTGCGATGCAAAATAAGGAGGGCGATGACGCATTAAGGCATTTTATGCTTTGTTCTTTTTGTCTTTTCCAGCACATTTTGTACTTCATTTCATCTTCATACTTATTGTTCTTTTTTACTTAAATTTTTCTTTATTAAATTATTGTTTATATTCATATGACTTATAAGAAAAAAAGTATGATGTGCACCGCATCTCCAAGTCCTAGTTTTTAGAAAATTGCTGATGTAAACACGACACGCGTGCTCGTGTCTATGCATCCTTCTAATTCACAAAGCTTTTACACCCAAAGTTGTCTCTTACACCAATTCCCTAAAATATTATGCTTTTAGCCAACGCATCAAAATTCAGCGGTAAAAACTACAACACCCAAAGTCGTCTCTTACACCAATTCCTAAATAAAAAATTAGGCTTTTAGCCGATGCATAAATACTCCACAAACAAAACGCCATCAACTCGCAATCTAAGCTAACATTTATGCTTCTATCTACTCTCACTAATTAGGTATCTTTAACTACATTAAAGCACTCTATATAAACTAATTCACCCAGAAGTCAGTCCCTTAACATTAATTCACCCCAATAACAAATCTCCGAGTAAAATGCACATAAACTCAAAACTTCAGACAACTCAGCAATCAAAATCCCAAAATTCATAAAAAGGGAACAAGCTTTACATCAAGAACTGAACAACTAGAGAGCAGAACTCTATATCAATGCCAAAGATTCTTCCTTCTTTCCTTGGAGAAAGAAACCACCCCATTTCTTGAATTATAATTTTTTTATTGATTCATGCTGGAATCTTAAACTTCTCTAGCTATATCTTCTACTCCTTTCATTGATTGGGTATCTTCAACTTCATTGAAGCACTCTATATGAACTAATTCTCAAAGCTCTTACACCCAGAATCGTCTCTTAACCAATTCCTTAAAAAACTTGGGCTTTTAGCCAATTCATTGAAATTCAGAAATCAAAAACCCCCATCAACTCACAGCCTAACCTAAACTACATTTACGCATCTATCTACTCCTCTCACTAATTTGGTATCTTTAACTTGCATTAAAGCACTCTATACGAAGTAATTCACCAAGAAGTCCTACACCCAGGGTCATCTCTTACATCAATTCCCAAGGAAAAAAATAGGTTCTTAGCCAATGCATAAACTCAGCAATAAAAAACCCCATCAGCTTGCACCTTAACCTAACATTTACGCTTCTATCTACTCCTCTAACTAATCAGGTATCTTTATACTACATTGAAGCACTCTGTGTTAAGAACTAATTCACCCATAAGCCATCTCTACAACACCAATTCCCCCCAAAATTTAGTCTTTGAGCCAATGCATAAAATTTTCAAAACTTCACACAACTCAGCAACCAAAACCTAACAGCTATGCTTCATTCATCAAAAAGTAACAATCTTTTAACTACATTAATTCTAACTCACCCAAAAGTCGTCTCTTACACTAATACCCCGAAGAACTAATCTTTAATCAAAATGCACCATAAATTAAAAACCCCTCACAACCCATCAATTAATATCCCAGAATTCATCAAAAAAATTAACAATCTTTACATCAAGAACTAAACAAGTGAGAACAGAACTCACCAATACCGAACGCTTTTGCATGTAGAGCACCTCTTCTTGGTTACCACCCCACAAATCTCACATGGCCCATCAACTGGAGCTGCCGCAGGCGTGATCATCTTCGAACCACCCACACTAGACTCTCCTCCTTCTCCTCTACCTCCCGCTCCTACAGCCGCGGCTTCGTCGAAAGTGGCGTCGACGACGAAGTACTTGGAAGCAGTCCTTTTCACCAAGTGCAGTAATCCAAACCCAATTGCAATCGCAGTGAATACAAAGCGTAAGAGCGTATAGAGATCCAAGTGAAGACCAGAGACATGAAGCATCTGCTTTCGATGAGATTCTTCTAATATATAGGGGGGTCATGGAATGGGTTTTCGTCAGACACCCAAAAACCAAAACCCGATGTCTCTCTTCACTTCGCGATCTTTCGAGACTCTCTCCCCCTCTCTCTCTCTCTCTCTCTCTCTCCCTCTCTCTGCTTTCTCCGCTCTTTTTGTGTTCACTGAGATGATATAATCAAGTCAATGGTTGTAGTTGCTAAAACAAACTGGGGGTGCGCCATAAATAAGAGTGGCCCCACTTTCTGGTCTTATGGAATCTGAACCGTACTTTTCCTCCAGATGTGGTGAGGAGAATAGGAGGGGTTTGGAAGTTGCATTGACTACTTGAGGTTTCTTCTTTCTTCCTATGCAAGAAAAGGAAGGTTGGGATGGGAGTCCAAAGCCCACTTGAGATAACGCCAAATCTTCACTTTGACACTACCAATAAAGGGGGCTCCTAAATATGTTTGGAACTGTTTTGCTAAAAATATTTGCATCGATCAGGGTGAGAACTAGGGGTGGGCATCCCATCTCGCAATCTTGTTCTCGTCCTGATCTCGTTCCATCTCGTCTCAATTTTTTCGGGTTTTAATGGGATTGAATAATTTCATCCCGTCCCGATTTAGAATGGGATGGGATGGGATGAAGATTTTCAATCCCGCCAATCTCGTCCCGTTCCGAACTAATTAATTAATATTAATTATTAAAATTTTTATTTAATTATTTATTTTAGAATTGTGGATGCCCATACAAATATACTGATGTATATAACATTTTTACTTTTTTAGCATCTCAATGAATCTCTCACAGTCTCACACATGTCTCTACATTTGAAATACTTCTCACTTTCTCATTTCTCCTCTCTCTGATAAAACATTGGTCATTCTTTTGGTTCGGTTTTAGGGTTATAGCAAATGAAGAAATAACAAAAGCAGAGCAGATTCAGCAGAGGTTAAACCGTTCAAGAAACCGATAGCGAAAAGCGAGATTGAAGAAGAAGCACTCTGTTAAGCGAGATTGAACTTCTGAAGAAGTTCTTGAAGAGAGATTCTAGAAGAAGCACTCTGTTTGATAAGCGAGATTGAACTTCTGAAGAAGTTCTTGAAGAGAGATTCAAGAAGAAGCACTTTGTTGATCTGTTCTTCAAGAAGAAGAACTGAAGAAGCACTCGCTCAGATCCAGAGTGTTCTCGCTCAAATCCAGAGTGTCCTCGCTCAGATCCAGAGTGTCCTCGCAAGCACACGACGACGACGACACACCTCGTCCCCTCGATCCAGATTCCAGAGTGTTCTCGCTCGCACACGGCACACGATGCTGCCGACACACCTCCTCCCCTCTTGCTTCCGCTTCATCTGACTTTTCTAGCTCTCTGTTACACAATCCGTCTATTTTTAGAGGTAAGATCCAACTTATTTAAGTCTTTGTTTAAAGAAAATTGTTTGACATGGTCCTAATTTTGTTAGGTTTGTAGTTTTTTTATGAGATCTTTTTTAGGTCTTTGTTTAAAGAAAATTGTTTGACAGGGTCCTAATTTTGTTAGGTTTTTTGTTAGGTTTTTAGATTTCAATGAGATCTTCTTTAGGTCTTTGTTTAAAGAAAATTGTTTGACAGGGTTCTAATTTTGTTAGGTTTTTAGCTTTCAATGACATTTTCTTTAGGTCTTTGTTTAGGTTTTTAGCTTTCAATGAGATAGGTGTGATTTGTTTGATCAAATTTGTTTAAAGAAATTTTCACCTTGTTCCTTTTGTTTTGTAGGAGCCCTTACAGTGATCAAGAAGCAGAACAACTAGGAGGGAGGGGGGATGCTTATGTTAATTTTGGACAATGGTTTGATTCAACTGTTTACCACTCCTTGGAACGGGGTAATTAGTGAAAGAAATGTTTATAATCTCAATACTTAATTGCTATTTTAAAATTTTGTTTTAATTCATTATCTTTTAAACTTCTATGATGCAATTTCTATGGGGTCTTGGTCTTCCAGCTGACGAAGCAGAGTTCTCTGATGTGTATGGTCTGGATGATGAACTCTTGGAAATGGTCCCAAAGCCTGTACTTGGTGTTCTGTTCCTCTTCCCTATCACTCCAGAGGTTGAAATCTTTAGTCTGGCCTTTCCCCCTCTGAATGTCTTTGTTTGAGTAGTCTGATGGTTCTAGTTCTGAATTGTGTTTTAACTTGTTGCAGACTGAGGCAGAGAGAATATTGGAAAAGGAGAGTGTCAAGAAGGTATTGATATGTTCAAAATTTTGAAAAATGTTGTCCTATATATATGCATATATTTTGATCCATGAACATGCTAAGAGTAAGATATGTTCGAGTGTGAGGGGGGTGAAACATGGATACATGCAAAATGGCAGAAAAAGTTATATACGTTTATTACAAAGAAATATGTTCAAAATGTATTCTCCAGATTAGCACGCTGATCCCGTCCCGTCTCGAACTCATTTGGGATGGGACGAGGTCGAGATGAGGTTTTTTTCATCTCGTCCCGTCCCGATCCCGTATGAACGGGATGGGATAGGGATGGGTATATCTCGTCCCATCCCGTCCGGTGCCCAGCCCTAGTGAGAACGAAGCCCTTTATTGCACTTAGGGGTGGGTACGGGATGGGATGGGATGAGATAGACTCATTCCTATTCCATCTTGTTCAAATGGGATTGGGACAAGACAAGATGGGACGAGACGAGATCAGCATGCTCTCATTTTTTGACAAATTACTGTTTACCCAAGACCCAAATTTGCTTAGTTGAAAAGAGGCAAAGGCAATTCGTAGAGCTACACATAAATGATATAGCCTTAGATTGAGTATGCAACATCATAATAAACTATCATAAATGATAGCTGAAATTCACCCTATAATTAAGATTTCTGCAGAGTTTTGAATGACTAAGAGGTGGACAGTATAATGGCAATGGTGGACCTGCTCTACTGTTTCGAATAGTGAACAAAAGAATGAGTAGATTTGGGGTGCTAAAAAGACTGTTTTATTATTGCTTAAAAAAAGTCATTAAATTCATTGTCTTTACACGAAATAAAACTCTCCAATGTAGTTAGCAATCCCATTTTGAGTTTTAAAGAGTTTGCAATTAAATAATTCATTTAGAATTCTAGAAATAAACCAATATCAAGTAGTTGCAAATATAGACTAATATCAATTACACTGATTTCAACTAAATTCATTTTTCTTCAATTACACTAATATTGCAATCCTAAAATAAATAAATAAAAATATTAATAATAAATATTGAAAAATTAGCTTGGGATGGGATGGGATGGGATTGGCGGGATTGAAAATCTTCATCTCATCTCATCCCATTATAGATCGGGACGGAACGGGATCGGGATGAAATGATTCAATCCCATTAAGACCAGAAAAAATCGGGACAGGACTGGACGAGAATGGGATCGCGAGATGGGATGCCCACCCCTAGTTGGACTCGCAGGGTCCATCTCCCTCCCAAGCTCGTCAGAATGAAACCCCATTGTTAGCATCTCTTGTCCTCTTTCGACTCTCTCGATTTCTTTCTCTAATAGTTTCAAAACTTCGTTTGAAAGGAATTTGATTGAAGTTTTTAAGTAGAAATCGATGGGTTTCATAAACATGATGATGGTAGACTTGAGAAAGATAATGGAGGTCGCGAGGGTGACCATTGTAGAGATGATGGTGTGCATTGGACTCTATTTATAGGAGGAGACGAAGAAGATGAATAATTTCAAGATGAATAACAACCCACTCCAATTGAAGTAACATCCAATCACCATTGAGACCTCAGGATATGAAGCACTTTCATCTTGTTCGTGGTGACCAAGTTCAACAGGAACAATTGGTTCCTCTTCAGCCCTATCCTCATCATCCTCAGCCTCCTCATCCGCCTCACCTTCACGTACAACACCCTCACCACCCACACCACTTTGACTTTGCGATTGGATTTTTTGTCTTGCAGCTTCGTCTTGATCAATTAATTTGCTTCCCATTTCATCCTTTCTCATCTTATTGGTCGCTTCTTTCTCCATCATTTGTTGTTGCTTTATTTTTTCTCTTCCATCTTTTGTTTACCCTTTTCCGCAATCACCTTTTGGTCATCTATCAACTGGATCATCACCACCACTAGAAATAGAAGAAGACACACAATGTCCTTGTTCATATTTGTCGTGTTGAACAATGAAAAAAGTGATACAAAACTTATATAAATAATTCATTATCTGAATATTAAAAGTAATATAAATTACATTTATTTGCAAAAATGGCCATTGTAGAGGGTTTACAAGGTAACAAGAACCACATAGGTGAGTGCGAAACAAAGTTTGCAAAGGCCTGCACGAACCACTTAAGCAACATCGCACTAGTGGCTGTGAGTGGGTTTTTCGCAATGACCTATGCGATGGCGTTTGTTGTGTTCACAAGGATTTCCGCGTGTGCAAGATGTTTAAGAAGTACTTCATTTTTTAGTGCGATTTCAAGTTGAGTTCGATTTCAAAATACTTAAATGACTTTGTGTGTTTCGTTAAATGAGAAAGTGAGCAACCAACCAACCAAAATGTCATAGCACACTATCGATTGCACAAGCACAATCACGCACACACAATCACCTACTCGCACCAAATCACACACACAACCTTTCATTTCAACAAATCACACACAATCTCTCGTTTTGTTTGCATTTATGGTAGCAGAAAGAGGGTAGAGAGCCATGGAAGAGAGAGTAGAGAGTTGTGGGATGTAAAGGGGTTTGGTTGCTATGTAAATGTGAAGTTAATGGAGGGGGGAAAGGAAAAGAAGATGAATTGAAATTTGAGAGTAAGGAGAATTTTGAAATTAGAGTTTATATTGGTGGTATCAAATAACAGGTGCTGGTGTTAGACAGAAAAGTGGTGATAATGGTGTCAAAGAGAAGATATAATGGTGTCAAAAAGTCGGAGCCAAGCTAACTTGATCATAACTGGGATAGCATAATTAAATGTGACACGTGTAAGTTGCGAGTACTGATATTATTCTTTTCTTTTCCTTTCATTTTTCTTTTCTTTTTTTGAACTGAAATTTCCTTTGTGTGGAGATCTTTAAGAAAGTAATGGATTGTTTTAAGTAAGGGATTACTTGGATGATAGTTGATGAAAATTCTTGTGACATTTGGACATGTAAATGGGTTGGCCAATACTACTCTCATAGGAATTTCGCTCTTGAATATTCTAGGACGTTGGTACATGACATGAAGATCTTATGGTTGTTGAAGGAGGGAGAATAATTTGGAATGAAGAAATCATTTTCGAAGTGTTTTATCATTATGTTGCATAGGTCATCCTCAATACATCAATTAAACAAGATAATTCAATCTATGATCTGGAAAGCCAATCATAAATGCCATTCAAAACTAAAGCAACATACAAGTTTTACCTCTATAAAGCAATTCCTCACACCTCTTATACCTCCTATAATCCCAACAAATTGATCCATCAACTGTGGATTGCAAAAACCCTTCATATATATTGTTCATTTTTTCTTTTGAAAGTGTTATCACTATTTGCCTTCTAAAGAAAATCCCCATAAACACCATATGAATGTGCCCCTGGAATGCCTTGATGTGGTACGAGGGTTCCAGGGGGTTGCCAAAATCACTTAAGTTAATCTCAATACTTCTAGTACCATATATCACTTAAGTATGGTATATATACACTAAAATTACACTACATTGAGACCATGTTTAAGTAAAGAATTTGCACAATTTAAAACAAATTTATTACAACTTTTACTAAAATAACTAATACCAAATCATTCAAAGGAAGAAAATGTTGTTGCAAGTCTCGAGCAATCAATCATCTTCTTAACATCATCACACCATGCTTCCAAGGGCTTCAAACATGCTTTCAGCTCAACAACTAGACTTTCTTCTAACTAAAGGTCTACAACCCAATCTCTTAAAAAAAAATCATGTATGTGATGAATATATGAAGATAGATAATAGACCACTTTTGAAAATATGCTTTCAGCTCAACAACTAAACTCAACAACTAGACTTTCTTCTAGCTAAAGGTCTACAACCCAATCTCTTAAAAAAATTCATGCATGTGATGAATATATGAAGATAGATAATAGACCACTTTTGAAAATTAATTGATCATCTAGAAGCCTTACAATAATCTTTCTGAATATGTTTAATTTTAGAATAATGAGAAAAATGTAGAATTACAAATAACCAACAAGTCATTTGCATGTAGCAAGTGTAAAAAAAACTTAGAGGTCTTTATGAATTTAAATGCCACTAATTGCCCCATAGTCCAAGTTTTGATTCAGCTTTCTAAATAGGGTTTTCACCACTAAGAGAAAGATATAAACCAATAATGAATCATATTGTCTTAACCCTTTATTTGGGTGAAAATGAAGAAAATGATTATCATTAGTTAAGAGAGAGTAAAAAACTATGTATACTTTTTTTTATCAAAGAAATTGAAATTGCATTAAAAAGAAAAACCATTCAATTTCAAAGTACATCTCATCTTTAAATCATTATTACTACCACTACCACTACTACCACTACCACTACCACTACCATTACTACTACCACTACCACTACTACTACGACGACTACTACTACCACCACCACCACTACTACCACCACCACTACTGATACACTACCACTACTACTACTAGCATTGATTGATGCATCTAGTCGATGAGCTGTTAGGTTCATGTTTCTTCTAATGTGAATAGTTTTGAAACATTCAAAATATGCTAGTTTGTGTTCCAGCCGATGTTGCCAAGTAACTTTCTGTTGCCATGATAAATGCTCGCTTCTGCCATTGATCACTTCCGCAATGTCTTTGCTATCAGTTATCACCACAACATTTCACCATGATAGTTTGTACCCTTTCGCCATCGCACATTCACTTGTTAGTCTGGCCCCTTCCAATTCAGCTTCAAAACTTGTTGTCATGCCTTTCCTGCACCCTTTATTGATCCATATTATCTTACCGTCTGCATCAGTCGCATAGAAAGCAAAACACCCATCACACATAGTCCTGTGGAAACAACATTAGTGACCAACATAATAAGTTCATGACTTGCTAATATCTTTGCATGCTCAAAGACCGTTGAAATATGTAGATTATTTACTTGTGGATTGTCAATTCTGTCATCATTGGAATAAGATTGTTGTTGTTCCATATTGTTTGAATATTGCTAGAATTTAACTGAACTATTTGCTAGTCTTGCTATCATCTGTACTCTGAAATTTTTTTGTTCAAAAATCAGACTATTTCTAGCATGCCAAATATGATCTAAGATTACAGCTGCTCTAACCATGCCTTGTTCCCTTTCATACCCGCTTGTATACAAGTACTACAAGAACTCTAGAAAATCCTTATCATGAGAAATATCTACTCTATAACATCTAATAGGTATGTTAGACATACCCCACACTTGGACAACAAGAGGACACTGAAAAAGAACATGCCTAGACGTTTCATTTTTTGTGTTGCAAAGTGGCATTCATCGCTCCCTACTAGATGATGATGTCTAAGGACCCTCCACAGGAAGCAATCCTTTATAAATATTTCAAAGAAAAATTTGAACTCGATGAGGAATCTTGAGTTTCCAAATACCTTGGAGCAATTTCCTATCATCTCCTCTGGAAGAATAGGCAATAGATAAAATCAACATTTCACTCCTGAAAGATTTATAAGTCGATTTCACAGTGAAAACTCCTTTGGTCTCATGTTTCTAGATAAACACATCTTTATCCTCTGAATATCTAATGGGAGTGTTCAAAATAGGCATAACTACCTGTTGGGGGAAAACATTTCAATAGTAGGTTGATCCCACTCCTTTTGCCCCCCTTCTTTTAAAATAATAGATCTTTCACATAATCAAACAAATAGAGGGTATTCAGATGCACAGTCTCTCAGAGGGACAAAATCGGTTAACCACAAATCTTCCCACATATTGAAGGACTCCCCATTTGCTACCATCCATAATAAACCATTTTTAAAAGTATTGAGAGTTTTCCCCAGACTCCTCCAAATGAAGGAAGAGTCCATATTGGTGAAAGAGGCTTGAAAAAAGTTATAATTTTTTAAATAAACAAATTTGAGGAGTACTGGGCAAAGGTCATCTAATCGATCCAAAATTCCGACTACCATTTTTGACAACAGGACAAAAATTTTAGGTTCAGACAACTAAATATTTACCCCACCCATTTTTTTTATGCAGACACCAATTCCCACAGCTAGAAAATGGGTTTTACTGTTTTTGTTCCCCTCCACCAAAACGTCCTATTTAAAGAGTCCAACTTCTTGATGATAAAATTTGGGAGCATAAAAGATTGCATAGGATAAATGGGAATGGAAAAAGACACAGATTTAACGAGGGTTGTTCTACCAGCCTCAAACAACAATTTACATTTTCAACCAACAAGATATTTTTTTACCCTATCAACCAAGTAGTTGAAATCTTGGGTTTTGTTTCTTGAAATATTAAGGGGGGAGAGTATTTTTCTATTTTATTTACAGGTCTCATACCCAACACCCTAAGAATCATATGCTTGTGTCTATGGTGATCATTGGGGGGGGGGAGGTGGTTGGGGTAAAAAAATAGAAGACTTGTCAAAGTTAATCAATTGACCAGATCATCATCATCATCAAAGCCCATTCCCGATAATTTCGGGGTCAGCTACATGGATTTTGATTTTTCAAGCAATGTGGTCTTGCCACATATCCTTGCCTAATCAATTGACTAGATACCTCACAATAATCCTTGTGGATTTCTTTCACTCGGTGGCATTGATTAAGAGAAGTTTTGTAGAAAATGATAAGTTCATCTACAAACTTAAGGTGATTAATACCTGGGGATGACCTTCTAGCTTTAAAACCATTGTTGTCCCTATTGGCTTGGCTTGGGATTTCATCAACATTCTGGAAAGTGTCTCAACATTCTAATACCTCTGCTTGGTTTGATAAAAGCATCAGGTTTTCCATCAATGAAAATATTATAAGCCACTAAGGAGATACAACAATGACGTAGTCTATACCAATCACTAGAGAAACCCAAAGCAGAACAGTGTATACATTGCATAATAAGTTTTATAAAATCCTTAGAAAATCCTAATTTTGTAAAATATCTTTAAGAAACCCCAATTCACTTTTTATATGCTTTGGTCATATCAATCTTGATAATTGTCTACCATTTGTTTTTTTTTTTAAATGAAATTGAAAATTTCACGAGCTATAGTTATTTTATATACAATATTTCTCCATTTAATAAAAGCACCTTGAAAAGGAGAAATAATATTTGGAGATAAGACTTAAGATTATTAGCAAAAAAATTGAAATGAGCTTATATAAAATATTACATAAACTAATTGGTCTAAATTGAACTATGGTTCTAGGGCTTCTGACCTTAGGGATCAGAGTGACAAAAATGTGATTTAGATGTGGTAAAATGGATTTAGAAGCAAAACTAGCTTGAACTAATTTAGAAACATCATATTCAAAGAAAATGCCAACATTGTTTAAATAATTTAGAGTTAAAACCATCAGGCCCTGGCAGCGGCGGAGCTAGAATTTTCACCAGGGGCAAAGTGGCAATCACATTTAATTCAATATATTTATATAATTTTTTTTGTCGATTTCAAGTAACTTAAAACTCATCATAAATTAAGTAAAACGCATGTAAACTTCTTACAAATAACGTGTACATAATTAACTTTTATAAAATAAATAAACACATTCTCGTATATCCCAAAAATAAGAATTGTCTGTAGTGTTAAACACACATTGTTACCAGTAAACAATATCATTTATCAAACATAAGAAATGAAAGTTTACAGTTGGCCTCTTCGATTGTTCATCTTCTGGAAGTATTGCAAAATCACCTCATTATCAATGCTATTGAAAACACCATTTTCAATGTATGTGATTATGCAGTCATTCATCCAACATATCTCATTCTATTTCGTAGACGAGTCTTCACTATACGCATAACATAGATAGAATGTTTTCTTAACTGTAGTTGTGGCAATTAGTAGAATTAATATCAACTTTATTAACAAGTAAACTAATGGATATACAATGTTATTTTTTGTTTCAATCATTTTCTTAGCAAGTCTGCTAATTCCATCCAATATTGCAAAGTCATCGTCTGTGCACACATTAATAATATAAGTCTCTAACTGATCCTGAAATACCACAAGATCTATTTCGGATAAATCAACCGGATAAAACCCAACTAGACGAATCAACTTTTATTTTTCGAAGGTTGCAAATAAGTTATTTGGGTTCAAACAAGCCATACAAAGTAGCAATTATGTATTTACTTCATTAAAACGGTTGTTAATCTCTTGAAGTTGCATATCAATGTAAATATAAAACAACTTCACTTGATAGCGACGTAAATTCATGAACCCTCCAGACCTTCACCTTGACCACCTCATGCAAAAAATTGGTATTCTATGCGAGGGATTATGATATTGTGTTTAACACAAATTGAAGAAACCTTATTGAGAAATGAATTTCATTTATCTTCTCTAATTGTTTGTAGACATTGTTCAAATATTATCACTAAGTTCATGCATTCACTATGCCTTGATCTCTGAGCTACAATGCATTAATAAATTCCTCATTACATGTGAGTTTAATACAGAACCAAAATATTGTATCGAGTCCAATAAAGCATAAACCTCACCATTTTGTTCAGAGCTTGAGCATTCTCCAATCACAATTTCCAACACATCAATCACATACGAAAATATCATAATCAAGCTTATTAGTATCCCATAAGAACCGCAATACGTATCTCCAGAACGTTTAATGTTGGTCTCCTAATTCAAACCTTTCCCACTTAGAAGTTCACCACTTTTGGTTTTTTTCGATAACTTTAGTAACTTGTTTATTGTGAATAATATCACAACGATTGCAAGAGGCTCCAACAACGTTCATTGCATTGGTGACTAAATTGAAAAGCAGCGTGATTTGGGCATGATTTTTTGCAATATGAATTATTGTCAACTGCAATTGATGGGCAAAACAATGAATAAAACACATATTTGTTATCTTACAGAGTGTTTTTAGTCTATTAAATTCACCTTGCATATTACTAGCACCGTCATAACCTCACGACCTCGTAATACTCAATTGACGGTCGGTAAACAATTTTATAATGACAACTTTAAATGTAGCTGTTGTGATTTCTTCAACATGTCTAATGGCAATAAATCATTCAATCACACATCTTTTTTTGCCCACAAAGCGTATGACAATGACCGTCTGCTACTTGAATGATATATCACAAGATTCACCAACCAAAATAGAATTAGTTTTTCCCCAAGATCTTTAAGAATAACATCGATGGTCTATTCAGCAGCTACATTTGCAATGTCATTTTGAATCTCAAGTGCGGTCAATTTATGATTTTTTGGAGCATTTTGGAAGACAACATTCTTAATATTTTAATTGTGGTTAGTGATAAATTGTAAAAGCTTAAAAAAGTTGTCTTGATTGTTTGACTTTCTGCTTAGTCATGGCCATAAAATGCTAAGCCTTGGTGTAGAAGAAAACAGACCCCAATCAACGGATGTATTTAGATGAATGCAATACTCATTTCTTGTTCAATCTGAATGCCTAGTAAAACATGTCTGAATTTGTTGGTCTTGCTTTAATAATTCTTGACTCTTCATATAAGCTAGATTATGATTACTTTTGGACCCTCCAAACATGAGCTTAAAGTTTTTCATTATTTTACTAAAGTCTTGAACTACAAAAACATCAGCATCACCTTGCTCCCCAATGTTTGGTCGAAAAATATAACAACACAAACAAAATGCAACATCTTTTGTTATGTTATACTCCAACAAACTCTCATAGTCATCATACCAACATGGGTTAAACTGTCGTAGTACACTTCTTATTTTTTTGAGAAAATTTGATTACGAGGCTAATACGGTCCCTTTAGCAAGTGTGTTCTTCAAATTTTATTTCGAACATTAGAGTTATGCTATGAAATTCGAGTTCTAAGCTGGGGTCTGTTTAAAGATTTGATAAGTCAGGTTCTATTCGACTCATCTTTGAGGTAAACTCCATTTGAGGATGGTCATCATTTTCTTGGATAGGAAGAATTTGAGGCGTTTGTTTTATTTTAAGATACTTATCCATAGCTAAAAAAAATTTACTATCAATATTAATCATTTATATATAAAATTTATTAATGTGAACATGAAAAGAAATAATCAAATAGATGTAGTCAATAAAAAAAGAACATACATCAAAATATGAAGTCATATTGGTTGGCGTGTTAAATAACATACATTAATATTGTAGTCTTTAAGAAAAATACAAAATTACGGGATCCCTCCCAATACACAAGTTGTCACCAACCCACGGGATCCCTCCATTAATTTCATCTCGGTTCCCCAAATTCTTGAATCAGCTTTACAGATACCCAGGTTGGCTCCCACACCTCGATAGCTCACCATGAGAACACACTTGGCCCCCTTTATACGCTTGTGACCTCCCGAATTGCAATGATATATGCCCTAATCCAATCAACATGGCATCACAGACTCAACCGCAAACCTAATCAGCCCAGGGCAGTTTCCCCTGTTTTGGACCCAGATACGATTTTGTCAATTTTGACGCTTATTTCTTTGACTCCTCTAAACAGGGAGCTTTAGGTGTGTTTGCAATCGATATACATGGACGAGTTCTCGCTACATCAACATGACCTATAGTAGGCACAGTTCTTGATAGTATTATGGCGGAGTGCTATGCAGTAGAGGTGACCCTAATTCTTATCCAGGCACATTAGTGGAGGACGGGTTTCCTTTTTGACGATTCGGCGAACATCATTACTCTTCTCCATGATGATGACTCTCGCCCTACTTTTGCTATGAACTGGTTTGGCGTCTACTAATTAGAAATATTAGACACTTGTTCTTTATGTTTCCTTTATGGAATTGTAAGTATATATGTAGATATCTTAATGTGGAGGCTCATAACTTGGTGACAGACATTAGACGACAAATTTGTAATCATATTTAGCATATAAATATTATGCCTAATGGCTTTAACAAAAAAAATACAAAATTATAAGTAGGTCACGGGTTTGCTCTTAAAATCAAAAACTTCTTAATGTGCTAATGTGCAGGAGGGGTGCTTAAAGTTGAAAAACAACATCACTAACCATGTATGCTATTCTTATAATTAATTATTTCTAATTGAATTTGCATTTAATTGAATGTGAGATTGTTATCTTAGAATTTTTGCTATCATAAAAAATTATATATAAGTTAAATTTGTATAACAATGGACTTAAGTTAATGTTCATAGAAAAAAAAAAACTTTAAAATCACCAACATTGCATAATAATTTAGCAATTGTAAAAGTAAGTAAATAATGTTTAATTGAACAAGTTAAATACATGAAATTCTCTACTTGGTTTGTACAAAAATCACAAAAGTGGGAGCAGAATTGAGCTTAAATAAAAAAGGCAAATATGAAAATTAATGAAGATTTAATAAAATCGTCAAGCCCAAAAGATAAACGGAGCTTTCAAATTACCCATTGGAAACCACGAAATCGAAAATGAACGAGCTTTCAATTACCCAATAAAATTCACAACATCTAAAGTCGAATAGGTTCTCTTGCAGTTTTGTTTTATATACAATTCAAACCAAATCTATATTTCAAAATGTCCACTATTCACTCTTACCTTCAATAACCAATCCCTCTATTTAATTATCACCAATTCAACCCACCTAGAACGTGCTAAAACAAGCTTAATTTGTGACCTTATCAAATAATCATTGAAATTAATTAGCTCATAATTTATGGTGACTCGCTAATGGAACCTAAATGTTGGGAAACTGCAACTTAGCCATGTATTCACTTCCTATCAACACCAACATATACAATCCTTTAAAAATTGAAGAAACGACTAAATCATAATTATGAAGAATTATCGAATAAAAAATTCCAAATTCAAACACTCCAATTCAAGAGCAAAAAATCAAGGTTCAGATGCAAACAAAAAAATAAGTGCATAAAATCGCAACAATCATCCAATATAACTAAACTTTAGGGATTTTCGGATGCAAATTGATGGATTCAACATACACATTTTGATCGAAAAGTTAAAAATTTCAATAAAAAAAAGTAATTTTTGTGTTTTTGTGATAAAGTATGAATGAAATTCGATTGAATGGGATAAAGAACCAACTTTTGGTAATTTAAAATTTTGTTTTTGTCGAAGACATGTCTCTATCTATCATCACTGCAATTGCAATTGAGATCCCTTCAAGCTTTTCTGTTGAAGAGAAGTTTGTGTGTGTGAGTTGAGAAAATGAGACTTTGACTATGTGAGCTATAGATTAAGTACATTGTTATACAAATTTATAAATATTTGATAACAAACATTTTAAGATTACAATCTTATATTCAATTGAAACAACAAATAAGTAAGAAGAAATGGTAGGCATTATCAAGATATATGACCAAGTCATATGATAAAGTGAATTTGGTTTCTTAAAAATATTTTACAAAAGTTAGGATTTTTTTTTTAATTTTATTGAACTTATTATGCAATGTGTATCCACAGTTTCTTACTTTGTCGTATTTAATGGTAATCAACATCTTACTTTACACCCAACTGAAGGGTTAAGACAAGATGATCCGTTGCCAACTTATATCTACATTTTTGTGGTGAAAGCCCTATCTAGAAGCCAGAATTAAACTTGGACTCTGGAACAATTAGTAGCATTAAAATTCATAATGATTTTCCAGTTTTTCACACTTGCTATATGCATATGACTTGTTGGTTATTTGTAATTTTACTTTTCTTAATGTCCTAAAATTAAACATATTCCGAAGATTATTGTATCTTCATTTAATTATCACGGACATGCAAAAGTTTTGAGGAAATTGATAGGTTGTAGACATTTGAACGATATGAAAAGTATTTAGGACTTCTGCTTTATTCCCTAAATCTACAACAAATTATTTTATGTACATTCTAAATATTATTCAAAGCCAATTATCTTCTTGGAAATCCAATTTGCTTTCATAAGCATGGAAGACTGTCATGATAAAGTTTGTGGTTGCTGCAACTCCTATCTATATTACGATGAATTTCCTTCTTCCACATGGTTTTGTTAATCAAATTGACACATGGATTGGGGATTTTTGGTGGAACCATTCCTCGGCTAAAAAGTCCCATCTTTGCAAATGGAAGATTGTTGCAAATTACGAAATAAATGTAGGGCTAAATACACCACTCATGAGGATTGCTAAATATACCACTCATGAGGATCAAGAACAAAGCTCTTCTTTCTACATTTGGTAACTCTTTGATTAGTCTGATAATATGGAATCCATAATACTTACGACTTTATATTTTCCAGATCATTTTTTGTTTAATCACAAGTTACATAGAAGTACAATTTCTTTTTTTAGCCGAGGACTCAAACATATCATTAAGGAATTTCACCAACAATTTGAGTAAAAATTGAGGATAGACACAAAAATTAATCTATGGGATGAATACTGGATCAAAGATTTTTACCCTCTTAGATCTTTTAGCTTAAGAAATCCTCTTCCAAATTTATCTACAGGTGATAAATTCATGATCCTTCAAATCGCAAAATAATGTGGAATTTCCCTATTTTTTCTTATTATATTTTGGAGATAGAAATTTTCACCTCATTGTCGTAAGCTCCAATATGTGGAGTCTATAGAGGATGTTCCTACTAAGAAGACATCTGCAAGTGGTAAAGTTTTTGTTACACATGCATATATACGTTTTTATATATTTGAATATTTTCAATTGATTTCTCCTTCAAATGATATTAGTAGGAAAAAATTGTTTTGTCATATATGTGCTTCCTAAATTCTTGAAAGATGTAAGACTTTGTTATGGAAATTATGATGAACATAATATTGACTATTGTTGAGCTTAACAATCATCATATTAATGTAGAGAAACAATGTTAATTTTGCAATGATGTATAGGAAGATGTCAAACATTTATTCGTCGATCGTGTGCTTGCCAAACAACTTTGGTTAGTTCCAACATGCCCAATTATTTGGATTCGTACGCTATTTCACCATTTTGCTGAATTTTTTCAGTTCTTTCCTTGCTCAGTAAGTTTAAATCAATCATATTTTTAGGTCTGGTTTCAATATTTTTGCCTAAGTTTGATGTTATTTGGCTTTGCCACAATGAACTTATTTTTCATAACAAAAGATGGTCCATAAACAGAGGTAGGATAAGAGTTTGGGATACTTTGCTAGCTCGGCAAGAAAGTTTTAACACTACCCTTTCAGATCAAAATATTAGTATCTCGATTGTTTATTCCTTTTGTAAATGGTAATGATGATGAGGCCCATGCTGATTTTACTGCTAGATGGTTTGGAATTGAAAACAGAATGTTTCTTGTGCTCCCAATTTGGCCTCATGGTGTAGAAAAAATGATTAGCTGATGATGACTTAGCTCATAGATTCGAACAACTGGTTTGTATGTATACATTGTCTTATGATAGGGAACTTGTTGGTCTCGAGCTGTTGGAAATAATGCTCAGTTGGAGCGCGTCCTTTTGCAGGAAGAAATTATGGTTGTTCAGTTCAGTTGTTGAGATGAAAACATATTTGAAGCCCTTGGAAGCATGGTGCGAAGATGTTAAGAAAATGATTGTTCAAGACTTACAACAATATCTTATTTTTTTGAATGATGTTGATATTAGTTTTGTTAGTAGAAGTTGTACTAAATCTGTTTTGAATTATGCAAACGTTCTACTTAAACATGGTCTTCTCAATGCTCAAATTGAGGAGAGTGGAAAATGTTGTTCATGTACAGTGTAGTTTTAGCTAATACTTCTAGTATTGTCTTCAAAAGCTGAAACAAAAATAGATTGAGATTAACTTAAGTGATCTCTGCAACCATGAAACACTCGTACCACATCAAGGCTTCAAGGGGCATATTCATATGGTGTTTATGGAGATTTTATTTAGTGGGCAAATGGTTGGCAACACTTTCAAAAGAGAAAATGAACTATATATATGAGGTGTTTTTGCAATCCACAGTCGATGGATCAATTTTTTTTTTGGGATTATAGGAGGTATAAGAGGTGTGAGAAACTGCTTTATGGATGTAAAACTTGTATGTTGTTTAGTTACGAATAAACTATATGATTAACTTTCCTGATGATAGAATCAATTGAATTACCTTGTCTGATTGGTGTATTGAGATTGCCTTGTGCAACATAATGAAACAACACTTTGAAAATGATTGATTTATTCCAAATTATCTTCCCTCTTTCAATAACCATAAGATCTTCATATGCCATTTGCCAACATTCTAGTATGTTTAGGAGTGATTCCTATGAGAGTAGTATTGACCAATCCATTTATATGTCCAAATGTCACAAGATTTCCCATCAACTATCATCCAAGTACTCCCTTACTTAAAAATATCCATTACTTAGACTATTAATGGTTGTGATGGTTGCTATGATTATTCACTTCCCTGACCGTTGAGGCAATTGAGATGCATCAACAATTCATGTGGAGATCATGCCCCCCCCCCCCCTGTGGTGGCAAAATACGGGGAGCCATTTCAACCCCATCAGTAGAAGAAAAGACTAAAGCTTATAGCATCTTGTGCATAAGGATCCTCATGTCTGAGTTCCATTGTCACTAAATTGAAAATATAAGGGCACTTATAAAACCGAAGAGGAGAACAACATAGAAGGTGTTGATTCTAAGCCTTGACGACCATAATTAGGTACCCAGTCTGATAATGGAAGGACCAATGGAGCTTGAGGCTGAGACTGATAAAATAAATGAAAACAAGCTTGATCATGACGAGCCTTCAAAAGGTGCTTGAGAATGCTCAATAAGAGGAACCGGTTTGTTGTGAATTAAAAAGAGAGCTTGGACAAGAAGTTTCGTTTATCCATCTGGGTTTTCTGTTCCTTTTCTTTTTCTTATTATGATGAAAGGAAAAAGAAGAAGGGACTGACTCATTATCAGAGAGGGAGTGATGGGAGCTTGAGTCTAACTGATTTTCTAGAATAGACAAATTGTTCCTCATAGGAATTGAAAAGATGATGATCTATGAGTTAACAGTAAGTGACTCAGGTTGAGAGTTTGGATAAAAAAAAATTGTGTTTTTTAATGAGGGAGGTAGAATTTCTGAATTAGAGTTAAAGATATAAAATGATTGTCCATCAGCCTCTTCTGGAAACACTTCAAGGACCGATCGTGGGCTAGGACATAGTGTAATGGGCCATCTTCCACTAATGGATCTAAATTTGTTGTTTGAAGGAATTCAGGTTCTTTGGGCTTGGACTATCCGAAAATTGAAGGGGGCCTCCAACACCATCTTTTTGTTCCTCAAATAATTCTTGACAACGTTGAAGATTTGGAGAGCTTGAGATTGAGCACGTGTGGTGCAAAACTAGGAGAAATTTGGGGAAAAAGATTGATTAACCCAACGCTCATCTCTTAACATATATCTTTCTATCAATTCTTCCACTGACCAAAGCTTAAAGTCATTAAGGTTGTATCTATCAGAGGATAGTGGGGGTTCACGGGGACAATATCTTATCCATAACTTCTCAAATAACTCTTTGGGTCTGCATTTGATATTTTTATGTCCAATGAACTCACAAAAATAACAAAATTTTGGAACTATTTCGTATCAATTGACATCAGAAGGGTCGTTGCAATATCAAAGGTAAGCTCAAGATTGTTAATGAATGATTTAGAAATGTTAATGAGGACTTGAGCTCTCAAATAAGTATCAGCAAATAGAGATTGAAGCTCCTTAGTAAGTGTCAAATGTTGACCTAACTCCTTGCATACATTTCACACTTGTTCATGTCTCAACAACTCCACTGGTAGATTAAAAATACATAAACAAAAAAGGACTAAATGGAATTGAATTAACCTTAGTGGTTGATTTTTGTCTCCATTGTTGGACTGCAAAACACCCCACCACGAATAACCCATGAGCCCTCTTCAATAACACGAGTAAGATTAGGGTTTGGGGCGAAGTAAACTTTAAAATAACCTTTAGCAAAAGGTTGAAACTCAGTAGGATATGCAGGCCCCAAATAGTTCGAGGAGTAGCAAAAATAAATGATTGGGAATGAATTGGTCGGTGATTAGACGAGCTATGGCCACCAAGGACCAATTAGGACGTAAGGTACTAAAGGGAATCCTAATAGGACGATTTGAAATACAAAGTTGATTTAACAGACTAAATCTCTACAAGATGATTACAATAATATCTACTGACTAAATATCGGCCACGAAGCTCAGGTAGATAAACCTACACATAAAAGCGACAAACGATAAGAACACGTAAAACAAAAACTCAGAGCAACAACTACTACAAAGAACATATTATAGAAATAAAAAGGTAAAATAAAAATCATCCATCAAAATTAATTCTCAGAAAAATTTGCCACATAGAGCAAAAGAGTCACCACTTCACAAAATGAACTGTAGAATAAAACTAAAAATAATCACTATAGAATTTTAATATTTACATAATTAGAACAAAATGAAAGGAAAATTATGAAGCATACAATTTCTAGAAGTGGAACTCGAAAAGATTAGAAAAAGTATACCAAGGAGAGCGAAACACTATTGAAGAAAATAGAGAAAGTTGAGCTTAAATACAATAGATTCTATCAGGGAATTGAAAGAAGATAGAATATATGCTTGATTGGAGCTTCGAATTGGAAGACGAAACAGGAGGTGTGATGGAGGTAGCCATCTTTGTGAAGCAAGAAGTGGTTTACCCAATCTTATGTATGGCAAACTTAAAAAACACTATTCACATAGTCATTTTTATTTGTTGTTCAATCTTCACCTCCAAATTTTTTTTTTACCCCTAACCCTTCCCACCCCAAATGCCGCCGGCATGGTTCGAATATTGGACCTGTGATTCCATCCGCCATAGACATACATTGAGCTGGTACTCCATTGGCCTTCACCTCCGATCATTCTATTTGATCATCTACTTTTATAACGCAAATTCAACTTTACTGTAGCAAGAACAGTGAAATGTGTCAAGATGTCAATCCGTCATTTTTTTAAATACCGAAAATTTCCTTAGCAAATTTCAAGATTTTCGAAAGTTTCCCTCCCATTCCATTCACAAATTACAAAATGCTCATACTTCGCCAAGTTACAACACTGACCTTTCCCATTCTCCAATCTAAAAAATGCCCCTCCCATCCCATTATCCAAATTACGAAAATGTCCTTGCTCATTTCCTAAATTACAAAAACTCCCTCCCATTTACCAATTTACGAAAATGTCCACCATTTGTTAAATTACAAAAATTCCAATCATCTCGAATGCCCATCTCATTCGCCATATTATGAAAACACTATTCATTTTCCAAATTACAAAAATGTTCTCTTTATTTTCCATCCACTTTAAAGCCAGTTATATCAAGTTATTAAGCCCAACTATTTCACTTAGTCCAATGATCTCAATATCTATTATTATATGATCAAATCCATTAGATTTTAACAAACCCCATTATCCTATTTACACCCTACATTTCTTTGTAGGCATAGGCTTGAATAAATTGCATGCAATCCTAATTTTTAGTTCAGGAAATGATCCTAACGGGTTAGGTACGGATTTACCAAGTCTCCGATAAAGTGATCCAATACGTTTAGGCAGCTAGACTTTAAAACCATTTTTTTGTCAGATTTGGGCATTTTTATACTTTTACCCATTCTCTTTAAAATACAACCACAAATATTATTTATAGAAGGGGTATAAGTGTAAAAAGTCTAAAACCTAATAAAAAAACCGAAATTCTAGCTGGCCTGGGTCAACCAGCGAGGTTGCTGCCTGGGTGGGGCAAAAAGACAATTTTGCCCTCCCCTTTTGAACCACCTTTTTAGAGAAGATGTTTAAAGAGGGGGGCAAAATTGTCTTTTTACCCCACCCAGGCAGCAAACATGCTGGGCGACCCAGGCCCTGTAGAATTACTCATAAAAAATGACTATAAAGCCTGAGTGCCTAGAGTTGGGGTTTGGCAAAATGCTAATCGTACCTAAATAGATGCATGTCATGATCAACATTTACCAAGTTTAATCCCTGACGGAACTCTAATATTGGACCGCATACACTCTCGGCGAAGCCCTTATAGGGAGTGAGGGCACCCATCCTCCTTGAGATGAGCGACAGCGTGCATAGTTCCCTCCCTCGCTCCCCAGAAGGGCTCGCTCTCGGTGTTTGCACGTGGCGTGACGTTAACGCAACGTGGCACTCTCTCGTCTCCCTATTTTCTCCTCTCTCCATCCGCGACACTCCCTCGCTCCATTCGTCACCAAGCACCGCCACTGACACACACATACACAAAGCAGAGCAGAACCCGATCTAACCTTCCAAACAAGTATCTTTCATTGGCGCATTCCATCAAACACTTTGACGACATAAAACCTTTTCTGTCTCTTACTTGATCAATTCATGATATCTCTCGGTGCTCGTTTACGCCATTGAAGGTTCGATGAAGAGGGGATTTACGGGCCTCAACAAGCGGCAACTGTCGCACTTCACCCGGCGCCACTCTTCCATACTGTCACCAGGTAATCCACTGTAACCCAATTTGAATGAATGAATTCATTTGGTTGAAGGAGGAACGTAGTTATTGGATTTAGATGTCATACCTAGAGGAGAAGAATTTATACTAACCGATCACACTGCTTTGTACCGAAAGATAGCACACTGTCTATCCACATTTAGTTTTCTGAAATTCAAGGTATGAACTATCAACTATTAATTTGTATTAGAACTCGAGTGGGTTTGATTGATTAGTAGTATTTGGAACAATTGGCCTCAATGGGTACTTGTAGAATCACGGTCTTTCCCTAGGAGAAATGAACTATCATACATGGTTCAATTGAATGTCTGTACTACTATGTATAAAGCCATCACCATGAACACTTAGAGGGCTGGTTTGTTCCATCTTCCGAAAATTAAACCCCCTTTCTCCAATTTCATCCACCATCTTGTATGTTCAATGCAATGTTTTCGAGTAACTCCCGATAGTAGTAAAAAGCAAGACGTGTGAGCTGATTTGATTAATTTCGATTCGTTATGGAAGGAGATTGCTATGTGACTCCGCAGGTTGCCCCAAGTTAAATCTCATTTGAGTTCCGCCATGAATGAAAACTTGGTTTCAACACTTTGTATAGGCCTAGCCACCTCTACTCTCCTCTTCCACGGGATGAGTGAGAAGATCGTACACACCACTATGTTCTCAGCATTACTGGCAGCGTCAAATAATGTCTTACCACTAGAAAAAAAAAATGAAGCCAAATCTTGAATGCATTCATATTACTTGTTTTTTTTCCACTAAATATTCCACGGTTAATGATCAAATAAGAATGTGTCTCTATTAAATTCGGGAGAGAGTGAGATTGATAATCAAAACAAGGATCAAATAAGAATGTGTCTTTGTTAGATTCAGGAGAGAGTGAGATTGATAATCAAAACAATTCTGAAAAAGCAACCAATGTGATTCAAGAGAGAGTAAGGCTGTAGAGTTCAAAATAATCACACAAAAAAATTATTTCTAGAAAGTTTTGTATTTATTTCATGTAAAGAAGTGATTGACCAAGTGGTTCAATCCCTGTTGTATTCTATGGTGGTGCCGAGTGGAAGATCCACGACCTTCCTTGGGGGTCCTTGACTATCCATCCAGAAATTCTCCTCCTTACTTCGCCTTTAGATAAATATTTTATTTCGTCTTAAATTTTATTGTGAAATCGTATATATATTTTTGATTTTATTGACAATTATTATTATGTTGAGGATATTTCTTAAGGCGGAACCTAAACAAATCATAACTTATTACAATGTGGAGTTTATTCCTATTTATAACTGGCCCAAATTGGGACCACAATTTTTTATGACGAGATGGAGGTGATACTATTGTTATTGTTTTTTGTTGTTATTACCAAGTTAATATTTTTTGTTATCAACAAGCAGACGCAAACACTGGCATTGGAGGAGCAAATGGTGTTGAACGGTTATCATATTTACTACATCTTCATAAGTAAGTAATGATATTTGAATTGTATTTTTTATTTATTTTGATGATAAAAATACCAAAAAGAGGACTAATGGCACTTTTCTACCTAAGATCCAAGCAAAAAGAAGTAACTCACATTTTGTATTCATCGAAATTTTTACTTAACACCTATGACTATAAATTTCTCAGGGAATTACAATCATTCTAACTGCTTAAGATTTCTGTTAATGACACAAACCAATTTTATAGAGAAAAGAGCTAGTATGACGCATCATGTGTGGAAGTAGTTTATTAGCCTTGAACTAGACGTTTAAACATTAAAATCGCTGCATATTCGTATAGGAGAATTTATTTGTTCTTCAAGTGTTCACATATCACATAAATTTATATTTATTTGTTCTTCAAGTGTTCACATAAATTTATATTCAAACCATACCTTGATATGATACAAAAGCCAATAACCTCCTGATAGGAACTTAAAAGTTTGAAATTACCAAGCAAAAACACACATTTGATACTTCTGAATTCGTGGATGTGCCAAGTGCCGATTCCATTATTCGGAGTATCAGAGCTAGTTTTATTTGTTTATTCGGTAAAGTAATTTTGAGAGTCTGCGATAGCGTACTGCCTATGTAAAAAAACCCTTCGTTTTAACAATTTTTTTTTCCATGTCGGACATGTATGGGATACTGTGACACCTGATACCCTTTAGAAGATCAACAACTTTTTTTCACCTATTTTAAAAATTTAAAATTTTTGCAAGTAGTACATATTCTAATCTGAAATAATATGATAGAAGATTTTGGCTTGTTCTCATATTGTGTTTTTAACCGACATGTTCAATACCTCGTATCGGTGTCGGTGTCACTGCTACATGGCTTACAACAAAAGAACCACAAAACCAACCAAAACGCAAAATGAACCAAAGTTGGATACCGACACCTTTTTATCCTCGGTTTAAATGTAGTCATTAAACCATGAATGACTTACACCAAGAAAAGAGAAAACTATTTATCTCCAGGGTCTCTAGATCCACGTCATACACTGAATCCTCAAAAGTTACTTCCATTCTGCTTCAATTAGATACTCCAAAAACAGAGCCAAGGGGGATGAAGAGCTGCATCAACTTTTTCTCTTTTGAGATGGAGTCAATCTTCCAAAGGGAGTAAAAACAGATTATAAGGAAATAATTAAAGTGCTTATTTTAGTGGAATGCAAGTATTCGTGAAATAACTGGTGACTTACAGAGAAAGATATTTATTAATTCATACAATAGTATTTAGTATCATACCGAATGTTATTGATCACTTACCTGTTGTAAGGCTTGTGCTACTTGTGCAGTTTTTCCACAGGTTTCACTAGTGTCCATGGCGAAAGGCCTTCTCCAGAGTATGCAAAGTTGAGGAGGGAATCATTGGAGAGTGAATTTGGGCATGTACTTGGAACCTTTAGCTCTAGAAGTTTTTCCGCTTATTACCGTTTTGGTCCATTTTTTGCTTTGTACAGAGCAGCAATTATCTCATTTGAGGTTGCAAAGTTAACCGTATGGCACTTTTTTCTTCAAGACATAAAAAGTCGTGCTGAAAAGGTAGTCATCTGTGCTTAAAATAGTTTGGGATGCATATTGAGTTTATATTTATGATTTGTCATTGTCTACATCATTGTCATGGTTATTGTTATTTCACAAGGTAAACATGTATGAGCAAGAAAAGAAAACGAAACCACTTATTACTTTGTTTTCACGACTCATTCATAATACGTTTTGGCTCACATGAGCATCAGTAACCATTTTGTCTTCATCTTTCTTCGCCTATGTTCCACATGACAGCATGTGTTGAAACTTGAAAACTTCCAATTTTGTTGGGGGGAATGGGAACTGTGACAACCAGCATCTTTCATATGATGAACAAAATGATTAGCCAGTTAAGCTAGAGATGCTGTACATGTGGGTAAAGCTATCCTAGATAGTAGCTTAGTTCCCAATCCAGAAGGATTTAAACAGGAAGTCAAGATAAGGGTGTGAGCACTAGAAAAATGAAAAAGAAAGTGGAGGATGTTAAAGATAAATAAATTGATATGAAGGAAAAAAAGTAGAAAATACAGAAATAAGAAAGGAAATGAACCTAGAGTGTTAAATGTCACTGTCCTGAGAGTAAGATAAATCCCTGAGGACCCTGACTATGCATATTCAAAAGCATATCAATGGCAAAACAAAAGCCCTTAGTATCAATGGCAGTATCCTCTACATTCCTTGCCCCCCCCTCAAACTCTTTCCTTCCAATCACAGCCCCACACTATTGCGAAGGTTACCGGGTTTTAATGAGACTTCTCCTTGGAAGTAAAGTAGGTAACAAGGATGCACGGATACGGACACGCGTGTCGTTTCAGACACTGACACGACACGCCAACTCGATAATTTTTCAAAAACTAGGACTCGGGATACGTCAACACGTCATATTATTTTTTTAATAAGTCATATAAATATAAATAATAATCTAATAAAATGCCCTCCTAGAGTGTTTTGAAGAAGATGGCATCGTTGGAAGAAAAAATTAAAGTAAAGAAAAAGTAGATGAGATAGGAAGTAAATGAGAAAAATAAGAAGCAAAAATTAAGAAGAAGCAATGAAGCATAGAGGTAGTCTATGCTTTAGTGGTTTTTTGCCCGATTTGTCTTAAATCCCAATTGAAATAGTCATCCTCACTTCAGATGGATCAACAACCATTATCTTACGTGGTTATTTGCAAACATTTAAAAGTAAAAAATAAAACAAAGTTGGCTTTCGAGTCTTGACTGTGTTTTGATCAAGTTTCGGGTGTATCGGAGGCTTGTTCGACACGTTGACCACATTGACCATGTGTCTGATACCTGCTGACACGTTGACCAAGTGTCCGACGCATGTCGGAGGCGTGTCGAATACGCGTCAGACACGGATACGACAAGTTTTCGAAGAGTCTGTGCTTTCTTGGTAGGCGAAATAATTGGTAAGCGTATCTCTGGAAAAACTAGGCATGATATGTCTTTACCTTGATTCAAGTAGGAAGAGTGCCACAAGATATTAAATGTGTGTAATGAAGTGGCTGACTCCAACAAATCTGCACTGCATAAAGGTAACCCGTCATAAATAGTAATCAACTGAGATTTTCTGAATTTTTTTTAAGGGTAGCACCATGTGCAATGTCATTATGGACTTGTGGAGGTTATCACATCCACATAAATGGCATATAAGTTAACTTGCAAATACAAGATGATGAATTCTGTTCTCATCTCTCGTAACAAGAACAATTAGGATATTAGCTTGTTATATCATTGCTGAAACATGTTAGTGTAGTATTAACTATCCATTTGTAACATTAGTAGACTTTCCATTCCTCATGTTTGTACGCAGAGTGCTGCGTCTTTGAAGTATTACTGTAACCTGGTGTTTTTTTATTGTCATCTTGTTTTAGTCTAGGAAGAGTGGAAGACAATACTTTTATAGCAATCATGGTATATTAGATGCTACCATAGTTTTTTTTATGGAAGGCACGTTAAAAAATTTAGTTATCCTCGACAAGGTATTGTTGAAACTTGAAACTGCTGCTTTTGCTTTATTATCATTTTTAAACATGAAAAATAAGTTTGCATCTATCCTTTCCCGCAAGTCAATGAAATTATAAAATCACTGTTTGAACCCCCCCCCCCCCCCCCCCCACACACACACACACACCAAAAAAAAGAAGAAAGAACCTTCTAACCAACTGTAGCAGGGTTAATAGAAACATAGTAGTATATTCTTGCATGTTGTATTTTGTTTTTACTTCATGTGGAACAATTTGTTGATCTTTCCTTATCTGTGATCTTTGCAGTTTAGGGAGACACTTATCCGTTTGGGGCCTTTCTACGTGAAGGTATTAAATGAGAAATTCGGTTACGTTTTATGTATCTTCCTTTCTTTGAGATTATTATTTTCATATTTGTAAGTTTTCTGCTTTAATCATCTCTCCTGCTCGTGTGCTATTTTTGTATAAGAATATAAATTTCCTCGAAAGGATGGGCGTCAATTGTCACCCATATATATTATCCATCCATGTAAATAGTAGTAGTCATTGTACCCAAATTATCTGCGTATTTGTAGCTGAGTTGTGGAATAGAATTATATGCTTAATTTGTAATTCGGATATATTCAGCCTTATTCTTTTTGGTGGTACACTCACATTTTGGAGTTTCTAGAACTCTGTATCGAGTTTCTTCTGTGCATGCGGCAATCATGTATATGAAATCACCCTTTGCATTCTGGGTGATATTATTTCGCATTGATTCCTATTTAACATGTTTTTTTCCTGCATTGAGCCTTTTTTTGTTATTGAAATCCGCCTGTTGGTTTGTCCGAGTTCTAAAACCTTATTTTTTTAATGATTATTATATATTATTTATATTATTATTATTATTATTATTATTATTATTATTATTATTATTTTAAGTAGGATTGTATGTATATATGTCATTTATTTATTTCCGATATTTTGATGGCGGTTTGCCAACAAGATTCCATTACTTTACAATTTTCAAGGAAAGATCAGTTTATACTGATGATGACTATCATCATCTGGTGTTTATTGAGGGAAGTTGATTCATCTTTTCATTTTGTCATCCTTCTTGCTTTATTTCAGCCTTTAATCTTAGGTCTTGACTCCTTCTAGCTTTACTTTGATTTCCCATATTGTTACGAAGGGAAAAGATTTTGAGGGTGAAAAGGTTTTGCCTCATATTCTTTGCTAATTTTTTGATGGTTACCAAATGCCAATGGAAATTACTGCATATACTATAATTTATATTGGATACCTCAAATAACGTCTCTAATGGTAGAAACACTTTGGATTTTGGTTTGTCAAGTACTTTCTTCCCTATTTATTTCATCATCATTTTGATGGTTGTCTATTCATGTTTTAGAGGCAGTGCTAGGTTATTCTTGGATTCCTTGCTGGGGATATCTTACATTTTTATTTGTTTGGCCAGCTTGGACAGGCTCTGAGCACTCGGTCAGACATTTTACCTACTGTTTACTGCCAGGAACTTGCTAAATTACAGGTAAATTAGCTTCCTTGCCCTATTAACCAACTTCTGAAAATTGGGATGTGTGAGCAAGTGATTGATGTGCTGTGCAGATTTCTTAGATCACAACATTTAATGCTTGAAACTTTCCTCGATGCTAGGATCAAATACCTCCATTTCCAACTACTGTTGCCATTAAGTCCATCGAGTCCCAGTTGGGTGCTCCAATTTCGAAAATATTTGCAGACATCAGCTCTGAACCCATAGCAGCTGCATCGTTAGGGCAGGTGTATAAAGGTTAGAGAGTTTGTAATTGCTTTCCTGATGAGAGGACATTCTGTCTTAAACTATGTTTGCGTTTCTTTACATTATACTTTTATTTCCTCAAAATGTATATTAGATTTGTCATTGACTAACATAAACCCTTACATTCTTGTTTGGCATTTGCAGCTCATCTGCACTCAGGCGAGCTTGTAGCAGTGAAAGTACAGAGACCTGGTATGTCACTCTTATTGACCCTTGATGCCTTACTATTTAACATGATTGGAGGCCAGTTGAAGCGATTTGCTAAGGCTCGAAAGGATCTTTTGGTGGCAGTCATTGAAATGGTGAGCTACCATTTCACTCTTTCTTTCCTTTTGTTGAAGAGCATAGTAAACTATGATGAGTGGTATCCTGTTCCATTTTTAACTTTTTTTCAAACTTGCTCATCTATTGGCATTGATGGGGCGTTTCTGCAGAAATTCATATTCTCTGGTTTGATAAATTGTTCCTTTCTCTGTTGCAACGTATTTCCTAGTGGGGAATATTTGATATTAAAAAAAGGGTTATTTGCCGGTGGCATGTTACTTGGGGCATCATGCAGGGATGTGCGACCATCATTTGATACATGTGCGAGAAGCCTACAAAGTGACCTCAACTTATAAATAAATCTTCACAGGAATCGGTTTGATATTGAGAAGGATATTGTTTGAATAGGAACTACGTAGTTTGTTTGTATCTAAATTCTCCGCATTGCATATTAATCACATTTTTTGCCTTTATTTCGCCATCTTTTGGATTGGAAAAAAAGTTTGTTTTCAGTTTTTGAACTGCAGGAATGTCACCAGAAATTGCTTTTGTGCAATAGAGCTATAGTTTGAAGGTTATTAAAAAAGAAATGAAGGTTGAAAATGATATGGATGAGGTGTTAAAAAAATTGAGAGGCATCATTAGTAAAAAATATGACATGTGATATAGTCGATTGCCTTTCGAGATTTCATGTATCCAAGCAACTTTGTACATAGGGGTTAACTCTTAGATAATATTTTGAACTTCTAGTGTTGTATCCATATATGTATATGTATATATGTTGTGTGTGTGTATATATATATATATATATTTGGATGATACACCCAGATACCAATGAAAGTGGTTTAATTATTGTTCCCAACTCCTTCCCATTTAGTACTTGCATATTAGTAGCATCTTATCCTTTGCAGTTTCTTTCACTAGGTCTCTTTAAATGTTTTAGTTACTGCAGTCCATCATGACTTCTCTTTTTGGTCTTTATTGCGACTTGGTTATTCTTATTACGTTTGTGTCTCTTGATTGTTAAACCACTCTTGAAGGAATGCTTATCCATAAGTACAGTCTTTGAATGATTGGGCAGGTCAGGCACATGTTTGAAGAAATAGATTACATACTTGAGGGACATAATGCCGAGCGCTTCGCTTCTCTCTACGGTTCCTATACAAGTAACTCCCATTGCCCTTCTATTTGGTTTGTGGTTTTCTCTTAAAAGCTATAGTATAACCAGGTAGTTTCCCTTGGTTATCATGCATTCAAGCATTGATTTAGCATTTAATTTTTTTTTTTTGTTTTTTTTGGCTGATTTCTTTTGTTTTGGTCTTTCGGATTCCCATCTTATGGTCCAGGGTGTTAATGTGGGAGTTGGAATGTGAAAAGAGAAAAAAAGAAAGATTTCAATGGTAGTTATTTTTCCCTTCCTACAGTCCATTTGGTAGTTTGTTTTTTGACCAATGACAATGAGATCACCGTAGGGTTCCTACGAAAGCAACGGGCATTTAGCACAAGCCTTTGAAAGAGGTTTGGTTTATTATTTCTATAATTTAAGTGCCCTTTCAAGGTTTGAAGCTGCTTTTTAGAGGGTCAGCTTAACATGCCAAGAGCGCTTTCGGGGTACCCTTCTTTTAAGCAAAAAGCTATAAATAAGTTGTGCAAACACAACATAATTCTCTCACAAATTGCTGCCACGGTTATTACATTTAATATCTGAGGTATTTATTAGTTCTTTATTTTGAAGTATGGAAAAAGTTGAATCTTTTTTATTATTAGGAACTGTTCAGGATAGTAACAAAGGGAAACCCCACAGCTGATTATCCTGGTAGCAAGAAGGTAAACTGTGTTAAGGTGCCAAAATTTATTGAACCTGACACGGAAGGCTGTACTTACAATGGAATGGATTGATGGGATCAAGCTCACAGATGTTGTTCGCTTGAGAAAGGCAGAGTTGAATCGGAAGGAACTCATTGACCAGGTAATTGGAGTTTCTTTTTGCTTACATATCTATTCTTACGTTGTAGTAGTAGTAGTAGTAGCTGCTTGAGGAATGAAACTGAATATTCCTTGAATATTAGTACCTGCTTGAGGAATGTTCTCTACTGCGGAGGGTATCCCTGTGTCTAGTGGACGATTTAACTCATTGGTAACTAACCACTTTGCTAACTAATTACTAATTCAACTGATCCCAGTGTAGTTTAAGGCGTTGAGGCGGATGAGCTTGAAAACGCCTCAGAGGCGAGGCGGACGCCTCACTTCACTGAGGCGGTCTTTAACATTTTTAAAGATATTTTATTATAATAAATTGAAACACATTTAGATAAGTAATATCATCATCATTTTGATAACTTGCATATGCCAATATGTACAAAAAGTCATACAATTATTTAGAATTGAAATAGAAACATAATAAAGCTGCATAGCATAGCAAAAGATGCACTACATAAGTGTACTTAACTTGCCCTATCCATTAAATCACTAAAAAAGAAACAAACCAAGAAAACATCAAAGCATAATGTAAACTAGTTCATCAACTTCTCATTGGTTTAACTTTGGAAATTTGAAACAGTGTTTGGAAAATTAATGGTTGAATTTGAAATAGTATTTGGAAAATTGTAATTTGGTGAGGCATCGCCAGCAGGTCTCATTGGTTTAACTTTGAAAGTTTGCGCCAAATTTTGATCCATATACTAAAATATTACGATTCATACACTGAAATATTACTTATTATTGTTTATTGTGAAAAAAAACGCAGCAGAACAAATCATATAAAAAAGGAGCAGAACAAATCATATAAAAAAACACATAACAGATCATTAAAAAAAGGAGTAGAACCGATGATATAAAAAAGAGTAGAACGGATCATTAAAAAAAACTGCAGAACATATCATATAAAAAACACAGGAAGGAGAGGGAAGAAGAAGAGGAAGGAGGAAGAAGAAGAGAGAAAACATCCTGATATGAAGAGGCAACACCTAATTTGAAGAAGAGGAACCTGATTAGAAGGAGAAGAACACACACAACAACAACAATAGCCCCCAAGGAGTCGTTCTCTGTCTAAAATTCTAAATACCCCCCTCTTAACCTTAAAAGACAAGTGGGCTGCAATAGACTTTTGGTTTTTAAGCTGTAAATGGGCTGAGGCGGCCCGAGGCGGACGCCTCACTTCACCGCTCCGACTCGCATCATTTTGAGGAGCTTTTTGCCAAAACGCCTCGAGGCGCGCCTAGGCGTCCGCCTTAACAACACTGATCCATTATCTTTGTTTTATTTCTTGACAACCCTAATGAGATAATTCAAGGTTTCAGAACTTAATTTTCACACCTTTGGCCCTTGCATCTTGTGGACATTGGCCAGTGCTAGAGCCTTCTGCTTTAGACAATCACTCAGTCACTTATCCAAATAGGTTAAACCAATTCTGTTTTATTTTTCCTTAAAAGCTGAGAAGGCAAAGCATGTAGTCACGTGGGTAGTGTCCTAGGCATGAGTCTCGCTAACTTGCAACCTCCTACAATGAGAAGGGGTGCTACATCATTTGCGCTAAGCAGTTGTTTTGGGGGAAAAAGTAACAAATTCAGATTAAAAAGGCCGAATGTTTTATTTTTCTCTACTTTTGTGGTTGCATTGGCTTGCATCATTTTTATAGGGGCGAAGAAAATAAATTAAATTTTCTTGCAAAAGCTTGTAGAATGATGCAAGTTCAATAATTTTTAATTTGATTTTGCAGGGACTTTATTGCTCTCTCAGACAATTACTAGAGGTGGGGTTTTTCCATGCTGACCCACACCCAGGGAACCTAGTTGCTATAGATGATGGTTCCCTTGCATATTTTGATTTTGGAATGATGGGAGAGATTCCTCGTCATTATCGAGTTGGACTTATCCAAATTGTAAGTAGCCTCTGAACAATCCATTTTGGAAGTATGCTTTTCTCTTCTCCTGTTTCAAGAAGTATCTAGTCTTAAAATCAGTCCTAGACAATACTGTTTCTGGTGTTTGAAGCAGTCTTGTATTCTTGCTTTCCTTGTAATTCAAAACCTTCAAACACATCCTTGATAATATACTGTCCCAAAGTCATTTGAATTTTTCACTTATTCTTGTGTTGGGCTTCAAATCCTAAGCATTGTAAGAAGTGAAGACTGCTTATTCGTGTCGTTTCTAAAATTTTCCTCTTTGCTTAGTATATTATTTGTAAAAAGGGAAGACTAGTCATTTCTGTGGTTTGTAGAATCTTTCCCTTTGTTCATACTTCATAGTATATGTGTGCATGTATGGGAAATTCAGTATGTACATTTGATGTCGACCTACTTGTAATTGTGTTATAACTTGTCTTTCAGCTCGTGCATTATGTTAACCGCGATTCTCTGGGCTTAGCAAATGACTTCCTTTCCCTTGGATTTATTCCTGATGGAGTTGATATACAGTCCATTTTCAGATGCTTTACGAGCATCCTTTGGTGATGAGACTCGGCCATCCCACGATTTCCAGGTCATTGTTATTTATCTATTTTTTTTACTTTTTTTTTTCTTCCAAAAGAAGCTTATATAGAAGCACACCTAGTTTCTCGACATTTCTACTAGTTTCTATTGAATTTGGTGGCCAAAGTATTAAGTAGTTCTTGAACTCTTTCTACTTGTTTTCAGGGTGTAATGAATCATCTGTATGATGTTATGTACGAGTTCAATTTCTCTCTGCCTCCAGATTATGCACTGGTAATCAGATCTTTGGGATCACTGGAAGGGACTGCCAAAGCATTGGATCCCGACTTTAAAGTTATAGAGAGTGCCTATCCATTTGTTGTCGCAAGACTTCTTGCAGATCCAAATCCTGATATGAGGAAAATACTAAGGGAGCTTCTTATCCGCAACAATGGCTCCATACGGTGGAACCGCCTAGAACGTCTGGTAAGGAATATTTTCACGTTTTTCTCCTAAATCATATCGAGTAATCATTTCCTGCAAGCATTATATTATGAAAAATCCGTCATTATATGCTCACCTTTCTCAATTTTTTTTTGTAAGATCAAATGTGAATGTAGACATTTTCTATTACAGCTATGCCGGCATTTTCTATTACAGCATATTTTCTAGTAGCATTTGCCCCCAATCGATTTTCTAGTAGCACACTTCCTCAACATTTTCTAACCTACCAACAGTTCTGTTTCATGAGTTGCTTATTTATATGTTTCATTTTGATTATCTCGATCTGCCTCTTTTGTTTTTGCTTATACACACACATATGGATCAAGCCTTAACTGGAAATGCATCCTAGGGGGGAACAATGAAAGAAAAAATCACATTGTATTCTAGGTTGGCACCCCAGTATTCCCACAACCAGAGTAGTTTTCATGTTGACAGAGCTACCACCTTTGTTACATACACATCTTTTGTCTATTTAAACTTTAATCTAATTATGTTGCATTGAGACATAAAAATTGGGGCAAAGAATTGTCAATTTTGTTGGTTAGTGTTATTTCTGAACTTGAACATACAATTACTTGGTGCGTATTGCCTTGGTGTGTAGGCTTTTTTGATGTTTTATACAATAAGATCATTATATTCTGCAAAAAGTCACAATTATAGGCGTCCTGTGAGCATTTATTTAAAGGATAGTCATAATTGAGAAGTAAGAACATCCATTGCTTGTAGACATAGTTCATTAATTGGAAATTCCAATATCAAATTCTGTTGTTCATGTACTTCAGATCAAGATCCATAATTCTAATCACTATACTCTATTCCAGATAGCAGCTATATCTGATCCAGCCAATGATTCTGCTGCAAAACCTCCCGATGATTCTGCAGCAAATGCTTCAAATGTCATGGGATGGAAGTACTTTGATATGCATTCAGTTGTGAGCGCGACTGAAGATCTTTTCCAGTTTATTCTTTCCGAAAAGGGATGGAGGGTGCGTGTTCTCCTTGTACAGGACATTATTAAAGCAGCTGATTTTTTCTATTGGAGGAAATTCTTCCATGCATTTTCAATGAAAAGTTGGAAGTGCAACAAAGGCCGGAATCCGAGGTTGGTTTGATTGTTTCTTACTATGTCAATTTCTCCTTTGACCTTTTTTTTTTCCTTCTCAAAGGTTGAGTTTTCACGAGGGTGGTTCCTTTAGTGCAAAACTGAACTTGTTGAGTTTGAAGTTGGTCACTCATGTGAGTGCATCCAAGTTTGTTGTTCAAAATTTTACTATTCATCAGACATTTATAGCGGACATACTTTTTAGAAAATTTGCTTCGTTACTACAAATAAGTATTTATACACAAACTAGGTATGGGTAGATGCAAAATCGTGTTGGCTTCAGCAGCTAATTAGTATTGATGCATCTTTTGCCTGCATTTTTGTTCGGTGTTCTTTAGTTTAAGACTAGAAAATCTAGGGTTGTGTATGGTTTGACTTCAACGTGGCTCTGCAAATCAAACCATGTTAGCCGGTTCGACATCCAAACCAAACCAATGTAATGAAACCGAAACCAAAATGTAATATAATTAATCGAGGAACCGAACTGAGCCAACAAAAACTATTCTAAACCCGAACTGAATCGATAAAATTATGTATGTTAAACATTATCTATTATTATTATTTATATATATTATATATAGGGAATGGCAATGGGGTGGATTTGGGCAAATCCGTCCCTGCCCCGTTAGGGATCGCAAATCCCTGAATCCGCCCTGCCAAACTATTTATTTATTTATTTATTTTATTTAAAAACCATTCCTGCTCCGTAGGATTGGCGGATATCTGCTCCGCCGTTGATCCGTTTATTGTTTGTGGTTTTGCTGGTGGATAATGGTTCCTCGCCTCGCCAAGTGCTTATTGGGCCTGAAGGAATACCCAAGCAATGAATAAGTGAAATCTAAGAAATAGAAAAACACCCAGTTGACAATATTAAAAAAAAACCCAGACGAAGAAACAAAAAACCCAACAAGGAAATTGCACCTCATGAAAGCTACAGGCAGGAGACGGGAATACTCTCTAAAGCACTTGCCAGGCAAGCACTGGACATCGAGAGAGACATTGGGAAGAACAAGACCTTGTTTTCCTTGTGAGATTACAAGATCTTTTGTGTTGTGCTCTTGGAAATGAACGAGATGCTCGATCTGTGAGACCCAGGAGCACTCCATGAGATGCCCGATTTGACGATTCTGATTCGCGAGAGAAGGCATAGCTGTCGCTCTTGTTCTTCCTCTTCTCTTCTCTGAAGAACTGTACTGCAAATTGATCGATAATTCGCCGGCTTGAAAGCTAGATTGATTGAGTTCTCTTACTCGGGTGGTCGACCAATCAGATAAGAGGAGATTCATCGAACGAATGGTAATGGAGAGTTTTTTTAGGGTTTCAGATCCAGCGAAGAAAACGAAGAGAATGAAAGAGAGGTGAAAAAGAAAGAGGTGATGTTTGGTTCAGTTTTGGCAACTTCGCAAAAACATTGGTTTGTTCAATTCAGGTTCGCCCCCTCCTTTACAGAACAAGAAGAAGAAGACTTGAAGGCCATGGAGAAAGTGGCTAACAGAGTGAGAGATCGATGGTTGGTGGGTTTAGGTTTTTTTTTCCCATTTTTAAGGGTTAAGGGTACTTCGGTAAATTTCACACATAAATGGATATCCGTGGGGTGGATAAGGTCAAATCCATATCCACCTCGAATATTTGACTGACGGTGTTTGGATATTTGTATTTGCCTCAAAATCCGTTTAGGCACATCCAAAACCGCCCTATTCGGAGCAGATATCCGTGAAAATCTGCCCCACTGTCATCCCTAATTATATATGAGATTTTAAAAATAAACATGTATATCAGTTCGGTTTGCTCTGGTTTTTTGAATCGAACCGACACCGAAACAAAACCAAACCAATCGGGCAGATCCGTTCGTTTGGTTTTTTGTTTGACCCTGAGAAAATCTCTGGAATATAAACATTTTGATTAGAAAAAGCCAAAATACACCCAAGGATGTTATGCCTATGGAATACGGAACTAAGGATAGAGATTAGAGCATTTGATTTCACCCATCTGAAGGAATTGTTTAAGAAACTTTTTAGAATGATCCTGTAAGGTATATACCAAATGGTATTTGCTGTTATTCTATCTAATTCCCAATAAGTTTCGAAGATTGTTACCATCGGTTTATTGGCTTAATCCTATTAAAGTGGCAGAATTCTTTAAGTTCATGTACTTCTTCGACTGCTAAGTAGGTGTAAGTTTTGTAGTATAGTCTACACAAGTTTATAACTATTTGTACAAAACACTATTACTCCATGATGATGTTTTAAACACTATTACTCAGTGGTGATTTTTTTTTTTTTCTGCACTGCAGGGACATGCAACCATTACTAGAGTGGCAAAAGGCCTTCGATCTTTTCATCAAGCTGTACAAATGGCTCCAGAGGTTTGGATGGCAATGTTAGTACGGATGGCAGTAAAACCTGAAGTTTATAAGTTCATGGTAGATATTGCTTGTGCCTTGTCACAACATTCTGGCAAAAAAATACCAGAAACTTCTTGGCTTTGTATATCTAAGATTCTTCACAATCTAACAGGTGACAACAGATTGTAATACTTCATTTTTATCCATGCTATTTTTTTCGGAATTTTATTTCTGTGTACAGGTAGTTGAAATATAAATTTGTGCTAGCAAGGTTCTTCGGGTTATGGAGGAAAAGTGCAAAATTTAATATTAGAAAAACCTCTAGGTAATTCAATATTTTAGGTGAACATATAATCTAAAGTTGATCACTTTCTCAAAGAAACCAGCATTTTCCTCGTTTCTGTCTAACACCACCGCCTACCGTTGACGCCACATACATAAACACCAGCATTTTTCTCAACACCCCCGCCTAATACCACGGACTACCTTTTGCCTCCATTTTCAATTTTGAATTTCTATCTCTTTCCATTAACTCGTGTACTGGCAAAGTAGCAATCAAACTCCTCGTTGTCCTTTCACTACTGTCACTCATTCTTGTTACAATATTCTTGACTACGGATTTGAGCCATAGCACACAGTTTTAAAGCAAATGAGAAAAAGCTTACCGTGAAATGGCTTATTTTCCTCGATCGGAATAGGTGGGTCATTCCTTCCTTTCCTTAAAACCGCACTTGAGAGTTTCCTACTTTAAACGGCTCAGCATCCAATAATTCTTTTTGTGTACCATCTTAATACACCCTATGAAAATCAATCTTAGTTAAATTTCTCAGCTTACCAACCCAAAACCTAAGTTTTGAAACCAAAACGAAAGAGAGGTTGTCTATGTGTGTGATTTGCTTGCCCATGTGACCAAGTTTTGGGAGCGAATTTATTGGTTGTGATATTTGGCTTTTAGTGGTTCTTTTAGTTGTTGGTAGTTGTTCTCGTTCTACCAAAACCAAGCAATTTGATTAAATCTGGCAGAGACCTTTTGGGTACAACTTTGGGTGCGATTTAGACTAATTCTCAAGATTATCAAAAGCAAAAATTACAGTACTCTAAGTTATCTTATAAATAAATTTGAATCGATTTAGACTATTTTTATGTTACTGTTTTTTTTTCAACAATTGGTGAAACAATCGAATGAGGAAGAGAGTGGAGAAGTAAGAGAAGGGGGGAGAGCTATCGAACCAATCGAATGGAAGAGAGAGTGGAACAGAGAGAAGATTCAATTAGAGCAGAGAGGGAATAATTCGATTTTGGATGGGGGAGAGTGGATGCCTGTTTATATTGGTGGCGTGGGAGAGCAGTGATAGTGTGAAAAATAAAACAGATAGTGTGAGTGTAATAGTGTGAGACAATTTATATGGGCGTGGAGTAGTTGTTACAAAAAAAAAAAAAAGGTTGAAACTAAAGATGAATTGATTAGTTCAGCACCAAACTAATCCAACCCCCGCAGGATCTATCAAGTTTTCGGGGAATTCTAATTGTCGAGGAAACCAGCGAGGAAACGCGCAAGGGAGGAGGGTCTCGCTGGTTTCCTCGCCAGTTAGACAATCCCCAAGTTTTCATTATATCCAACTACTGTTAAAACTTGTCCCCACCAATTCACATTATTGCATCAAGTTTTATATACCAAATGATCAAATTGTTATGTTATTATAATAAGCTGTCAATGGTTAATTTGATTATACTGCTGAATTTGCTAATTAATTAGTTTTTATGTGGTCGAAACTGAATGGTTGAGGAAAGTTTTCATGTTTCTTAGAGCATTGACATGAAAACTTCCCTCAGCCTCTCATCCGAATGAGCTTATGCTAGATGATCATGACATATGTTCTCTATCTCATAGCCACGATTGTAAGATGTCAACAAGACATTTGATGTCGTTCTTAATGTTGGCTATTTTTGGGTTAAGTCTTAGCATTTTTACAATTCTACCTCTTTTATAGATGATATTTGTAATTATGTTTTAAAGAGAAGATAAAAAATATAAAAGAGCTAAAATTTGATCCAAAAATGACTGACTAGACTTACTCGTTGAGAAAATAATTACACAACAATAGAGAGAAGGAAATAAATGACAAATTTTTTAAAAGTGGCGGTGTCTAAGAGTGGCACTGGTGTCAAAGATTTATTGCCTAATGACAAAGGAGGAGGAAGTTGAAGTTGGTAGCAATGCTTCAATCCTTTCACTCTCCTTTTTGACTTTCAGAAATGTCGTTTGTTTAGTAGAAGAGCACTACTACGATGCCTGATCTTGTGCCTGATGTTGTGCCTGGTAGGGCCAGACACTGTTGATATTGCATTGAGATAGGTGTAACACCCATCTCCAGGCAAGATCAACGATGCCAGGCACATCACCAGGCATAGGGCCAGACATCCTAGAATTTCTGTTAGTAGAATACAGTGAAAGCTCTACAGACCTATCCTGGACAAAGCAATTTGATTGGGACAATACATCCTTGAGAAAATAACACCAATAATTTCAAAATTATTATAAAAAAAACTTGACTGAGAATCTGATAAAGACTTCATTGCTTTGAGTTTGTGCAAGTACAATGCTACTAGTCCATTGATTCCTGGAAGGTCTAGTGAAATCTACATCAAAATTTGTTTAATCCTCAGCCGGTCTAATGAAATCTATGTCAAATTTCTTTAATGATAAGTGGCAAACAAGATATTTTGCACACTAAAAATGTAAAAATATCAGTTTTCATAATGTATTAGCTAGGGTCGTTGAATTCGAAGTCTTGACTTTTTCATATTTTATGCGGACCTACTCTTATGACTTGTTCCCCTTCCCCTACATAAGAAAATATTAATTAGAAGCACTGGATGAGCTTCGGATTCTGAAGGACAATTATGAAGTTGTTTACTCTTAAAAAATTACAGGTTATCTACAAATCAAAAGCTTAATCATTGTTTAACTAGATTGATTTTTGTTTTTTGTTTTTGTAAGAGTTTTCAAGATTGGACTCTTTACATCTTAAATCCACGTTCTAATCTAAAAATTTACCCCAATTCTAATTGTCGAGAAAACCAGCGAGTGAGGGAGGGAGGACTCTCCATCCCCCCTCGTGCTCCCTCTCTCACTGTTTTTCTCGCTAGTTTCCTTGCCAATTAGTCAAGTTCAAAAATTTAATAAAACAAAGAAAAACTCTACTCAATTTTTTTTTTTGGTTTTCAGAAGGTGGGGTGGTCTCAATAAAGTTGATCTTATCCATTTTACTAAGATTCGTGGCTAGTGATTTAATCTAATATTTAGAATCAATGGATAAGGAACAATAAAGCATGTGGATATTTGTATCTCACAAATCACACATGTATTAAGGTGAAATTTCTTTAGATAAAATATTGTCCCCGAATCCGACCATTTAGATCAAATTGGATGCTTCATTATCATTTCAATGGTTCTTTTTCAAATGAATGAATCGTTCATCATATCCACGACAATCAACCAAAAGAAACTAGTAGAGAAAAATGTTCTCAAAATCTATACAAGAATAAGGACATCCACAAACCATGCTCTCCAAACTCAACCTCATTTTACTTTGTTCTTGAAGTTTGGAGAGCTATACATGCACGCATAACAATATTACAAAGATATTCTTTTATAATAAATTAGGTTTAATTATTGTTTTAAATTGTACATTCAGATAACAATTGAACATACTTTTGTCTTATTAAATCATAACTCAAATATATATATCTTATAAAAAGCCTTAATCACCCTTCAATCTCACTCATGTATGTCAAGACTTCACAATACCGTATTACAACCTCAATGGTAAAAAAAAAGAGTTTTTTTAATTTTTTTTAACGACACAAACAAAAATAGGGTTGAAAATCGAATTGTCGGTTTGGTTTTTCACCTAAATCGTGAACCAAACTGACTTTGGTTGGTTACAATTTTCAAATTGAAATCGAACCGACTATTAATAAAATCGATCCGAAACTGAACCGATTCTAATTTAAACAAATCGTAATTGAATCGAACCAACTAAAATCAAAATAAAACCGAATCGACTGACTATTTTAAATTTATTATATAAATTTATATAAAATATATATTATTTGGTAAGTTAAAATCACATAGAAATCAAAAATCGAAATCTATTCAAACTAAATTTAAATTTAAACCGAACCAATCGATTTAATTTTAATCGATTTTGTCAAATTTTTTTTCAACACTTCTACAACAGAGTCTGGAAGATACAATTGTACTCCCCTTTTTAAATACCTTTTTGAAATGTGTTTAAAGGCAGGCTGGGAAACCAGGCCAGGCTCTTAAGAATGTCTGTTTTTTTTTTTTTCAACCCTAGAGCAAAAAGAACACACTTAACCTGCATGACCGCCACGTGGACTGTAGACAGAATGGCTCACAAATGTGGACGACTGACTTTAATAGCTCATTTTGTCTGCTTGACCGAGTCCGTCCCAACTCTCTCCTACACGAACCCGCGTTGACACGTCATCCACCCGCCCCGTTTTTCGCTACGAGGCAACGGCAAACATCACCCACCCTCTTCTTTTTCCGTTTCCCTTTCCGTTTCTTTTTCATCTTTATTTTTTATTTTTTTCTTTATTTTCTTCTTCTTCTTCTTCTTCTTTTCATTTTATCTCTCTCTCTCTTCTCTTCAACCAAAACCTTAATCGATCGCTCGTCATGAAACGAAACGAGTCTGGTTTTGGTTTTTGAATTTGTAACTTTCTTCTTCTTCTTCTTCATCAGTGTTAACTCTTCTTCGTCGCTTTCTCCTTTACTTCTCTCTTTCCATTTTGTTTTGTTTTGTTTACAACTCTCTCTCTCTCTCCTTTCGCTGATGGCATTTCTTCGCCCTTCGTCTCTCTCTCAGGTAACTTTTCACTATAGCTCGCTCGCTCTGAATCTGTGAATTGAATCAGAGATCTCCTGGATTAGAAGGTTTTGTGAGTTTGATCTGCTTTACACCTTCTGATCTGATGCTTGTGGATGAAACAATCATTTTAATCGATTTTGTGAATCCATAATAAAATGTTTGTAGAGATTTTGTGATTCTTGATTGTTCCGTGCAGCTCCATGATCTGGTGTTTCTGCACATTGAATTCGGTTTTCGAGACTAATTCGATTGTTTTGCATGTCTGTGATGTGTTTTTGTTTATGTTTCTCCAACAAATTTTAGATTCTTCGTTGGTTGATGCTGCTTCGTGATCTGAAATTTTCGGCACATTGAATTCGGCTAGCTTCTAATTCGATTGTTCTACAATTCTGCCATGTGTTTATGTTTGTGATTTTGAAAGTTTTTGATTCTTCATGTGGAGTAGTTGTTCGGTTGGAGTTCACGTTCTGATGTTTCTGCAAATTGAATTGATTTCATCGGTATATGTTATAAAAGTTTGCAGTTCTTCATGTTAAGAATGGTTCAATCTGCAATTCTGCACAGTGATCATGTTTCTGGAATTGTATCTGATTTTACAGGTGTTTAGGTTTGGGAAATGGAGATGATGTGGTGGTGAAATCCAGATCTTAGGCTTTGATTTACATGCGCAATAGGTCTTCATTGCTTTGCAATCGTTTTAGGTTAAAGAGGTTATTTATTAGTGTAATTTGCTTGACTGTAATCACGATCATGGGCTATTTGAATTCGGTGCTATCTAGCAGCGGAGCTCATGTTGATGATGCTCCTGTCAGCGGCGGCGGTCTCAGGTTTACTAATTTCTTTCAATTAATTTTGGTTTAGAGTTTGCATGTAATCTGAGTTCCATTAATTGCTAAAAGCTTATTAAGTATTCTTTAATTGTGATCATTTATTGTTTTCCTTCTTTTTATTCTCATGTTAGTTGCAATTAATGAATGATTTCCTGGTGCTGATCTCAATTTGATTGAGGAACACATAACTGTGCTATATGCATTTTTTTTTTAATTGATTGTTTATTACTTGCCTTGTGAAATAACATTACAGACTAATTGAATCTCTAATTTGATCACGTCTAAATCTGATGCAAATTATCTGATATATCAGTGCATGATCCTTCATTGTGGTTGAATATCAAGGGAGAATGAATACCCTGTTGACGAATCTGTGGTTTTTAACTATTTTCTCTTTTTCATTGTCCTGTTGAGGTAGTTAACAGGAACATGCCAAAGAATAGTTGGTCAGCTTGAAATATCGTTATATACGACAAATCTATGGGTAATACCACGTTGAGGGAGATAGGGTTACGTATTTGATTGGGGATAGTTTGTGTTATTTCAAATAGTGTTCTCTTTCTGTTTCAGTGTTCTATTGAGGTAGTTAGCGTTCAAGTGTTGAAGAATAGGTAGTTTGCTTGAAAAACCGTTATATATGTCAAATCTACAATTTGTACTGTCTTGAGGGAAGTCCAAAATGGGATACTTCATGTGTTTTTCGTTGTCCATATCTAATGATTTTGGGGTTTCTGCTACTTTGGTTGACGGAAGCAATGTCTCAATTTTCCTTCACAGTTTGGTGGCGCATGCACCACATAACGACAAATGAAGAAAATTAATTGTTGCTGACGCAAAGTCGAAACCGACATAAAAGAATACATTAATTGAAATAAACATTCTAGCACTGAACTGTAGAATATTGCATAGTTCATTTTTGTCCGTGCTCACAACTCTTTTCAAAAACAGTCTCAATTACTTGCGCACCTTCTACTAATTACAAATTTTTTCAAAACGTTCTGTTTGCCCATTACTATTACACTATGTATTAAACTGTCATAATAACTTGTGTGTCGTTATCCTTGAGTGGAACTTCTCTTTGTTTCAAGCTTCAACTAGCTACTTGATTTTCAATAGTCCACTTTACTGCCAGTATCATTCAATCATTTTACTTCAATGTTGTGGTTAGAGATAGTGTATGCTATAAAACTGGCTATTAATATTCAAGTGATCCATGGGTAATCACTACTCGTCTTTCACTCGATAGGAAATAGCAAAAAATTTTATTGCTTGATCAACCCGAGTTAATTGGTGAGTACTTGATTGATTCAACCACAGCTAAAATTGGTGGGTTAGTTAGTCTTTATATTATTTATTATGTCTTTCTTGTCTATTCCTACAACGTTGTGAAGTAGAGAAAAAGAAAGAAAAGAAAGGGGGAGAGCGAGAGAAGAAGGAATAATGTGATAGGATAAGAGAGGAGAGAAGAAGCGTGGCTAGACTATAAAATAAAAATGGATGATACATTTGCATACATGTAGACCTAATGCTGCAAATGGATCTGACTATGAAAAAAAAAGACATTGATGAAAAGAAGTCGATCCAATTTTTTCTTAATTGAAACGGATCATAAAACCAAGAATCCAAGATCCTTACAAATTTCTGCCTATGTCAACTTTGGTCTGCAATTATTATGAAATAGGGTATATCACACGAGGATACGGAAACCCTAATTAGTTGGAGTTGTATAAAAATTAATTTATCATAAGTTCATGAATTTTCATTGTCAGTAAATGTTTTATCACATCTATTTGGTATAAAGGAAATTTTAGAGTCAAAGCTGGTGGATATTAATAAATGCTGTTGGTTACAGTAATAAAAAAAAACCTGCTTTAACTCTCCTAAACTATAGCTTTTAAGTCATTTAATCATTATTACAAAATTTGTTTTAAAACATGGGATTTTCTGAAAGGATACATTCTAAACTTATGAGCCCATAGAAAAGGAAATTTTTTGGTTAAAAATAGTTCTTATGGCATTCAATTGTCCCAAAAAAAAAAAAATCTTGTTTTGTGGAAAGTTTTCAGTGTCTGCATATCTTTAACTACTGTTCAAGTGTGATATTTTAGTGCAAAAGTATAGGAGCGTTGGGAGCTTTGACAAGTGTGGTATTGGCAAAAAAAAAACACTTTGATGATCAAGTCAATTATGATATTAGGAAGATAATGAATTGTGTAGTCAAATTTTTTAACATGAGAAAGACCCACACGGCAATCTCCGGGAATATGTGCCCAAGTTACTATTGCAAGTAATGTATCTATATATGCCCAAGTTACTATTGTTAATACTATTACTCTCTGATAGTGTGATATTTGGACAGATGATATTTGCTTCAGTTTTCACTATTTCCATACGTCATGTATATGATCTTAATATTAGGTTGCTTGGATACTAATTCTGGAACTTGTTTTATGGCAACAGTCATAATGGAAAGTTTAGCTATGGATATGCAAGTTCCCCAGGGAAAAGAGCTTCAATGGAAGATTTCTATGAGACCAGAATTGATGGCATTGACGGAGAGATAGTGGGTCTGTTTGGAGTATTTGATGGTAGGTGTTGTCTTTTTATTTTTGCTTTCTTAAAAAAACGGGAGTGTAGAATATGAGGATATGTGAATGATATTTGGCACTGCTTTGTATTACTTATGCTTCACTGAGAGACCTTCTATGTTTGGCAAACCAACAACCAATTCAATCATATAGATTTAACTTGATAATTAGAGTATCCCTCTGGATAGGTAACACGTTACATATCTGCTATCTTTTCAGGTCATGGGGGCGCTCGAGCTGCAGAATATGTGAAACAGAATCTGTTCAGTAATTTGATCAAGCATCCCAAGTTCATTTCTGACACCAAATCGGCTATAGGTGTTTGTCTATCTATTTTTGTTTTTCGTGTGTCTGTGTGCTGTAATATTGGTAAGAGATGCTCAATCTATGCTACATGATGCTCATTAAACTTTAAACCTTTATCATGTAGCCGATGCATACAACCACACCGACTCAGAGTTCCTCAAATCAGAAAACAATCAGAACAGAGATGCTGGTTCAACAGCTTCCACTGCCATTCTTGTTGGTGACCGTTTATTAGTAGCAAATGTTGGGGACTCCAGGGCTGTTATCTGTAGGGGTGGAAATGGTAAGCATCTCCATCAACCTCAACTTCATGAATTTATTTATTTATATTATATTTTCTATGCAAGACACAGGGCAACACTACTGCAAACCAAAACTTCATTCTGAAGCATTAATCCCTATTAGGGTTGATTAGTGTCATACCTTACATGAAATTTTAGTTTTATGGGGACCAGTTCCCAGTCCACTCTTTATTTTTTTTTGTTTTTCAAGGAAAAAACCAAACTTGAGAAATCAGCTCCTAATGCATGAGCGTGAGGCCATGTGATGATACACAGAATAAGTATGGAAGGATATGATGTGTCAGAGAAACTCTAGACTGTTGAAGGGATACTGGTAGAAGCATCTTGAGCATTTTCTAGTGTCTTTGACATGGATATAGTAGCCTATACAAAATATGAAGATACTAAAATATCCAATCTTTTCCATACTAGATTCTACTTTTGTTGACAAAACAAAGATTAGCTACTATATAGTTCAATGAAACATTTGTTAGTGAATATGATATAAGATAAATTGGAAGATATAAGTTTTTTTAAATTATTCTGCCCTTAAGTATAAGTTGGGCATACTTGGGTGTTCATCTATACAGTACTCTGCAGTCTGGCTAACCAGGTTTTTGATTTGTTCTTGTGGCTAGGCACATTATTTATCATGACAGAATATGATGTTAGAAGAGTTTGTCAGGACATGTTGAGCGGTCTTACTGAATGCCAAAAATGAGTGAAAAAATTAAGGTCATCCTCCTTCCCTCGTTGCATCAAGTGCAGGGGGCACCTGGACGGCTGGACATTATACAGAAAACTATTTTAACCTCTATTCTACTTGCATGTGATTGAATATTCAAAGGGAAGTTTATTGTTTCAGTTTGCATGAACTGTAGGCTAGTTCATTGTGTTTCTCTGCCTCTCCGAAAATTTTGTATATTGCGTTGTGGTCAATTTCCCTAGTAACAATAAACTAGCTTCTATTAAGATAAACAAGATGTGCAATTGGAGACTATGTTTTAACCATGAAATTGGTATGCATGTGCGTGTTTCTCTCAACAAGTTATTGAGGGACTCGTCTTGTTCAGTTTTTCATCTTTAACTTCTTGCAGCTATAGCGGTGTCACGGGACCACAAGCCAGACCAAACTGATGAGCGGCAACGAATTGAAGATGCTGGAGGGTTTGTAATGTGGGCTGGTAAAGTTCAATACGCCACCAGCTGTCATGACATATTTTTATCTTGTGCGTTCATTATATGATTTGTATTTTTTTGACGAAATAAAATTTGTCATAGGCACTTGGAGAGTGGGTGGCGTTCTTGCTGTATCCCGTGCATTTGGTGATAGACTATTGAAACAATATGTTGTAGCAGATCCAGAAATTCAGGTATGAATCTCGACATTGATATTCCTTCGCTCCCTGTTGTTTTTTCATATGTAGCATGTGGTGTGTTAGTTTTGCTTGTCCCATTCCTTTTTCTTGTACAAACTTCAGTCTGTGACTTATGGATGAAAATTCCAGGAAGAAGTGGTTGATGGCTCCCTTGAATTCCTTATTCTGGCAAGTGATGGACTCTGGGATGTCGTCACGAATGAGGTATTTTACATTCCTGCATGCTTTTTTACATGGTGCATTACATGCACTCATTTCATTGGGATACCACGCTTGAACCCTTCCCCATGATTGGTATAAATCGACCAAGACTGATTTAGTGTGTTTGTCACCTCTTGAATGAGTGGTAGCTTAGACAGACAACATCATTGAATCTTCTGCATGAGTGGATGGTCAATATAGGTGATATCTTTCTTTTCTTTAGCACCATCAATCCAAGACTTGTTTCCACAAGAAGATATATATATATATATACATATATATTTTTGCACTAGGCAAGTAGGGAATTCATGAGACCCGTACCTTAATTTGTTGGTATTGCTGCATGGACACCACAAACTTCATCACTGCCATTGAAATTCTTGCTTCCCGAATCATATGCGAACATTCCCCGTTTTCTTTATTTGTGCAGGAGGCTGTTTCTATGATCAAACCAATCGACGATGCAGAACAGGCTGCCAAGAGGCTGATGCAGGAGGCTTATCAGAGAGGTAGTGCAGATAACATAACTTGTGTTGTTGTCCGCTTCTTATTTGGCAATCAAGGTGCACCATCTCAGAGCAGCTCTGGTTCAGCATCTGCTCCGAGCTCTGCCCATGGGGTTGCCCATGGAGTAGGTAAACGTGATGGGGCAAACTCTGTTCATGCAGAACTCTAATTGTAGGAAGACGACCACTATTGCATCAAAAATCTAAACGTTAAAAAACAAGGAAAGGACCACTCTGTCAGCTGCTAATGTGCTCATCATATTTGCAGTTCGTATAAATAGTAAGGATGGTGTGTGAAACTGTAAAAACTAAAGTAACTATGTCCGATGTTGTAGCTGAACTTTTTTTTTTCCCTTTCAACCTCTGTTGTATGTTACTGTTGCAATCAGTTCTTTGTTCTTTTAGCTTTCATGTTCTGTGGTGGTTTGGTGGATGATGGCTTGTTATTTCCTATCTAAAACACACAGCAGAGCGTACTAGGATTCCGACTCCTTAAGTGTATAGATTGGACTTCTTAAGTGTATAGATTGGATTAGGAGTATGCAAAGAAGAGCCATAGTCAGATGCTGACCTTCATTGAGAAGATCTTTTAGAATTCTAGGTTGATGTCATATATGTTTTCAGCCAATTTTTGTGTTACTGAACTGTAATGTTGAATAAGTAGGTATTTTGTTATGCAATGGATGAAAGATGTTGAGGATACCTTCGAAAAAAAAAAAGATGTTGAGGATATTGCATTGATTGCTAAAATTGGGATGCGCTATCCCCAGTTCTGAATGAACAATAATAGAACCTGACTTGCTTGCCTGTGTATAAATTTGGAATGAGTAATATAAAATAGGCGAGTGGAAGAAAGTGAATTTTTCAGGAATGTACTGACCTTGGAAAGTTTATATTTCTTCCATGTCAAAATGAACCAAATAAATTGAAAATGGCGCAACTAGGGACATCATTTTCACTGTCAGAGGGCTGTAAGTTAGGTTCCCCTTTAAGCAAATGTAAGCTTCTACTTTTGAATAATATGAACATTTCCAATTGCAAGTTCTAGCGACATGACCTTGAACTATAGGAGCTTCTTATTCCCTATCAGCAAGATCACAGGATAAGCAATGAAGTGCACGCAACACACAGGAAAGAGAGAGAGAATGAAGACCTCAAGGTTGAAGATGACCTATAAGACTATCAAGATTGTTGTTTTCTCTTAAAGTACTGGATATAAAAACTTCCTTCTTTACAATTATTAGCAAATGTGCTTTGTTGTCAAACCTTCATCACCGGAGACATGAATGTAATTGCTTAGGTAGATCAGAGGAGAAATAAGTCTTCAAGCCTGGTGGAGTGTCGTGGTTGCTAAATGAAGCCTTTAGAATTGCATTGTAGCATCCTGAGTATAGATTAATTTTTCCGTTGAAAAATGACAGCGCAACAATGCAGTTTGTTTGATCTGGTGGGAAAAGTATCGGCTTTGTGTTATGCTGTTGTAGTTATTGTTTTGCCCAAAAATATTTGTTTCAGAAATTCTAAGTGTCGAGGAAAGGAGCGAGGAAACGAGTGAGGGAAGTCAGGTGGCGGAGGTGGGAGCCGTTCATCTCACTCGAGATGCGTGCGTTGACCTTTTGCACGCTCATCTCGAGCGAGATGAACGGCTCTCACCCCCACCACCTCACTCCCCTCGCCCATTTCTTCGCTGTGTAGAATCACTCTATTTGTTTATGTTTGAAATGAAGTGAAGAATTGAACTAGCTCGTGTCTGATAAACTGAAGAGTTTTACTAGTTTTGTTTCAGTGGCAGTGAAACTGATGAATACTACATCAAGGCTAAAACTAGAGCTATGATAAATAAAATAACATAAATTTCATTTAATTAATCACCACCTATAATATTTTACTTAGTAGCTTTTTTTGCAAGCAATCAAATCGTATTAACCTCAATTATACTTTGACTAATGCCCTAACTAATATGGATTTAGTCAATTGATTACAAATAACTAATGATTAATTACATGCTTACATCAGAAACAGTGGTCCGATCTGTTTGATTTACTTAGTGAACTGAAGTGAAGTGAAGTGAAACAAATCTACTTTTGTTTGGTGTAGGAAGTATTACTTTGTGTTCGATGAGGTGAATGATTTATCTAGTTTGTTCAATTGCATGAGAGTAATATCTGTTGATGCTTGATGATACATAAAAGCGTCACCTGATCATGGCTATACACATGGCTCAAATCATCATAAATATTGGAGGACCGTTACGAAGGCTCAAGTCATCATAAATATTAATGAATCGTTACGAAGGAAATGGAGATAATCACTCCATCTCAATGAAGGATGAGACTGTTACAATAAACACCCCCCTTCATTGCGCCAACCGACCTTAAGTCGCGCACACTACTGAATGCAGTCATCAATTCATTCATTGTATAGTGTAAAGAAAAATGTATGGAAATGGGAGGTCGATTCGACTATTCTATCTACATGATGCAACTTTAACTGAGTTTTGTCTAGATTTATTTATTTATTTCTTCAAACAGAGTTGCTAACTTAAGTATTGGAGTGCCTTCGACACAAAAAATGTGGTCTTTGGCAGTCTAACATCTGTTTTGCAGGTCAAACTTTTAGGAGGACGACATTTGGACGCATCAGTTTGGCACCGTCTGTGGGGAATGACAGTTTCTTTCATAAAACAAAGCCTATGCTTGATCAGCAACAAGATGGGAGAATGTTATGATCATCTAGAGTCGTTTCCAATATCAATGGTAAAGAAAATTTCAATATTCTATTTGGGTTAAAATGACTAAAATTGTGTCTTATGTAATTCACAGGTAATCCAGGTACATCTAGATATAATGATGCAGAACTAAATATTCTATCAAATGAACACTGACAGAGTTGGTAAAAGCATCTCTTAGAGAACTACAAGTCACAGCTTCGAACCCGGCTGACAGCATAATTATTAGTTTAAAGTGTTGTTTGTTGTTCTGGTCTTTGGCAGGCTCGCAGGTCCTCAAGCCCGAACATAATCTAACCCCGTGGAGGACGAGTCCGAGAGAAAAATGAATCAGGAAAGGGGGGGGGGGAGAGTAGCTGATGATACATAAAATATTAGAGGGACCCTTATTAAGGCTCAAGTCATCATAAATATTGATGGACTCTTAAGAAGGAGATGAAGAGAATCACTTCATCTCAATGAAAGAGGAGACCGTTATAACTTAAGTCATGCACACAATTGAATGCGTCATCAAGTCACTCATTATATAAGATAAAGGTAAATGTACGAGAAAGGGGAGGTTGATTCGACTATCTTATCTACATGATGCAACTTTAACTGAGTTTTGTCCAAAATTTTTTTGTTCTTCAAACAGAGTCGTTGACTTAAACATCAGAGTGTCTTCGACCACAAAAAATGTGGTCTTTGGCAGTCTAATATCTGTTTTATTGATCTTTCGAGCCAACCCTGCTCATTGGTTTTCATTGTCTAGTTTGTAGATATTTAAACAAACTTCTCTTGATGGTTGGAGCGAAATAAAGTTTTGGAATCATTTGGCCATGTTAGTTTCTGGGGTTTTATTCTTTTTGAGCATTCTGTTATTCTAATTCTGTCCTGTTTTGCTGCTTGTCAGCAGATTTGTACACACTTGACTTTCGAGGTTCATATATAATTCTGTTAACATCTCATATGTCTGTATTTCTTCAGGATGTGGAGAAAGGAAGCATTAAGATTCCTAGACAAAGGCTTCATGGAAATGAATTGCCACAATTATATTTTGAGGTTGTACTGACCCTTATCAATACACGCAGCGTGAGCCAGTTGAAGAAAATCCCTAGGGAACTTGAGAGTTGTTGGTGCAGCCGCAAGATCAAAGTACAAGAACTGTTGAAATTGCAGCAAAGAGAGAATTGCCATTCTTTGCAGTGTCAAAAAACATACTTTGGCAGAAAGCATTTTTAGGCTCTCTATCGATTCCAGTAGTTTTACTATCCCGCGCATGTATGAGGTGGTAAAAAGAAACATATTTGGTCCAAGCCACTCTGATTATGAATCCTGTATTTTAAGAAGTGCCTTAAAGCTTTTGATGACAAAAAAACATTTTTGATTTATTATTTCAATCCTTCGATTCTGAAACTACTCCTGATGCTATACTTTCCTCTGTCTTAGGAGGCCAGGTTTCTTGTCCGCCCATCCCTTCAGATGAGCTAGACTTTCTTAATTTCCTAAAAGAGCTGAAAGGTGGGTTAGGCCACCCTATAATCTATGGGCAGGATATACGAGTTGTAAAAACAGTTGAGATGGTCCATGGAGATAAGCAGGAATGCATAGGTTCCAGCCTTGCCAGCGGTCATGATTTTTTCGACATTGGTGATGTTGAAAAATGTAAGAAAGCATATCACTATGGTTATACAATTGCTTTGCGTGGATTGGAATTTTGGTCACAGAAAATTGCGTCTGTTGTAGACGGGTTAGCTACTCTGTTTTGTCAACCATCTGCAGGTGCCAATGCATACCTGAACCCATCTGAATCTCAGGGTTTGACTCGGCATTATGATGACCAATGTATATTTGTATGTCAGGTACATGGACTAAAAACAGTGGACTGTTTTTCCAGAATACAATTCACGCCTACCTCAATTATAAGAACCTCTTGCCAACTTGCTTGACCTTGAAGGTGACATTGCTGCATCTGAGTGCGCAGAGTTTTTGCTTGAAGAGGGTGACATTCAATACATTTCTAGAGGTTATCCTTATGAAGCCTGTACAACCGCAGATGCTGGACAGTCTGAGATGAATGGTGCATCTACTGGGTTTTCTTTCCACTTGAATCTTGGAATTGAGGTTGAGCCTCCTTTTGAGTAAGTGTTTAATGTTTATTAAACTATTAGATTTTTTTTAGTTAGCTAGTAGTATGAACACTTTTATAATATTCTCGATCAATTTTCAACTACACTTTTCATTTATACTCGCATTTTTCAAGAATACAGTGTTGGTCTTTCAAGAATTATCTATTAGATTGATGCAATATCCCAAGAGGACTATGTCTTTACACATACAAGTTAATGAAAATGGGCTCTACTTCACGAAGACCCTCATTAGGAACACACAACCAGCCATATTCCCAGCCAGAAATGACCCAAAGCAGGTTTGATCGAGCCCATGTTTCATCAAGTTTATTTATTTGGTTTTACTGAATGTTCTAGGAATTCCGAGTTTGAGATTTTATTCTTAGTTTAATCCTACTCATTTCTGATTTCTAGTCGTAATAGAGGTCTAGGACAATTAAAAGAAAAGAAAAGGGGAAAACTGGGTAGAAATCTTAAAATAGTTCATACTTCTGTGGTTGCTTTGTAATAGGTTTTAGTATTCAGAAACTATTCATTTTTAGGTGTATAAGGTCACACTTTTATGATTTATCTCATTTCCTTGCATATTTTTGGGTGAATTTGTACAAAATAATATCTTTTACAGAGCAAAGTATACGGGAGAAGAAAATATGTGAGATCTTAGAGAAGCTTCAATGACTCTACAATAAAACTTTATTTACATTTGACATTAGCACAAGTTGATCGATTCATTCCCTACTTGAACTCTAAAACAAAACTCTCAAGCTGCGTAAATCAGTTTACAGAATATCTCTTATCATGTCTACCTTCCCATCACCAAATCTTATGGGAAACTCTTTAACACCTTGAGCTCCTTTAACATCAATGATAACGACACGTAGTTTATCACAACTCAACTGAATCCTTAACATTCAGTCTAGGTTGATCTTCACCCCCATCTCTATCTTAAATACAATTATTAACTTGGAAATAACGGAAAGAACAGCATCTCGGCTGCATCAAAATTTATGTATTAGTATGTAGGTGGTATTGTCATAACAAACACGATGCACATGCACAAGGTTTCAGAATGTTAGACTGATGAACCACCTTTTTATATTTGGTTAATTCTACATATTTGTTCTTTTGTCTGAAACAATTTATTGCTTACGAACAATCCAAATTAGTTGTCTAAAGGAAAATCTACTAGTGAACATTTTTGCAAGATCTCTGTCAATTAATTGATATGACCTCTGGGGTCTTGTGTAATAAAATGGTTTGTGTCATTCTGGTTGGTATGATGTGAATATATTTGTCTGATTAATTACAGTGAACTAATTCTCGTTTATAAAAGACAGAGATGATAAGAGAATTCCATCATCTATTTTTCCTCAAGTATCATTAACAAGTTCATAGACAAATATAGTGTTAGCTGTCCCAGAGCATATTGTTTTTTGTAAAATGATGGCCATCTGCTGTTCTCTGGCCAATATTTATGAATTTTGTTGTCTTCTTTTTATTTACTTGAAGTATGCATTAAGAAAATTTTCCTCTGTGGTCCAGAATATATCGACTTTTATAAATTGTGAGCCCCATAATCCATGTGCAGCAGCACGCTTTGTTTCAACCTGTGTAACGTGGACATGTGAATCTGTGTCAATTGCTCACAATGTGTCAGCTCCGGTGCCCCTGGAAAGATCAGTTCATTGGCATTCTAACGTTACCTGGTAATGAAATGAAGAATGTCTGTTCTAATATTGCTCTAACTTGAATATGATGAATTATATTAGGAAAAGCTGTCCTCTATAAGCTTGTTGACACACTGTTTTGTTATGCATTAATTAGAGAGGATGAATTTGTGCATTTTCATTTCTAGAATAGTTTTGATTTTGACTCTTACTCGTGGTTATAGATTAGTTATATCCTCATTGTTCTCATGTATTAGTTATATGCTCATAGATTGGGAAAATCCTTTGACAGAGTTTGAGAATCTTTTCCTGCCATGTAACAAGCATAAAAATGAAGTAGCAACCATATTTATGAAGGTTATATAAGTCTAAGTTCTGTAAAGAAGTAATAAATGAGGATATGTATGTATGAAAGCTTTGAAATATTGCTTCAGAAGAGTCAAACAGAATACATGAATGGGACGCTTTCCTTGCATTATTGTACAAGTTGGACTATTTAAGGAAGTGTATGTTATTGCCTTGCTGGCAGTGGCGGACTTAGGTTAGAGGGGGGGAAATGACATAAGGTTATTCATCGCAATAGGAATTATTGTCCAATGTAGAGCCAAATTTTTTTTCCTCCCCTAGATTGTTAATTTAAATAACATCTTCAAGTAGGCATAAAAATCAGAAAATATAATTGTAATTTAGTATTGTGCATTTACCTAATAAATACAACGATTAAAAAAAATGAACAAATGCATTGTATATAACCCTATAATCCTATCTTAAGCCATAAGGTCACTTCGTCGACAATCATAGGAAAGACAAATGGGCATAATAACTAGAATACATAATTAAAATATAATATAATTAAGATGCATATATAAGTTTAAACTAAAAAAAATATGAAATGCGAATAATAATATCAATGGCGTTTGTGAGAGGTAGTCAAATATAACCAAAAAAATCTTGCGCGCCAAGAGAATCGATCGAACACAGGTCAATTAGTAAAAAGGTTAAATAGTCAACCACTAGGACAAAAGGGCATATATGGTTAAAATTTACATTTTAAGATTATAATGATCTAATTATGTGTTATGTGTTATGTATTAAACGTTTTTAGAAATACTAGATATATACTCAAATTATTTTGGAAGTTGAGGGAGCAACCCCCACATCCTTTAGTAGGTCCGCCTCTTTCTGGTACATGATTCCCTTATTAATGAAATTTCAAGTTCAAAGAATTACACCTTTTCTTTTTCCACTCTAAAATCTGTAATATGAAATATCTTCACTGTGACACTCGAAAAAATGGCCAGCTTCTGAAGCTTAATTACACTATTTAAGTTTATCAGATCCTTGGCATATGCTTAGCTGGTTATTGGTTTTTCCCTGTAAGTTTCTTTTTCCTAATAAATGTTCAAATTATTGTACTGATGAACAACTTACAGTAGCATGCATAACATCAGAAGCATTGCAATAAATCAGGCTACTTCACTTTAGTTTGTTTGGTTGCTTTAACAGATCTTAATGTAATCGATTTTTGGGTTGTGTCATTTGATACTTTAGTGAGTTTCTCTCTCACTTTAGCTTCCTTTTTTCATATATATCTGATCATTAGAAGTTTACCTGTCTTGCCTGATTAAAAATTTAAAAAGAAAAGAAAACCAAGTTAATTCGGAATCAACACATTTTGAGCATAGTTCAGGACATGCACCTATGGAGTAATTTCGTGTATAGATCTTATAAAATGAAAGATAACATTTATAATATATATATATATATATAGGAGTAATTTCGTGTATAGATCTTATAAAATGAAAGATAACATTTATAATATATATATGTTTTACATCCAGCAGGGATCTCCAATCCCACCAAGAAACTAAAAAACATGTTTCCTATGGTCTGGGATGTTTGGGAGTTGGATTAGGATGTGTGGACACTCCATGATAATCGACATGGTAAATCAGCTCATCTCCATCCTCACCACCGTTATTGTCGCCTTTGACTGCAAATCCTTCTTCATCAGTTTGCTGCAGCTCTTTATCAACCACCTAAGATAAAAACATAAAAAACCCACTTTATAATATTGAAGTACCTATCCTAATAACAAAAGTGACTAGGAAAAATTTAAGTTGAGGGTGAGTGATTTCAGTTGTCTGCAACACATACCTCTTTGCTATGTCTTTCTTGTTCATGGTTGGGTGATCGTGAGACGCTTAATTCTCTTGCCATTCGCCTTCCTTGGAGCAATGATGTAGGTAAGGAAGAAGAGGAATCAACAACATATGTGATGCTTGATGATGAAAGATAAAAGGCCGTTGCAAGTAGACTGAAGAACACGAAACCATGAGGTTTCATTTTTCTTTTCACCTCTAGCTAAACAGTTTTCTCCTTGATTTGAATAGGAAAGGAAGACCAAATAAATAGATAGAATAAGTGTTTCTGGAAGAGAGAAAAAGAGAGAAGAAGAGAAAGGATCAATAATTATTCAATGAGTGGGGAAACATGTCTCACCCATGCTTTGTGTTCTGCAGAATATGTGAATGATTTACAATGAACCAATACAAATCTCTGACTCTTAGGACTCCCTACCCTTATTACCTTCTTTATCTTCCAATTATTTCTTTCATGTCTGATTTTTTGCTTTGAAGGGTGTGGTGTACAAGGGTAAAGAGAGAAGTTTTGCAGACAAACGAGACTCTTTTTTATCTTCCAGTAATTCCTTTTCGCATCAGATTCTACTACGATATGGGTGTCTGTCGTGGACACTGTGATGGTCAGGGAGAAGATTTACAGAGAGAGATATCGTAGTTTTAGAAGGTGTGATGAGGTGAGGTAGATCCACATGTATTTTTCAGACCAAACAAGATCACTACTCAGTCTCTGATGATGTCCTTAATCACACTTTGTCCTCACCATTAAAAACAGATTGGTGTTTATGTCACCCATGGATGTTACTGCCATATTTGTTTTGTTCTTATTTGTGCTCCTTGAGAAAAATCTAATTCTTAGAGGGCTCATGTGTTGCACTAGGTACAATACGATACCATCGACAAGTGTTTATGAAAGAGACAACTTTAATGCTCCTTTGCTCGTTATGGGATTGAAATAGGCAGTTACAGTGGTTCTTTTCTATTATTATTACTATTGATGATATAAGTCAAGTATATCTTGAGTTGAGTTACAATGCCAAATTAGAAATCCAACTTGAAGCATTTGAACACATTTTAATCCTTCCGTTCTCTTTACCTACTAGTCATTTCATTCAAAAGGAATCTTATAGGTGTTCAAGACCTACTGAAGTAGCAGAAACTGTAGCAACAATACATGATATCAAAATTGAAATACTTTATCGGCTGCCAATCTTTAAATGATGTTATGATTGTTATTTTTCAGGTTCTCATGTCAGGTGATCTAGCTAAAGGTTGGATACTATTACTGTGTATGAAGACGGATTTGCAAGTTTTCTAATATTGCAGATGACGCCCATGGTATTGATCCTGACTAATGGGTCGACTGAAAAGGAAAAGTGGGAAAATATAGGCATGAAAATTGAAAATTTGAATTTCTGTAGAAAAGAAAATACTCTAGGCCCTTATGTTGTACTTGTTAGAAAATTATTAAAGTAAATAAACAGATTGCGAATAATATTAAACTGTATAATGAGAGCAGAAAACAAGTAAAAAAAAATTACATAGAAAATGAACTTTAACAGGAACCGAAACCAAACAGAGGAACTCCAGAAATGTAGGAGAGTCGAGGCCTATTTGACAGTGTCCTTAAAGTGTATTCGCTCTCCCACGGGTGCTGGAATGAATGAGCGTACACCTCCCAGGATACAACGACTATCGAACTAGCACAGTGCATCGGAGGTCTAGTGTCAAGCGAACTTGAACTAGAGTCTTTGTCTATCACCGAAAATTTACATAATAACAGAAGGAATAGATTATGGAAAGGAGAATATAGAGGAAAACTCAACTCCTATTTCTCTCATTTTCGGAGAGAATGAGAGCTCTTTATATAGAGTTTATGGGGAACAAACAATTGAATGCTATTAAAACTAAAAACTTTTGGCTTTTCATTTGCATAACCTTTGGCTTTTCATTTGCACAAAGTTAATACAAAAACCTTTTGTATTACCAAAGTTAATGCCTGACTATTCAATTTATCACAATGAGTGACAATTTCTCATTCACCCATAATTTTCCAACAATCCCCCACATGAATGAAATTGAATGACGCCAGGAATGACTAGGACTTGACTTGACTCGACGGAACTCGACACAACATGGTGACAGGTTTTGCGGTTGATACCTGCATAGGATAGGTAGGGGTAACCTTTGAACCTTCCCTCGTGAAGACATGTCAATTTTAGTGGCTAATCAGTGGACGCGATGTCCTTGAACTGTTCTGCCGTTTGTATAAAAGATCACATATCTCACACAGATATCTTCTTGACACAAGTTCAGTTCTCATTATTATGTTCATTTTGGCCGTGACCATCTGCCTGGTTCTGCAAGAGTTTCTAAAGGATTTAGCCCAACAATCCTCGTTTGAAGCGACCCCACTTCTCTCTCACATAGGTGAATTCTTACTTAAGAGTAAACCAACATTACTCTGCTCGAAAATTCAACAGTTCCGACGCATAATAATTATTAAAAGTTGAAATGCTTAACCTTTTCCTACGGGTGTCACTATTTGCATCATAGAAATAGGACTGGGGAGACCCCCATAGTGACCTCACTCAGCCTCAACAATTAGGTTGTCCTTTTGAACCAAGATCTTGGGATCTCCAGTTAACATGGTTGGGTTTCCTTTCTCTCGACTTTATAATTTCATGGGCTTAACTCCCATTCCTCTCGATGTCTTCTCAACTTGGTCACTGGGTAACCCTTTGGTGAGCGGATCCGCAATATTTGCTTTAGACCTTATGTAGTCAATACTTATGACTCCAGTTGAGAGAAGTTGTCTAACGGTTTTGTGTCGTCGACGTATGTGTCTAGACTTACCGTTATACATTGATGGATTTCAAGGTTTTGCAAAGCGACAATCGCTATTATCATTCTTATGGAGCTTATTCTCGTGACAGGAGAATAAGTATCAAACTAGTCAAGACCTTCACGTTGTCTATAACCTTTGATTACAAGTCTGGCCTTGTATTTGTCAATTGTTCCATCAGCTTTCATCTTTCGTTTGAAGATCCACTTAGAGCCAAGAGGTTTACTTCCAGGTGGGAGATCTATCAATTCCCAAGTATGGTTTTGCATGATGGAATCAATCTCACTCTTTATGGCTTTTTTCCATAAAGGACCATCAACTGAGCTTACAACCTCTTTATAAGTTTGAGGTTCAGCTTCTAGCATATAGGTTAGAAAGTCAGTACCAAATGACTTTTCTACCCTAGCTCTTTTGCTTCGTCTAAGTTCTTCTATCTCTTCTTCTAAATAAATTTTCATCTTGTTCACGAGGTATTTCCTCTAGATCCTCAAGAATCTGTTTTGAGGAGCTCGGTTCATCTTCTTTATATTTATAAGGAAATACATGCTCGTAGAACGTAGCATTTCTAGACTCCATTATCGTATTCTTGTGAATATCGGGATTTTTCGAGTCATACACAAGAAACCTATATGCACTGCTGTTTTGTGCATAACCAATGAAGACGCAGTCAACCATTTTTGGTCCTATCTTCATTATCTTTGGAGTCGGAGTCATAACTTTGGCTAAACACCCCCACACTTTCAAGTATTTATAGGAATATTTCCTTCCTTTAAATAGCTCATATGGAGTTTTATCAACTTCCTTTCGCGGTACCTTATTTAAAAGGAATTAGCTGATAAAACAGCTTCCCCCCAACGTGTTTAGTGGTAACCCAGAACTTATGAGCATCTCATTCATCATCTCTTTTAGAGTGCGATTCTTTCGTTCGGCAACGCCGTTAGATTGAGGAGAGGCTAAGCAAGCTGAAGGTAAAGCCATAAGAAAAATAATATTGAGGGATAACCGTTTTTGGCCTGGTGTCTCCTACTCCTTGAAGGCTACAAAGCCTTTACTCCATGTGTTGAGGATAGTGGATTCAGAGGGCACTCCTGCTATGGGTTTCTTGTATATGATGCAATGGAAAAAGAAAAACAGGAGATTGCATCTAGCTTTAATAATGAGTTGGCCAAGTACAAGGAAATATGGGATATCATAGATAAGAGGTGGGATTTCCAACTGCATAGGGACCTTCATGCTACAGCTTATTATCTCAACCCACAAATGGATATTGATCGAAAGAGCCCAGCCAATTTTCAACTTAAGCAAAGTCTTTTCAATTGCGTAGAGATGCTTTCAAATCAAGCAAGTAAGGTAGATTTGCATATTCAAATGGGTATGTTTATAGACAAAAAAAAATTATTTGGTAGAAATGAAGCAGAGTTGTCAAGGTGCAGGCGCAATCCTGGTATTCTTTTGTAGTTGTGTTTATGTTATATACTTATATTTATTTTGAAGATTATTTTTCCTGCTCAATAAATATGTTTATTTTGAACATTTATACTTACAGATAGTTGGTGGAGATATTATGGAGATAATACACCTGACTTGACAAGTTTTGCTATTAAAGTGTTGAGCCTTACTTGTTCATCATCAGCATGCGAACGGATCTGGTCAACCTTTAACCATGTAAGTAATAATTACTTTAATTGTTTATTGTGTTAATAAATTGCTATTTGCATTTCAATTTATCGGTTGTTACATTTTTTTAGGTGCATACAAAGAAAAGAAACAGATTCGCAGCAACAAAGCTTAATGCATTGGTATATGTCATGTACAACAAAATGTTGAGAGCTAAAAAATTGATGTTGAGGGGACCAAGCGAAGCTGAAGATGCACCATTTCCAATAGATTCGGATGCAGTAGATAGTGACAATGAATGGCTAGTGGAGCTTGATATTGAAGCTGAACCCCCTACTCAAACCACAGATGATGGAAATGGTGTAGGGAACCCACCCCAAGAGCTAGCGCCAAAGGCTTCAAACCCTTGTCCTGAAGCTCTTTGGCATCAAAATCTGGATGAAATTGGTGTTAATGCTATTGTGCTTGATGGGAACGAAGAAGGTGGTGAGAATGATGAAAGTAGAAAAAGGAAGAACTCAAACAAGAAGTCTACCCCCACTCAAGCTATTGACATTGGAAGAAAACAAGCAAAAACACATGGAGGTTCAACTAGTGGAAAAGGTAAATGATTATTAAATATAAATAGTTACTGCTTTAATTTCATTTCAATATGCTAGCTAAAAATTGATGTTCCACACTCACACTCTAAACGGCTCAGGTAAATCTCCGATGCACTTGATTGATGAAGAGGAAGAAGAAGATTGGATGGAACATGAGATTGAGACAGACGAGGGAGATGATGTGGTGGATGGTATTAGTGATAGTGATGATGGTGATGATATTGATGGGGGCGAGGACGACTAGGAGTTTGTTAATCATTAACTTGTTAATTTACTTTGTTAACTTAGGTTTTGGAACTTTGATTTTGTAAGCAAAAGCAAACTAGAGAGTTGCATGATGTGTCTAAGATAGTAAGATGACATACAATCATTTACTTTGTTAACTTATGTTGTTTGTTTCTTCAATTAGGTGACTTGGTCATTTACTACTGTCTACTGGAGTGTATTAGTTATATTTCTCATTTTTGTATGCTCATTTTTGTAGCTAACTGGTATATTTAGTTATATTAGGAGATTGAACAGGTGGGGTGGCAATCTATATTTTGTAGCTAATTGTTCTATTGTATTTTGTAAGCACATTTACTGACAAACATATTATTTTATTTTAGTAGGCTCCAAACATCAATGTGAGTGTGATCGTGTGGACACGCACTTTATATGCTTTACTTGAATTTTTTATATATATTTTTCACTATATTTTACAAAAAAACGCCTCGCTTCGCCTCGGAAAAAGTTTGACCGCCCCGAGTCTTAAAAACGGTTTTTAAAACATTGAGCTTGATTGGTTCACTAAAGAACCAACTTCTTTTGGGTGTTCCAATTGGTATTTGAAGGAGAATTTGGACTTACAAAACACTGGATTTTATTGATTTCTTAAAGATTTTACAATGAAATCTCTGCATTTTATCCTCCATCTCTTGAGAATTCGATGCTAGAAGAACAGATGTAGGAGGGTGCCTGCTTGACGATAGTTGCAGTTTTGCAAGTACATTTGCTTTTTCAACAAAGTTCTAAAACCTTGAACCCGAAAGTCATAAAATTCATACTTCAGTACACTTTGTTTTTGTTGGAGGAAAATTTCAAACCTAAAACTGTGTTACTGGTTGTTTATAATTAATCAAGCCTCTTCAGGCTAAAACCCCTAACTGTTCGGGTAAGTCATAAAACTCCGTTGCTGCCCTTTTACTATTCAGAAATCGAGCTAGAATTGTCGTGTAGGTCATGTGCCCAAGGTGCTGTACAATATCAACATGTTCCTCGTGACTAGACGATCTCAATCAATTTTCAGTTGACTAACAAGATAAATAATTCAGTCTTCAACCATAAGTATTTTTCAATCCTAGATTTGTGGGGAAGTTCTTTGTAATCTCTAATATGAACTCTTCTAGGCAGCGAGGAAACGGGCGAGGGAGGGGGGGGGGGGGGGGGGGTGCAACCCTTCATCACCCTCGAGATTTGCGAAGCCTCGCCATTTAGAATCACCGCTCTAATATACATTAAAGAAGATTTGACCATTGTAATGGTTGTCAGACAATTGGGATCTTTAAACATGATTAGTAACTCATAACCACAAGTGTTTCCACAAGTTACAACATGAGATGCGCCATGGATTTATTTACAAAATCATGTATTAATTCATTTTGTTTGTTAACTTCCAATGTTATTTATTTACTCAGAGACCAATGTAACCTATTCAATCATAATTGATTCCTGTAATTTTGTCACATTTTTAATGTGCATCAAATCCCTATAAGGCATAAATGGAGAACTCATCAAGTCATTGTAGATCTGACAAATTTAGATTCATAAACGTTTCAAAACAATAACTATATCAACCTAATTTATCCTGGATTATCTACTTTATAAAAATAAAAAATCACAAATGAGTAGTGCCTGATATAACCTAAAACTTACTAGTTATAATCAAATTTGACAAAATAACAAATTAAAAAAAGAAAAGAGATAAAAATAATCTGAGATCAGCTTCCCATTTTACAAACATAAATGAGAGATTCTAAATGTCGAGGGAAAGAGCGATGGAAATGAGTTGGCGAGGTGAAAGCCGTTAATTCCCTCGAGATGCGTGCGAGAAAAGTCAACGCACGCATCTCGAGAAAAATGAACGGCTTTCACCTCGCCAGCTCATTTCCCTCGCTCTTTCCCTCGACATTTAGAATTTCTCAACATAAATACATTTCCAAGAGTGCCTAGTAAGTTATCATCCCTCCCTTTGAATTGGCAAAACTTTAATGTGTTTGAAATTGCCAAGAAAACTAGTAAGAGTTTACATATAAAGATCAAGTGCTTCAACTCTTGTATTTATATAGTCAAAGTTTCAAGTCCAACGCTTAATTAATAATTAACTAGCAATAATTAACAACATTAACCATTAATAATGACCCCATAATCTCCAAGCATATATAATGATCTCCCCATGTTGTAACTTACTTGTCCATCAAACTTGTTTCTTCCCTTGCAACCATGGAAGCCAGAGAAACATGCAACGTAGGGTTAACCATTGGACTTGGAACCGATGAGTTTGCCCCAAGGCGTAAGGAGAATAAGCGTCCGATCCAGTTTCTCCAATTATTCGCACCTTGTTCCAAGGAAGAAGTTGGTGATGAAGAACACCATTTTGGTCTAGTAGGCGAGAAAAAGAATGGGAAATATATAGAATATAAGAATGATAGTAACAGTGATGATCAGAGTAACAACACCATCAGCAACAACAACGACGAAAATGATAATGGTCCTAGAAAGAAACTTAGGCTCACAAAAGAACAAGCAACATTGCTCGAAGATAGCTTCAAGGAGCATACTACGCTTAATTCGGTAATCTTTTTCATTTGATTTAATCTTTGTATTGAGAATGATTCATAACATAGCATCTGAGGTTTATTCATGATTTCTAATGAAATATTTTTTTTATATAATTTGTAGGCTCAAAAAGAATATCTAGCAAATAGGTTGAATCTAAAGCCAAGACAGGTTGAAGTTTGGTTTCAGAACAGAAGGGCAAGGTAATCATTTACTCTTCATTAGAGTTTCAATATTTTTTTCGTTCTTCGTAATTTTGTAATTTTCAGTAATTATTTATTCCCAACCATTACTAGCAACCATTATAATCAGATCAATATGTAATTAATTGCTTTAAGTTTGCTTTCCAAACTGAAGAGCAATGTAAACATGTAACTGTTTGATAAAATTTAATCATTCTAATTTGTAAATTAATCCTTACAGGACTAAAGTGAAGCAAACAGAGGTAGATTATGAGTTCCTGAAGAAATGTTGCGAGAGCCTTCGTGAAGAGAACCGAAGATTAAGGACAGAGTTGCAGGAACTGATATCAAGTAAGCCCGGATCTTCACCATTTTACGTGAGGTATGCTAAGGCAGCAACACTGACAATGTGTTCATCATGCAATAAGATAGGAAAGATCAGTGAAGAGACGAACACAACAGTGATCGACATGGTAGGAAAACCTGAGAAGCTCTATGGTGGCTTTGATGAATCTGCTCTGACATGCTAATCAGAGATAGCAGATAGTGATAGACAAGGTAGAAACTCTGACAAGTTTTATGGTGGCTTTGATGAATCAGCCCTGACTTGTTAATCAGAGATCTTAACCTAGTTAGTACCTAGAATTAGTTCCCACTTGATGTTCATCCATTCGCTTTTTTTAGTTATAATTGGTAGGATTTACTCTTGTAGCTGTTTGCAATCTGAATTAATTGAAGGATTGCTATTGGATTACCAGACTACTAGTTATCGGTTCATCATTTACCTCGGAGTTTTTTGCCCTAAGGGTTTTACTTCAGTAATTCGACTTCCATCAAGTGATTTTTTTTTTTTTGGAATATTTTTCTCTCTTGATGTTTCTCATATTGTTAGTCGTCAGATAACAGCACAACCGAGAATTCTCCATTTCTCCCCTTTCATTTGAGTGAAATATGACCGACATTTACATGGATGGTGGATACAAGTAATGATTTTCATCCTCAAATTACTGAAAAAAAAATTTCTCTGCAAAACAAGCTTCTTTCATAGTTTTACCTAAACATGAGGTGTGCCTACTGGCTGAAGAACAGACTAAAATGTGGGTTAACCTCTGAACAATTTGGGCATCCCATTTGTCTAGTTCAAGTTTTACCCCCTTTTTAACCAAGCAGAATATAATACAAACTGTGTCACATCGCAAGTCATCATATGTAATCAAATTTTCCACAATGAAAATAACATGCTGATGCCCTGTACTACAACTGATGGTACAGATAATGATGGATTCTATTCTTAATAATCTTTGAAAATATAATAGCTTTTCGGAAAGTCAAAATGCTCCTAAGTGGATCTTTTACTAGGATCGACAAATCAAACTCTAAGGAATTGAAAGAAAAACTCAACATAGCAAAAATAGAGAAACGAGAAGTAGGGGGAGGATTGGATCTTACACTCCAGGAGAACTAATCCACATTCTGTCAGCCAATCAATCTAATCATTACTAAACTAATAACTACAACACCTTTGACAAGTATGAAAGTTTCCTTCTTAGCTGCGATTAGTTTTCTATGAGGTTCCAACCTAATTTTCCCTGGTCCAAGTATTATTCAAATTAATGGCATATCTTACTTCCAATTTTCTGCACTTAGTCTAAATCAATTTCAAGTATTCTTCACATGACTCTACCTGCACCAGCGAGACTGATATATACGATGGGAAGAAAGTATAAGTTCTACATTTGAAGAAAGACCTCGATGGAAGTGTCTTAGAATTTCTTCTGTTGACATTAGTATTGTGTAATTCATTATTTTTTTGGTTATACTGGCAGCCAGTATGTAACACACACTAAGAACTTTTCTACCACAAAACCAATAATCTTTGTAATGCATGGTCATAATCATCGGTTCATCTCTTCAACCTAAACATTGTAAGTCTTTCAACCGTTTCATAATATATCCTTAACCCATAACATTTTTAGATATTTTATTATCAAACTTTTTTCAGACTTTATTGTTTTTATAAAGAGTGATTCTACATGGCGACGAACGAGCGAGGGGAGGGAGGTGGCAGGGTGGGGACCGTTCACCCCCCTCGGGATGCGTGCCGACGTTTTTTGTGCGTGCATCCCAAGCAGGGTGAACGGTCCCCACCCCGCCACCTCCCTTCCCTCGCTGTTTTCCTCGCTCGTTTCCTCGCCATTTAGAATTTCTGTTTTATAAATATACATCAACTCTATCTTGGTCTCTAATAATATCCAAGTCCTTATCAATACAACTTAGATGATTTTAACAGACTAATGACAATTTGAACAGAATGTTCGGACTAGGTCCATAGAACAGGAAAGGCAAACTAGAGTGCAGAAGCTTAAGTTGCAAGCAAGCTTTTCTTATATATTTTCCTTGGAATTTCTACAGAGTAATATTATACTAGTGAGACATCGGCTTGTAGAATTGGTTGCATATCCAACAGCCAAAAGAAGCTTAGATTTCAGCAAAAATGGTCAACTAGCTAAATAACACATATCATCTAGGTATCTGAAAGTTACAATCTGGATTCATTTCTAATGCAAACTATAGAGAACAATTGTGTAGTCGGGGCGAGGTGGGGCATGGGGTGCCAGCCAAGGTCCGCCGCTAGAGCCTTAGCGAGGTGTTGCCACGATGGAGCCTTTTTTTTATAGCGTTGAGATTTTATTGTAGTAACCTCCACCTTAACTAATGTAAGGCTTTGCAGCGCTCTAAAGCTAGGGCGAGGTGCTTTAAAGTTTAAAGTAAAAATAGAGCCTTGGTGGAGCCCCCAACAACATAGACTTGGGGCTTAACTGAAGGTGCGAGTAACACCTTACATTGTTAGGTTCCTAAAGTGACTTGTGCGAGTGTGGCCTTTCTCCCCAATTGTATTAGCTTCTCTCCTGGTGCACGCTATCTAAGGGTATAGTTTGGTTTTACACATGTCCCTTTGATTACATTTCTGTGTCAGCAGACATGCACATTTACATATCCCGTGACAGATATAATCTTATATATGGTATCTGTGATGCTTTAAGTCTCCAAAAATACTTGGCGTTAAAGAAAAGGTTCAAGGATCGCGTCTGACTTCCACACCAGTAGCCTAGCCTCATTCAACAAAAAACAATGGAATTGATTTTGAAATATCAATATAAAAGGATTAATCATTTCCTTTTAATACCTTACTTGGTCATCAAACTGGTTAACAATAAATACTGGAAGAATTAATATTGAATGCAATTAAGATCACAATAGACCTATACAGTAACCTAATCTTTTACATTCGCTATGGATGAAACTCAATGCACACATTGAGGAAAAATGTAGGGATGCTTCTAAGGCTGTCTCTAAGGGATACATACGATGAATACTGTAGTCATGGTATATAATAACCTTTTACATGCTAGGTCACGAATTATTTCACAAATAATTCGAATCAATCATTTGCAATTTAGGCATGAGCTGGAAATTGTCAGTTTTAGAGAGTTGGAGATTTCAGTTCTGTCAAAACCTTGACCAAAATCATATTTTACAACAGTGCAGTAAGTAAAAAGGATCACAGACGTCAAAAGATGAGGTAGACTACAATCCATTCAACTGATCCACAGATTCTCATTTGTGCCCCTTTTTTTTTTTGGCCTTTTGGAAGTGGTAAACAATAACTAGTAAAGTGGAAGCAAAATATACAAAATTCTTACTTCTGATTTGAAGAAGCTGTTTGTTGTAAGATGAGATTCACATATATGAGCTCATTCCAAGCATCTGGGACCCCTGGAAGACACCAATGGCTGCAATCTTGTCGCTTCGCTGAAAGCTGCTTTCCTTCAAGATTGGTTTTGCCATAAATAGATGGGTGTCCATCCTTGCGGAAGTTGGTCAACCTTGTAACATTCAAAAGTATGACTGGTACTCGCACAGTACGAATAACCTCGTCCACTATCTGCATTTTTAGTGGATAGCTGTTGAGGAAAGCCCCCTTTAAGATAGGTTCCTTCTCCCCATTACATGTTCCTCCAGAGTCCCAGTCTCCGCCTCTGGTCAACAAAAGCATCGTTAAACTCAATAGTAGTCTTTGATAATATAAAAAGGAACAGCATTATCCGAGGAAGAAAAAATTAACCTGAAATGGGCATTAGAATATCCACGATAGAATACCAACTTCTTTGAAGGATCTATGTTTGTGTCGATCCACTTCCCCCAAGTCCTTATAGCCCTCTTATAAGCTTCAGTTGCATTGTACTCAGGGTAGATAAAATCACCTTCCTTGTAGTAATTCTTCCTGATTGAGCAATGCATTTATTTTCTTTCAGTCAGGATTTTGTTACTCAAGATCATGTGAAATGTGTGTCGTTTGAATACTATCTAAAGTGAGCTGCCTTTCCATAAATTACCAAAGGATTTTGTTACTCAAGATCACATAAATTATATACAAGAAATGAGAAATTACAGACCCACTAGCTGTCTTTCCATGAGTCCACCAATGCCCAGTATTGAAAACGAGGATGTCAGCTCTTTTCCATCTATTAGCAGACTTGTCTATTTGATCTATTGACAAGGTCGGGTTGGACTGCTGTTGAGCATTGAGACGGATCCCTTCTTTTACAAGAAAATGGGAGCGAAGAAATTCTACGGTGCAATTATAGTCCTGCCAAATGGAAAAGAAGATTGAATTACATATTAAAAACAACAGTGCTATCTAGGACACAACAGGACTACAATTTAGAGTTCTATAAGTTAGTCTTACTAAGAGAGTTTCAAAACATTAATTATCGATTGATAGAGTAAGGATCTGGTCCACGTGTTTGATGTATTTAAGAAATATGCAAGATGGTACCTCAAATTTGAAGACGAAGTAACCACGCCCTTTGGTAATTTTATACCCATGAATCTCGTACATTCTGCTGTTATTTGACAGACCTTCACGAAGGAGGCATAGTATCGACTCAAACTGGTTCCGGTTCATTGAGTCCCCTACTAGCATCAGTTTTTTACCTCTCAATCTTTCCAAGAAGTCTGTTGCATTAAACCTAAGAATCAAGAATGAGTACAGAAAATATATATACTCCTGATAAACTTGACCAATATCAAAATGCAAAAAAATTATAAACTGCAATAAAATTAGAAGGGTTGCCCTCGACAGCTGTCGAGACAAAAGTAAAATTAAATAAAATAAAATAAAGAGAGAGCACGCATAGTCCACATGCGGGTGAAGATACTACGATATATCCATGAAAAAAAATCTACCATCTCAAAACTAATTTACTTAGTAAGAAAAGAGCACATCGTGATTTTTGTCTAAGTCAGAATACAGCACTGATCATCCCTTATCATTTCAGTTCTTCCTCTGCAGGGCTTATGTAAATCCAAACAACTATACAAGCAGTTACATGATTTCCTCCATATTGACTCAAGTCTATTACCCCCATAAGTATTAGCAGAAAAAGAAAACATGTCTCATCTACTAAACCTTCAACTTCACTACTTCATATGACCCTCCAATTGGTATGTCAAGTTTGGTTCCTTTTCTCTTTGAGATGAGCCAGGTATACTCCACACTACGGTAAAAATTCTCCAATGAACATGGACTGAATTAAGCAACAAATAACCATTAGGATGTAAACATTTTGCTTAGCACATTGCCCTTTATTTGAAAAGTGGTATATGGGATAAGGATGCTAGAAATTCAATATCCAAGGTTATCTCATTTGAAATTTCCCAGCGTTGATATGTTGGTCTCAAAATCATAATAGATGCTTCAAGTAACAATTTACTTACTAGTTTATACTCACTCACAGCCAACTCCTGCTACTACAAGTATCAACTTCTGAATTTCATTCAGATAATATATTAGGCAGTGTTAATAGATTTTCACCAGACTTCTCACTATACAAATATCTTTTTATACTTCACTCTCCAGGACAATATATCTGTAGCAATGTACTCTATCTCACTGGTAACAGTTGCATTGTTTCACATCACCAAGGTATTATCCTACCCCTACTAACTAATGGAGTTTTTTTTTTTTGAAAGCGAGCAGGGGTTTAAAGGATCCCCAAACCTTTATGTTAATAAAAAATGATGAACCAAATACAATCGGTCATTTGTTGCTCATTACATCATCAATAGAAATGGAAAATTTCTTTAAATCCTCGACAAACAACCTAATTAGATCTAGCTCAACGTTTTTCAAGTTGTGAAATAATCTCGTAAAGTGGTTTGCTATGGTAGTAGTTTCTTGGTGCAAATGCCATAAGTTTACTTTCATGTAAACACCAATCAATTGTTTAATCATCCTTATAACTTGACTTACACCTAATAAGGTGCTCAAGATGTAAGAGAAGTCAATGTAGAGATCTAGAGAGCAATGAAACTTGAAAGTAAACCCATTGAATACTAGCTCCAAGCTAGCATCCATAGAAGAATTTGAAAAACATTTGCATCCTATATTAATTGTCTTTATCGAGTTTAAAAGTTACATTTTTCTTAGGTTTGGATGAAAGTGATTCATGCTCTATGTATTTGGGATTGGCCTTCCTCGATATGTTTGATTTACGAAGATTTGATTGCACCCCTGTTAATAATTTTGCTTGATTCCGACTTCCACATATCGTAATGGATTCAAGTCCAACTCTTCATCACTGATATCATCTTCATCACTTTATTCCCATCATTAGTGTACTCTTCATCATCACTTTTATTCCCATCATTAGTGTACTCTTCCTCGTGACCCTTGGAAGTATTTATATCTACAGTATCATACTCTAATGGATTTGTGCCTAGGTTCCCTCCAATGCATTAATCCGCACTCTACTTGGACAATGTATACAAGATATGTAAAAATGGTCACCTTAGACAGTGTGATCATTATATTTACGTAAGGCCTTGGCCTGTATCCGCATTTCCATTATTAACGTGCATATGGCACCTTAACTTTGTTCATTAAGATCATTGAAGCTTAGAGTGTGCCACCATAATGTCATTAAAACAATGAATCACCTCTCATACACAAACACAAAACAAGTCTTCCCCCTCTCCTACTCATACGGGAACTGTCACTTCCTCCACGAACAACTGATGTCTGAACTTGAGCTCTACTAATACACCTGATCTTTACTGGTAAAGTTCTCAATATCCTTATTTTAAGAACCTGACCATCTATGAATTATTGAAAACACTCACTGATATTAAGGTACTCCGATAAGGTGATCAGAAAATCGTTACCACATAAAAGATTGGCACACTATTTTTATCTTTAAAATGACAACAGTTCAGGTATTTAATTAATATATTGCGTTGTGTACAAATATTTATCTCTGTGACACCGGATTCTCAAGTTCACTCTGTCCCAACCTCACATGAATCTATATTGAGTTGAATAGAAGCTTAAAAAGATCCAATTTAGAACCAATTGGTGGAAAAACTACCTACCAGGCAGCGAATTAAATAAGATAGACATTTAACCAAATTTATATGCAACAATTCAAAATTTTATGCAAATTGATTCAAAATACCATAACTATCTTTCAATGAACATATAATACGAACTTTATCAAAAACATGTCATAAAGTGCAAATATATAACAATTAACAAACACCCATTTACTACATTTCTTCACATACCTCGGGAGATCACACCCATGGGGCTTCCATCTCCACTTTGTATACTCCGAATCCGCTCTCCCATTGTCTTGGCAGCTATAAGCTTCATCTACATAAGGGCAAGAACTCGGCTGGTAAATTGGGTACTCCTCATCTTTCACCCATGTCCCATTGTACAAATCACATTTTGTATCCCAATTCAACTTCTTTGAATCAATTGAGACACCCCCTTCTTCATTACTTTTGTTATCAGGGTCTGGGGTTGCTTCAATGGTGTTGGTTTCTGGGGTGGTGGGATTGTTCTCTTGCTCATTGGGTTCAACCCCATTGTCATCAATTGCTGGATCAGCTCGAATAGTTGATGTCGGTGGTGGTGATGGTGGAGGAAGTTGGTGGTTGTTGGTGGTGGTAGAGTTTGAAGAGGACCAGATGAGATAATCAGTGGAGGAGGAGAGAGTGGTTTCAAGGGCGTTTTTGCTGAAAGCAAAGATGCTAACAAATAATAAGAGAAGGATTAGCGAGAGAGAGAAGGGTGTTAAGGAGGTATTTCTGGTCTTTTGGTGGGGAGGAGGAAGAGATGGTGTTGGTGGGAATGGAGAAGCCATTTTTACCTGAGATGGATCATCATTTGTTTGTAGTTGTAAAACTTCCATTCAAAGATAGATCTAGTGGGAATAATAAGATTCTTGGCATGGATCTCTTTTTTGAGTGCCTTAACTTGGAGGCCTATTTGGGTTGAGGCCTTTAATTTGGGTACCTTGTAATAAGCACTTAGTTCAATACGAAGCTTCGTTCCCGTAATGTCTTGTTGTTCATTAGTAGGTGAGTATATCACGTGGTAGTGAAGATGAACTATTAAAAAAAAAAAAAAAAAAAGGATGATGAATGAAAATGAAGAAATAATTTCAACTTTAGCGAGGAGAACCCTATTCAAGTACACCCAATTTAGCATTTGAGTTTATTTGATAGATAATTTTTTAGGTTGAAGTTGATCATACGACAACAATGGGCTGGATTTAGAATAGGTTCATCCTAAAGATCCAACTTAATAAAAGTGTAAATGAAAACTTAAACTCAATTGTGCTAAATGAATAACAACTTATCATCCAACCCGAGAAGTTTGAATTGGTCATGAGCATACGAGTTAGATGACCAGATAAATAATTGATCCAAATTTGTTTGACTAATTTGGATATTTGAGCAACCTAGAGACTAGTTCATCAGGATGGTCCTGGGCAACATGTTGATTAATCTGCAATTAGGTTAGGTTAGGTTTGGCAGGACATGAAAAAGTGTGGTATTAACCATTGGCCAACCTTCCAAGTTCCAACCCAAAAGGATGAGGTGAGGGAGTGGTGGTGTTGGTGATGAAAAGAGAAAAGAAGACACAATAAAGATGAAAGATGAGAAGAGAATAGGTAATAATGGGAGGCAATACAAATAGATGAAATGCAAGGCGCATTTATGCACATTTCACAGTGAAAAATATTGAAGGTTTAATGACCGTATTAAGAAGGTATTAGTTATAATTCGAGTGAGGCTAGGAAATCATGTTTTGTAAACATGTTTTGCAATCATGATGATGTAGGCATCGTTAGAAGAGTTTTTTACAATTTTGAGATACACATAAAATCTTTGGGAATTTCATCATTCTTTCCCGATCATGGCACATCATCCTGGTTGCAAAACATGTTTACAAAATATGGTTTCTTAGCATTTCTCAATTCATATATAAAGTCCAAGTGCTATCATTAATGTGCTCAATGATGATAGAGGCCTCAAATAACAATTAAACGACCTCGAGATACATGTCGCAAAAAACTAGCTTCCATTGAAAGTGTCAAAGCACACATCAAAATGATCAATCCCTTTAGAACTTTGAAGATATTGCCAAGGAATAATAAGAAAACAGATTTATGCTAGCTGACAATGCCAAAAGCAAAGATCATCAAAATTGAAATAAACAAATAAAAATTGAAATTTTTTGCATAGGAGAATGTTATCAACATATATGTAAATCCATTCACTTTGTGACTAACGCAGATTATGATTGATCACAAATTTCTTACAAAGCCAAACAAGCAGCTAATTGCAAGTCTCAAAGATGCATGAGAAGCTAAGGTGTTCATCATGAATAGCCATATTGTATGTTTCCTATACAATGTTTTGCCACTTGGAGCACTTGTAACACCTGTAAGACCGTCGATGTTGTCATGGTTATTCTTTATCATTGGATTAGACACGGGTTTAAGTATTTCGATCATTAGGTTTTTATGTTCACATAAAGGTCGAGATGTTCTTAAAATTAATCCTTTCGAGCATCTCCATTTGTAGGTGCAAATTTGCCAAACCTGATATGGGATAGTCACCTGAGACCTTATATTTTACCGTTATAGCAAATGGAGATTGATTATTTTCCCCCAAGGCTAAAACGACTAAAACCCTATTTTTTTCGGGATGTTCAAGGCTTGAACTTTTTCTTCTAGGGTTTGAAGATGTTCATAGAGATGAACCTAAAATTGGTATTTTGACGTAAGAGAGATCACATGAGCCTTGATTTTGATGGCTATAATAACATGCAGTGGATCATTTTCCATATAAACTGTTTAATATAGGAAGTCAGATGTGAGACATAATCAGTCAAGGATGTGAGTAATTAGCCATTGGTCATTAGGAGAGAAAATGTTCCTGCAATCTTGCTTTGTTTATTGTTGTTCTAAAAATTCATTTAACTCAACTCAGTCTTGTAAAATGATTTGAGTTCATGACTCATTGAGTTTCCAAAACTTTACACCATGATAATGTTGGAACAAAGTTCTACGACTTGAGAAAAACAAAGTGTGATCAACTTTTTCTGAGTTTTGTTATTCACCAAAATACATGTAGAGTTTAGTATGTAGTAAGTTTCTTAACGGTCTAATTCTAAGAGCATCCACTATCAATAAGCTTACATTCTATTTCTACTGAAAAATCAGAAAATAATTTTAGTTTCCTGGAGTAAAACTACACCATAAGCTACTTGAGAGAGATCAAAAGAGGGAAGCCTTGTCAACGGGAGCCTAAAACAATATTAACATTCATCAATATGTCTCAGGATCCGTTCATGAATAAGCACCCAACTTTTAGGCCTTGCAATGGGCGCATGCCTGATTGCCTTCTGCATGCATGGGAGCTTAGTAAGTTAAATATTTGTTTACACAAAGTTTAGATTTTTCATACAATGATGATACAAAAACACACAACTATGGTAACTCTTGTGTGAAAAAACAATATAGTCGATGCAATGAAGAAGAAAGTTAAAATTCTTGTGACTCAAAGTACATGACAGTTCCAACTGAGTCAGTATAGCTTTGACATGATCGCCTGTCCATTTATTTTGAATAATTCTTCTGGCCTGCTAGTATAAAGATTCCTCCAAAATATAAAAATAACTAAAATACAATCTAATAGATTTTTTCTATGTTCCTTAAACGAAAATTCTAGGGGTTGAAGGAGGGAACGAGGGAAAGGGGTAGTCACCCATCCGCCTCGAAATGAGCACATCGGCCTTGAGACGTGCGATGTCGCTCATCTCGAGGCGAATGGGTAGTTACCACCAGGGGCGGAGTGAGGATTGCAGATAAAAAGGGGCAAATAGTACATAATTATTTACGAAAATACTAAGAAACTGGGTTTTTACAACCATATTTTGCAATCAGGGTGACATGAAGTAATTGTGAAAGAATGATGATTAATTCAACTATACAAACAATATACATGACATGATTAATTCAATTGTAGTTAGCTAATTAAGAGCTTCCATTTTTTACTTGGAGAAAACAAAAGCAGACATAGTGGTATAAGATGAGAGTTGATGAGGAGCAGACCTCTGGCTTTCTTTCTGGCTTTGAGGCAACATGATGGTATAGTCCAAGTCCAATGAGTAGTAGCAGCAGTAGCTGGACTGGACTGGATGGATTCAAGTGAATTTGTCGGACAACAACTTTATTTTTGGAATCCTCCTTCCTCTTCTCCTCCTGTTTTATCTGTTCGTGTGTCTCTTCTTTTCTAAAACTCACTCCTGAGTCAGAGCCTCCGAGGATAACACTTACACAACCAACCCACTCTTTTATCTTCTTATTCTTGTTTGTCTTCTCGGAAGGGAAATATATGTGTGTGTATAGAGAGAGAGTGAAGCAAACAAACAATAGCTTAGCCGAATCGACCTACGGCCATCATGTTTTTCCAACCGCTCCAAACCCAAATGATTACTTTTGATTTTGAAATATCAGAGAGAAAGCAAAGCAAATCAGTGAGAAAGCAAAACAGATCAGATCCCAACCCTCGAATTAATCTAATATGTTAACTAATCTTTTATCACTCTTAGTTGAGTCTGAGGTAAGATAATCCTAATTTTTTTTTTTTGTAACTAAATAAAAGAAAACCAATGATGATGACGATGTATAATTTCCCTCAAATCTCCAATCCAATTAAAATTTTTAATTTGAATATGATCACATGCATTCTAAAGCAAACCCATCATGTATGATACATCTCTTCTAGTCTATTTGTTGCTCTTTGTGTGCGTAGGGGTGAATGAGTTAAAATGAGTTGGTTGAATTAAGAGAGACAAATATTAAAATAAAAATAAAAATAAAGAGAGAGGGTGGGAATTAAAAAAAACATGGAGTGAGATTGGGATTGGTGAGGGTGGAGTTATGAAAACAATTTATTGGTTTAATTTTTAGTAGAGTTAGAAGTCAAGATTTCATACAAATGAGGGCAACATAAAATTTTAAAGGAAGGCAATTTAAAAAATATGGATAACTTAGTGAAAATTTTTAAAAAGGTAAAGGGGGCAATTGACCCCCTTACCTAACACATAAATCCGCCCCTTGTTACGACCCATCTCTCGCCCCTTTCCCTCGTTCCCTCCCTCGACCCCTAGCAAAGCTCGTTCCTTAAATCCATCCAATAGATCATTTTCTCACTTTCTGTCTTCGCTTCTCTCTCATTGATCCTTTTCGTTTTCGAATCTTTTCATACAACACAAAACTTAGCATTTACAAAACAAGAAGAAAACATAGTTTTCTATCATTCATAGAAGTACTACAATGGGGTGTTAATGAATTTGGTGGTGGAAATTTTGTTAAGAGCCTCTGTATTGCTTCCGCGAGCATCTTGAGATATAATTCAAGTACCCCAAGATTGAGTTTCTTGGTGGAGACAATTGTTCTTCACCAAAATGGGGCGCGTAATAGGACTATGTACGCCTTTTTTGTTTTTGGTTAATTATGTAGTCTTGAATTTGTTTTGATGATTGAATTGGATTACTGACCTACAAACGAATTTCTATGCATGCAGTAATAGCTCCAACATCTTCAGCACTAGAAATAGAGACCATAAGAATATCTCCGTCGTCCACATCACTTAAATCAGAGACCAGGCATTTACACCATAGTCCCGGATTCATCGTTCTATTGTCATTGCTTGGTTTGGTTTTGATCTGTTTCATCATACTAGTACTCGTGTGGAGAAATACAAGATTTGTTTGCCCAACGATGTTGCTTCCATGGCGAACAACTAATAAAAAAACAGGTAAGATTTATTAGAAAATAGAATTGAAAAATAAATAATGCTTCTGATAGGCCTTCAATTTATTGAAAAAACGTTTAATTTTTCAGTAAAAGATGATAAACTAGATTACATGAGTGGGAATCTTCGAACGATAAGCTACTTTGAGTTTCAGACTTTGAAGAAAGCAACTAAAAATTTTCACCCATCAAATCAGCTTGGAAGAGGAGGATTCGGGCCTGTATACAAGGTACTAAGCTGTCCAAAATTTGCTTTGGTGAACAGAGAACGTTAATTATCATGTCGAGTAGGCCTAATTAGAAGTTTTCAGAGTTGGCAACTCTCAAAATATTAGTATTGAAGTGAAAATGATGTTTCGAAACAGGGGAAATTACCTGACGGGAGGATGATTGCAGTGAAGCAATTGTCTCTAGACAAATCCCAACAAGGAAATTCAGAATTTCTCTCCGAGGTTAGAATGATCACTAGCATTCAACATAAGAACTTAGTACGCCTTCTTGGATGTTGCTCGGATGGGCAACAAAGATTGCTAGTATACGAGTACATGAAGAACCGAAGCTTGGATTCTATTGTATATGGTCAGTACTACTTTGTATCCATCCCTATATATGAATTCTTCTCATTTTCTAGTCTAATATTCATATTGGAATGTGTCTGTTTGCATTTGTATGAAACAGGAAATATCGACAGTTTCCTAAACTGGAAAACTCGCTTTCAAATCATTCTTGGTATTGCCCGAGGACTACAATACCTACATGAAGATTCACACATAAGGATTGTTCATAGAGATATCAAAGCAAGTAACATCCTTCTTGACGAGAAATTCCAACCAAAGATAGGAGATTTTGGGCTAGCTAGGTTCTTCCCCGAAGATGAAGCATATCTAAGCACCAATTTTGCAGGAACTTTGTAAGTATTTTGTCGATAAACCATCAGTATTTTTTTTTTTCATGAATACTATGCATATGGTTCACCTCTTAGTATAGATAAATCAAAATTTTTTTTTCGTGTGTGTTTGATTCCATTTGATTTTCTTCCAGAGGTTATACTGCACCCGAATATGCCATTAGGGGAGAATTGACTGTAAAGGCTGACATATACAGCTTTGGAGTTCTTGTGCTTGAGATCATTGCCTGTCGAAAAAACACTGATCTTTCTTTACCGTCAGAGATGCAATACCTCCCTGAATATGTACGCGTTCTATGTAACCTCTTGTTTCGTGTTTCTTAATTTCTTTGTTTTCTCATTTAGAGGATGATTCATTCTTCTTGATTACAGGCGTGGAAGCTTCACGAGAGATCACAAATACTCGATCTAGTGGATTCAAAACTACGAGAAGATGGTTTTGAGGAGAAGGATGTATTACTGGCAATTCAAGTAGCCTTCTTATGCCTTCAAGCTTTCCCGCACATGAGGCCTCCAATGTCAGAGATAGTTGCTATGTTGACATGCAAAGTAGAAATGGTTAAAACCCCTATGAAACCAGTATGCTTGGACCGAAGACGTCTGAACTCCGAGGAATTTTCATGGGAAACTATATCACTAGCTTTTCCTTCACCAATATTAAGTGAAGCCCCACTGTCACTCAACTAAAGAAAATTGCAGTCTAAATTTGGGAATATGACAACATAGCAATATACAAGCATTATTTTTGCTTTCTGATTTAAATTCAATAAAGGGATCAAAGTTCCATGATGGCAAGAAAGTAAGCTAGTAGCTAAAATCAATTTATGTAAGAATGTTTGTAAGGTTTTGGTTAGGACTGCATAAGGAATTTTTTCAGAAATAGATCACTTCATTGTGTAATAATTCTTTGAATTGTGAAAATAAGGTAAAGAAGAGTAAGAGTTGTTGGCGTGCTAGCACGTGCGCGCGCCTGAGTCCACTATACATAGTAACGATATTGTTCTTAACTTAAACACGCGTGACTTAGTTGTGGGGCCCCGGGTGTGGGGTTTTATCTTAAAATACTTCGTTGCTATTAGGGAATGGACCACTTCTTATATTTTTAGATGATAATTTCACCTTAATTAATGTAGAACTATTTAAGCCAACTCTATCCCAACAATCTCTTCCTCGGGCGCCTTGCACAACCACAATCATGTGGATAGCACTCGGTATAAGAGCTCGATTATTCATGGCTTTGTTGGCTCCACCTACTCGATACCACCGCAGTAACTTCACCTTCGTCTGGACTTGTAGGTTATTGCATACTTGCAATACTCCACTTGGCTCAGTCCTCTGCGTCTGCTCCCCTTAAATGATGTGCCACTTGCACTTCCACATTGCCAAGTCACTGCTGAACTGTCGGCTTTGATAATGATTAAACTTAAGATTTCAAGATTTTAAGACAATGTTATGATATAATTCTACCATGTTTAATAACTTTATTATCTTAAGTTTTGTGGAGACAATGTGGCAAATGTTCATTTGATTCAGAAACAGTTATTTACATTTCATGCTTTCAGTGTGCTTCTGCAATAGCAATATCGAGAACATCATTTAACTAATTATTCTAAATTAGTGACGTGTCTCCTTGTAGCAGAAGAAAATGCCAAGGTTTTACTAAAAAAACATAATGTAAGACCATATGGTGCTATAACATTTTCAGAAGCAAGTGCCAACCACTGCTTTTATAGAAGTCAAGGCAGAGGCCGTGACAGACATACATACTCCAGAAGAGGTGGTAACTCCAGAAAAGGTAGCCACAATAACTACTCCAACAAAGGTAGTTACTCCGGCAGAGGTGGTTATTTTAGATGTAATTCTTCCAGCAGAGATGATTACCCTAGCAGAGGTAATCATAACACTAATAGCAATCCAAGCTCCTGTCTGGGACAATTTATAATTTTTTTTCAAAGGATAATGAAACGTTTTCTAAAGATGATATTTGTCATGGGTGGTAAACACGGAAATTGGTCACATGTCTATCGTGCACCAAAAGAGATAGTGAAAAAATATCCAGCTTCCATTAAAACCACACAGACAATATGATGTATGAAACAAACAAATATGATCTGTAATATAATTGTTTTCTTCATATGATTCTGTACAAATATGATTCTAAACATCAACCACGTAGACAAATATAATGTATGAAATCACAGAGACAAATATGATTTAAATGAAGAAAACAATCAAATGAAAGAATTGTCATTAGGAATGAAAAAATCCAACGGAGTTGTATCAAGATTATATCAATGACTATTATTAGTCGTTTACTGAAAAATGAAAATTTTAGAAATAAAATGTATGTTTTTGTGCAATTTAATTGTAAATAATAATAGAAAGATATAGTCTGCAAATGACTATAACTGAACATCTTATAATGCCAATTATGGTTTTCGGCTCGTAAGAAGGATTAAGACAGAGAATTATTTCCTATGTCAAATTTGATGCATCTTCATAAAGATTGTCATAACTGAATGATGTGTTTGAAATATAGGTGAATGTCTAGCTTTATATTTTTCAAATATTCTTTTTAATACTAGGTGGATAGGCTTTAGAGTTATTATTTATGTTTCAAAGCTAATGTATCTTATGAAATTACATCATAAAGTTGAAAACTTATTTATATAAATGTCTTATGTTTTAGTAGTGAAATGTTTTTCATTAAATTTATCAATGACTTTCACATTGTAATTATGTCCACATAATGAATGAAAAATCTCAGTCGGTGCAATTTAGCTGCACATTATTGAGGTTCTAGTGATTAGTATAGAAATCAAAGTGAATGCTGTCATGATTATGTCCATATAATGCTACATATTTGATGAATTTGTGAATATTATGATTAGTATAATAAAAGATATCATGATTATTTGTTAAATTTTTGAAAAAGTCGGACGGATAATTCTGTTTAAGACACATTGTTAGAGATACTTAAGCAGAATGTTGTTGCTAAAAGGCATAATCGTCATTTAATTGTTAGAATTACCCGAATCATTGTGGATGAAAACATTATAGATCATTGTTGTATACATTTTGAATAAGAATCCTAGTATAATAGTTACAAATATTTACTTTGAACTTTGAACGGTAAGGAAACCTAATTTAAGGCATTTATATGAATACGTAATGGAACTCAAATTTTTAATCCATATTAAAAAAAATTTTGGATTGATGTTTGAATGGATAGTGGTTATTTTATTGGATATCTTTAAAATCTAAAGGGTATGTTATTGTTCTATGAGTATATAAATTGATAATGTTAGGGTTTTTTTTTTTCGAAAATGTTGAA